>OU895879.1:19001464-19591845 GCA_917627325.4 Chironomus riparius | reverse complement strand
AACAAGAATGCTTTAAATTGCAAAACATATCTAGGTATTATAAATGATAAAAAATGCTAATATAGATATAAAATCGATATTTTTTTGGAAAATAGCCTACTATGATCGAAACCAAGAATGCTTTAAATTGCAAAACATATCTAGGTATTATAAATGATAAAAAATGCTAATATAGATATAAAATCGATATTTTTTGGAAAATAGCCTACTATGATCGAAACCAAGAATGCTTTAAATTGCAAAACATATCTAGGTATTATAAATGATAAAAAATGCTAATATAGATATAAAATCGATATTTTTTGGAAAATAGCCTACTATGATCGAAACCAAGAATGCTTTAAATTGCAAAACATATCTGGGTATTATAAATGATAAAAAATGCTAATATAGATATAAAATCGATATTTTTTTGGAAAATAGCCTACTATGATCGAAACCAAGAATGCTTTAAATTGCAAAACATATCTGGGTATTATAAATGATAAAAAATGCTAATATAGATATAAAATCGATATTTTTTGGAAAATAGCCTACTATGATTGAAACCAAGATTGCTTTAAATTGCAAAACATATCTAGGTATTATAATGATAAAAATGCTAATATAGATATAAAATCGATATTTTTTGGAAAATAGCCTACTATGATCGAAACCAAGAATGCTTTAAATTGCAAAACAATCTAGGTATTATAAATGATAAAAAATGCTAATATAGATATAAAATCGATATTTTTTTGGAAAATAGCCTACTATGATCGAAACCAAGAATGCTTTAAATTGCAAAACATATCTAGGTATTATAAATGATAAAAAATGCTAATATAGATATAAAATCGATATTTTTTGGAAAATAGCCTACTATGATTGAAACCAAGAATGCTTTAAATTGCAAAACATATCTAGGTATTATAAATGATAAAAAATGCTAATATAGATATAAAATCGATATTTTTTGGAAAATAGCCTACTATGATCGAAACCAAGAATGCTTTAAATTGCAAAACATATCTAGGTATTATAAATGATAAAAAATGCTAATATAGATATAAAATCGATATTTTTTGGAAAATAGCCTACTATGATCGAAACGGAGAATGCTTTAAATTGCAAAACATATCTAGGTATTATAAATGATAAAGAATGCTAATATAGATATAAAATCGATATTTTTTGGAAAATAGCCTACTATGATCGAAACCAAGAATGTTTTAAATTGCAAAACATATCGTGGTATTATAAATGATAAAGAATGCTAATATAAATATAAAATAGATATATTTTTTGAAAATAGCCTACTATGATCGAAACCAAGAATGCTTTAAATTGCAAAACATATCTGGGTATTATAAATGATAAAAAATGCTAATATAGATATAAAATCGATATTTTTTGGAAAATAGCCTACTATGATCGAAACCACGAATGCTTTAAATTGCAAAACATATCGTGGTATTATAAATGATAAAAAATGCTAATATAGATATAAAATCGATATTTTTTGGAAAATAGCCTACTATGATCGAAACCAAAAATGCTTTAAATTGCAAAACATATCTAGGTATTATAAATGTTAAAAAATGCTAATATAGATATAAAATCGATATTTTTTGGAAAATAGCCTACTATGATCGAAACCAAGAATGCTTTAAATTGCAAAACATATCTGGGTATTATAAATGATAAAAAATGCTAATATAGATATAAAATCGATATTTTTTGGAAAATAGCCTACTATGATTGAAACCAAGAATGCTTTAAATTGCAAAACATATCTAGGTATTATAAATGATAAAAAATGCTAATATAGATATAAAATCTATATTTTTTGGAAAATAGCCTACTATGATCGAAACCAAGAATGCTTTAAATTGCAAAACATATCTAGGTATTATAAATGATAAAAAATGCTAATATAGATATAAAATCGATATTTTTTGGAAAATAGCCTACTATGATCGAAACCAAGAATGCTTTAAATTGCAAAACATATCTAGGTATTATAAATGTTAAAAAATGCTAATATAGATATAAAATCGATATTTTTTGGAAAATAGCCTACTATGATCGAAACCAAAAATGCTTTAAATTGCAAAACATATCTAGGTATTATAAATGTTAAAAAATGCTAATATAGATATAAAATCGATATTTTTTGGAAATAGCCTACTATGATCGAAACCAAGAATGCTTTAAATTGCAAAACATATCTGGGTATTATAAATGATAAAAAATGCTAATATAGATATAAAATCGATATTTTTTGGAAAATAGCCTTCTATGATCGAAACCAAGAATGCTTTAAATTGCAAAACATATCTAATTATTATAAATGATAAAAAATGCTAATATAGATATAAAATCGATATTTTTTGGAAAATAGCCTACTATGATTGAAACCAAGAATGCTTTAAATTGCAAAACATATCTAGGTATTATAAATGATAAAAAATGCTAATATAGATATAAAATCGATATTTTTTGGAAAATAGCCTACTATGATCGAAACCAAGAATGCTTTAAATTGCAAAACATATCTAGGTATTATAAATGATAAAAAATGCTAATATAGATATAAAATCGATATTTTTTGGAAAATAGCCTACTATGATCGAAACCAAGAATGCTTTAAATTGCAAAACATATCTAGGTATTATAAATGATAAAAAATGCTAATATAGATATAAAATCGATATTTTTTGGAAAATAGCCTACTATGATCGAAACCAAGAATGCTTTAATTGCAAAACATATCTGGGTATTATAAATGATAAAAAATGCTAATATAGATATAAAATCGATATTTTTTGGAAAATAGCCTACTATGATCGAAACCAAGAATGCTTTAAATTGCAAAACATATCTGGGTATTATAAATGATAAAAAATGCTAATATAGATATAAAATCGATATTTTTTGGAAAATAGCCTACTATGATTGAAACCAAGATTGCTTTAAATTGCAAAACATATCTAGGTATTATAAATGATTAAAAAATGCTAATATAGATATAAAATCGATATTTTTTGGAAAATAGCCTACTATGATCGAAACCAAGAATGCTTTAAATTGCAAAACATATCTAGGTATTATAAATGATAAAAAATGCTAATATAGATATAAAATCGATATTTTTTGGAAAATAGCCTACTATGATCGAAACCAAGAATGCTTTAAATTGCAAAACATATCTAGGTATTATAAATGATAAAAAATGCTAATATAGATATAAAATCGATATTTTTTGGAAAATAGCCTACTATGATTGAAACCAAGAATGCTTTAAATTGCAAAACATATCTAGGTATTATAAATGATAAAAAATGCTAATATAGATATAAAATCGATATTTTTTGGAAAATAGCCTACTATGATCGAAACCAAGAATGCTTTAAATTGCAAAACATATCTAGGTATTATAAATGATAAAAAATGCTAATATAGATATAAAATCGATATTTTTTGGAAAATAGCCTACTATGATCGAAACGGAGAATGCTTTAAATTGCAAAACATATCTAGGTATTATAAATGATAAAGAATGCTAATATAGATATAAAATCGATATTTTTTTGGAAAATAGCCTACTATGATCGAAACCAAGAATGTTTTAAATTGCAAAACATATCGTGGTATTATAAATGATAAAGAATGCTAATATAAATATAAAATAGATATATTTTTTGAAAATAGCCTACTATGATCGAAACCAAGAATGCTTTAAATTGCAAAACATATCTAGGTATTATAAATGATAAAGAATGCTAATATAGATATAAAATCGATATTTTTTGGAAAATAGCCTACTATGATTAAAACCAAGAATGCTTTAAATTGCAAAACATATCTAGGTATTATAAATGTTAAAAAATGCTAATATAGATATAAAATCGATATTTTTTGGAAAATAGCCTACTATGATCGAAACCACGAATGCTTTAAATTGCAAAACATATCGTGGTATTATAAATGATTAAAAATGCTAATATAGATATAAAATCGATATTTTTTGGAAAATAGCCTACTATGATCGAAACCAAAAATGCTTTAAATTGCAAAACATATCTAGGTATTATAAATGTTAAAAAATGCTAATATAGATATAAAATCGATATTTTTTGGAAAATAGCCTACTATGATCGAAACCAAGAATGCTTTAAATTGCAAAACATATCTGGGTATTATAAATGATAAAAAATGCTAATATAGATATAAAATCGATATTTTTTGGAAAATAGCCTACTATGATTGAAACCAAGAATGCTTTAAATTGCAAAACATATCTAGGTATTATAAATGATAAAAAATGCTAATATAGATATAAAATCTATATTTTTGGAAAATAGCCTACTATGATCGAAACCAAGAATGCTTTAAATTGCAAAACATATCTAGGTATTATAAATGATAAAAAATGCTAATATAGATATAAAATCGATATTTTTTGGAAAATAGCCTACTATGATCGAAACCAAGAATGCTTTAAATTGCAAAACATATCTAGGTATTATAAATGTTAAAAAATGCTAATATAGATATAAAATCGATATTTTTTGGAAAATAGCCTACTATGATCGAAACCAAAAATGCTTTAAATTGCAAAACATATCTAGGTATTATAAATGTTAAAAAATGCTAATATAGATATAAAATCGATATTTTTTGGAAAATAGCCTACTATGATCGAAACCAAGAATGCTTTAAATTGCAAAACATATCTGGGTATTATAAATGATAAAAAATGCTAATATAGATATAAAATCGATATTTTTTGGAAAATAGCCTTCTATGATCGAAACCAAGAATGCTTTAAATTGCAAAACATATCTAATTATTATAAATGATAAAAAATGCTAATATAGATATAAAATCGATATTTTTTGGAAAATAGCCTTCTATGATCGAAACCAAGAATGCTTTAAATTGCAAAACATATCTAGGTATTATAAATGATAAAGAATGCTAATTTAGATATAAAATCGATATTTTTTGGAAAATAGCCTTCTATGATCGAAACCAAGAATGCTTTAAATTGCAAAACATTTCTAGGTATTATAAATGATAAAAAATGCTAATATAGATATAAAATAGATATATTTTTGAAAATAGCCTACTTTGATCGAAACTAAGAATGCTATAAATTGCACAACATTTCTTGGTACTTTAAAAGATAAAGAATGCTAATTTGTAATAAAATCGATATTTTTTGGAAAATAGCCTTCTATGATCGAAACCAAGAATGCTTTAAATTGCAAAACATATCTAGGTATTATAAATGATAAAAAATGCTAATATAGATATAAAATCGATATTTTTTTGAAAATAGCCTCCTATGATCGAAACTAAGAATGCTATAAATTGCACAACATATCTTGGTATTATAAATGATAAAAAATGCTAATATAGATATAAATCGATATTTTTTGGAAAATAGCCTACTATGATCGAAACCAAGAATGCTTTAAATTGCAAAACATATCTAGGTATTATAAATTATAAAAAATGCTAATATAGATATAAAATCGATATTTTTTTTTGAAAATAGCCTCCTATGATCGAAACTAAGAATGCTATAAATTGCACAACATATCTTGGTACTTTAAAAGATAAAGAATGCTAATTTAGATATAAAATCGATATTTTTTGGACTATAGCCTACTATGATCGAAACCAAGAATGCTTTAAATTAAATTGCAAAACATATCTAGGTATTATAAATGATAAAAAATGCTAATTTAGATATAAAATCGATATTTTTTTTGAAAATAGCCTCCTATGATCGAAACTAAGAATGCTATAAATTGCACAACATATCTTGGTACTTTAAAAGATAAAGAATGCTAATTTAGATATAAAATAGATATTTTTTGGAAAATAGCCTACTATGATCGAAACCAAGAATGCTTTAAATTGCAAAACATATCTAGGTATTATAAATGATAAAAAATGCTAATATAGATATAAAATCGATATTTTTTGGAAAATAGCCTACTATGATCGATACCAAGAATGCTTTAAATTGCAAAACATATCTAGGTATTATAAATGATAAAAAATGCTAATATAGATATAAAATCGATATTTTTTGGAAAATAGCCTACTATGATCGAAACCAAGAATGCTTTAAATTGCAAAACATATCTAGGTATTATAAATGATAAAAAATGCTAATATAGATATAAAATCGATATTTTTTGGAAATAGCCCTACTATGATCGAAACCAAGAATGCTTTAAATTGCAAAAACATATCTAGGTATTATAAATGATAAAAATGCTAATATAGATATAAAATCGATATTTTTTGGAAAATAGCCTACCATGATCGAAACCAAGAATGCTTTAAATTGCAAAACATATCTAGGTATTATAAATGATAAAAAATGATAATATAGATATAAAATCGTTATTTTTTGGACTATAGCCTACTATGATCGAAACCAAGAATGCTTTAAATTGCAAAACATATCTAGGTATTATAAATGATAAAAAATGCTAATATAGATATAAAATCGATATTTTTTGGAAAATAGCCTACTATGATCGAAACCAAGAATGCTTTAAATTGCAAAACATATCTAGGTATTATAAATGATAAAAAATGCTAATATAGATATAAAATCGATATATTTTGGAAAATAGCCTACTATGATCGAAACCAAGAATGCTTTAAATTGCAAAACATATCTAGGTATTATAAATGATAAAAAATGCTAATATAGATATAAAATCGATATTTTTTGGAAAATAGCCTACTATGATCGAAACCAAGAATGCTTTAAATTGCAAAACATATCTAGGTATTATAAATGATAAAAAATGCTAATATAGATATAAAATCGATATTTTTTGGAAAATAGCCTACTATGATCGAAACCAAGAATGCTTTAAATTGCAAAAACATATCTAGGTATTATAAATGATAAAAAATGCTAATATAGATATAAAATCGATATTTTTTGGAAAATAGCCTACTATGATCGAAACCAAGAATGCTTTAAATTGCAAAACATATCTAGGTATTATAAATGATAAAAAATGCTAATATAGATATAAAATCGATATTTTTTGGAAAATAGCCTACTATGATCGAAACCAAGAATGCTTTATATTGCAAAACATATCTAGGTATTATAAATGATAAAAAATGCTAATATAGATATAAAATCGATATTTTTTGGAAAATAGCCTACCATGATCGAAACCAAGAATGCTTTAAATTGCAAAACATATCTAGGTATTATAAATGATAAAAAATGCTAATATAGATATAAAATCGATATTTTTTGGAAAATAGCCTACTATGATCGAAACCAAGAATGCTTTAAATTGCAAAACATATCTAGGTATTATAAATGATAGAAAATGCTAATATAGATATAAAATCGATATTTTTTGGAAAATAGCCTACTATGATCGAAACCAAGAATGCTTTAAATTGCAAAACATATCTAGGTATTATAAATGATAAAGAATGCTAATATAGATATAAAATCGATATTTTTTGGAAAATAGCCTACTATGATCGAAACCAAGAATGCTTTAAATTGCAAAACATATCTAGGTATTATAAATGAAAAAAAATGCTAATATAGATATAAAATCGATATTTTTTTTGAAAATAGCCTACTTTGATCGAAATCATAAATGCTTTATATTGCATTTTAACACATATCTAGGTATTATAAATGATAAAAAATACAAATATAAATATAAAATCGATATTTTTTGTAAAATAGCCTACTATGATCGAAATGGAGAATGCTTTAAATTGCAAAACATATCTAGGTATTATAAATGATAAAAAATGCTAATATAGATATAAAATCGATATTTTTTGGAAAATAGCCTACTATGATCGAAACCAAGAATGCTTTAAATTGCAAAACATATCTAGGTATTATAAATGAAAAAAAATGCTAATATAGATATAAAATCGATATTTTTTGGAAAATAGCCTACTATGATCGAAACCAAGAATGCTTTAAATTGCAAAACATATCTAGGTATTATAAATGATAAAAAATACAAATATAAATATAAAATCGATATTTTTTGGGAAATAGCCTTTTATGATCGAAACCAAGAATGCTTTAAATTGCAAAACATATCTAGGTATTATAAATGATAAAAAATGCTAATATAGATATAAAATCGATATTTTTTGGAAAATAGCCTACTATGATCGAAACCAAGAATGCTTTAAATTGCAAAACATATCTAGGTATTATAAATGAAAAAAAATGCTAATATAGATATAAAATCGATATTTTTTGGAAAATAGCCTACTATGATCGAAACCAAGAATGCTTTAAATTGCAAAACATATCTAGGTATTATAAATGATAAAAAATACAAATATAAATATAAAATCGATATTTTTTGGAAAATAGCCTACTATGATCGAAACCAAGAATGCTTTAAATTGCAAAACATATCTAGGTATTATAAATGAAAAAAAATGCTAATATAGATATAAAATCGATATTTTTTGGAAAATAGCCTACTATGATCGAAACCAAGAATGCTTTAAATTGCAAAACATATCTAGGTATTATAAATGATAAAAAATACAAATATAAATATAAAATCGATATTTTTTGGAAAATAGCCTACTATGATCGAAACCAAGAATGCTTTAAATTGCAAAACATATCTAGGTATTATAAATGATAAAAAATGCTAATATAATTATAAAATCGATATTTTTTGGAAAATAGCCTACTTTGATCGAAACCAAGAATGCTATAAATTGCAAAACATATCGTGGTACTTTAAAAGATAAAGAATGCTAATTTAGGGTAAATGACTTTGAAATTTGCGCAACCTTGAAATTTGCGCACTCGTATGAAAACGAAAATTTTAAAATTATATCTGAAAATTGCACTTCTATTCAGACGATCAATGGGAAATGTCTGCAGAACACAAGCACAGATGTTTTTTCATAATTTTTAGTGGTCTTAAGGCACTAGAAAGCTTAATAATGTATTACCAAAAACTCCCATACAAAACTTAAATTTCTTTACATTTTGATTTTGAGATGCATGCATTGGTATAGATTAAATTTTGGTATCAGAAAATGTAGATCTGACATTGCTTAACATTTTTTAAATGGTTCCAATTCAAAATGATACCTGGAACTGCTTTAAAATTCATTTTTAAAATGGCTTGTTTTTGAACCTTGACATTTGCGCAGATTTTACGAAAAATTTTGAAATTTGCGCAGTGAAAAATAAAGGTCCTTACAACTGAAGAAGAAGTCAAAATTGCAAAGTGGTGTATAGATTCAGCCAAATAAGGCGATGCAAAAACTACAGAAGATTTGAAGGAAACTGCTCAAAAATTAAAGGATCTTGAGGATATGAAAGCTCAAAAATGAATTGACCGAGAAAAAAAGAAAGAATTGCGTGACAAAATTATGAATATTAAAAAGGAAAAACATGAAGCATCAACTCAAGTAATCAGGAAACGTGGTCGGCCAAAAAAGGCAATAAAATGAAGATAGCTTTTAGACTTTATACTAAATTTTAAAATTGAATTACTATGGATACATCATTTTGCTTGTTCCTTTTTGAATTTATTATGTGCTTTTGAACTATTTTGAAACCATTTATCTAGTGTTTTTTTTCCACGCTGAAATTTACTCCTAATACATCTAAGATTGTCCTGTTGAACATTAAGCTTTCACGGATTTTCACGAAACTAAATCAAATCATATAATTTGGTAATATACATCATCATTTCCCTTATATTTTGATTAATGTATTTTAAAATTGGATATGGTTTCAACAATATTTTTTCCAAGTTTCAATATTGCTGTCAAAAAAGTGCGCAAATTTCAAGGTTTTTTTGCGCAAATTTCAAAGTTTTCTGCGCAAATTTCAAAGTTCAAACTTGAAAGTCAAATTTCTTGGCATTGACACAGCAGAGCTTCCTATATCCATAGAAAAACAAAAATATCAATGATTCCCTGCATTTCAAGATCGTTAGAGCTTGAAGCAAATGAAATTTTCTTGTGTGAATTTGCGCAAATTTCAAGGTCATTTACCCTAGATATAAAATCGATATTTTTTGGAAAATAGCCTACTATGATCGAAACCAAGAATGCTATAAATTGCAAAACATATCTAGGTATTATAAATGATAAAAAATGCTAATATAGATATAAAATCGATATTTTTTGGAAAATAGCCTACTATGATCGAAACCAAGAATGCTTAAAATTGCAAAACATATCTAGGTATTATAAATGATAAAGAATGCTAAAATGGATGAAAAATATAAAAAAAACCCGCTTTTATCAAAAAGACTAAAAACCAAAAAGTTGAAAATAAAATAAGATCACACTTTTAGCGAATCACGATTTTAAAATTTTCTTGTGATAACTAGAAATGTTACATAAATTTTTTTTAAAATACTGTGATTAAGTCCAAGAACACAATGACTCTAAAAAAGTGGGGCTTTGAGATTTGACGCTTGTGTTGCTTAAGAACTTAGTTGAATTAAGAAATTCATCCTTTAATTACGCCCCACGCTTTAAGAGTCATTGTGTTCTTGGACTTAATCACAATATTTTGAAAAAAATTTATGTTACATTTCTTGTTGTCACAAGAAAATTTTTAAAATCCTGATTCGCTAAAAGTGTGATCTTATTTTATTTTTAACTTTTTGGTTTTAGTCTTTTTGATAAAAGTGTGTTTATTATATTCACACCGTTTTCACGTGTGAATCTATTGGTTTTGTTCAGATTGAAAAATCAGTTTTTCGCATTTTGTGAGAAAACAAAGCAAAATTGGTTATAAAAGGTCACAAAAGAAAAGTTTGTGCCTGAAATTTTACATCATTTTCAAAAAACAGATTTTAAATTGGTTGTGGCATTGCTGAGAAAATCGCAAAATACGCTTTCTGTAAGCAAACAAGCAAGCAAGCAAGTTAATCATCAAGAAATCTCAATAACGAGACATCGTAGAGACTTCTAGCTTTTTACATTTAATCCGTGCTGCTCTATAGAAGAGCTGTATTGTTTTTGGGCAAGGTAGGAACAGCCGTTGCTTCTGAAATGGCAAAAAACTTTCCTTTCTTACGAATTTTTCAAAACAAAAGTTGACTGTGATTTTTATAAAATTCAACTTTGGATGAAAATTTTTTTTAAAAAACTTTTAAAGAATTTTTGGCATATTCGTCAAGCTTTATACCTTTAAACTTATGCTTAGCGAAGCTTAGCTTTATACCTTCAAACTTATGCTGAGAAAAGCTCAACTGACTCGCTAGCTTTATACCTTCAAACTTATGCTGAGCGAAGTCTTGGTCTATCCATAAGACTTTTGATAGTACGATGTGAATATAATCCGCATTGGGTTCCTACCCGATACAATAGTTGTAGTTCTATTAATCCTTTATCTTATAATAATTATTATATCATATCTATTCGCATTTAAATGATGAAATTGATGTAAATTGTCTTTTAATGTTTGATTTAACCAACGGTTTTTTGAGATTCAAATTATATCCTATAAGTTTTTACCATAAAAATTTTCGTAAAAATGAACATTCGTAAATTTGTAATTCGTAATAACGGTTATTCGTTATTTTGCTTTTCGGGAAAATACAAAACACTCGTTAAATTTCTGTATTAAACGGTTTTCAACAATTCCATCACCAAAATTAATTAATTACAAAATACGGCTTAATTAAGTGAATATTATCTAAATTGGAAGTCAATGTGAAGAATGAAAAATCTTATATTCTTTAAATATGTGCTAAAAACAATAACATTGAGTCATATTGAATTTAAGTAACGAAATATTAGATTTAGTGATTTTTATATTTATAAATAATACTTTAAAATGGAAGCATTTGGAAACTTCTTTAAGTCTTTGTCGGAATCACTAAATGTTACTCATGAAACACCGAATACTGACGAAGATCAATTACGAAGAGATTCAACAGTTTCAGAAAGTGGATACGGCTCTGATACTTCAAGATCCAGCGAAAGTAATATTAATGAAACTAGAAGAGCTCATTTACGAGCAGCAATTACTAATCAAGCCAGAGAAGACGACGATGAGGAATTTGAAACTAGAGGAATGCGAAATAATCAACGATTTACATCAAATAATTCAAGGTCTGGATTATCAACAGGTGCAGTTGTTGGATTGGCAGCACTAGCTATTGGAGGATATGCTATTGGAAAAGCATTTTTATCAAGTAACAAGAAAATATCGGAATCAAAAGAAGAGATTGTTGAGAAAATAAAGGAAATTGAAAAGTACGTATGTCACTTAAATTGAATTTCACAATATCGAGTAACTTTATGTCTATTTTATTTCACAATAGAGACTCAAAAGAGTTTCCTGTCGTTGGGTTTGATTGTCAATGGACACAAACGTTTGAAGGATCTCGAAGGAATAAAATTGCTCTCATTCAAATTGCATCACATAAAGGAAACGTCCTGTTGATTCAAATGTGTAGACTTTATACGTACCCAGAGGAATTAAAAGCTTTCCTTCGCAATAGAAACATCATTAAATCAGGAATTGAAGTACTGAAGGATGCACGTTATTTACTCGAAGATTACGGCCTAGTTGTTTCAGGAACATTTGATCTAAGATTTTTAGCCGAAGACACTAGCCATGAGCCACAAGGTTTGCCAAAATTAGCAAACAAAGTTTTAGGTATGGAACTAGGAAAAGATTGGGAATTAATTGCTTCCGACTGGAACAAAGAGGTTTTAGATGACAATCAGCAAACTTATGCACAAAAGGCAGCAAAAGCTTCGGTAGACATATTCAAGACTTTAATAAGCTTTGTGATAAGTGATGTTAACCGACCAGAAATACTTAACTATTGTGCTGAATATTTGGATAGAACATATATATTTTATTCTCAAAAATATTGAACGGATTTACATCTTCAAGTAACCAAGTCTTTTACCTTTTGAAAAGTTATTAAAAAATAAACATGTAATAAAAATATTAATTCAGTCTGTGTTATCTTGTGGTCTAAACAAGCCAATTGCAATAAGCTCACTTCTTGTTAATTCTTGTCCATTAGGTGGTGCAAATCCACGTCGATTACCATTTTGGATTACTTTATTAACATCTTTGTAAATGTCAGTTGAAATGCCGCTTTTTGATGACGGATCACTTTTTCGTTCTGTCCAATAGTCATTTTGATATCCATCAGCAACAAACTTGGACAGAATCTTCCGACGACTTTCACAAAATCTATATAAAGGTATTAATTAAGTCCTTTCAAATGCAAACCATATGAGTTATATTACCCAGCCAAATCTCTAATCTTCTGTTGCTGATCCATAACGTTGTTTATTGATATTTCACGTTCCATTAGTGCTGAAAGAGATTCTGTAGAGCGTCGCAGCGCTTCCAAGTTCTCTTCGAAAATAGTTTTCCAAGTATTAAGATCAATAAAGTATGCGAAGACATAGCTAAACATAAGCACACGTCGATTTTGATATAGAGCATTAACAGCATCTTCAATGAAATCATGGCACATCCAGTGCTTGTTGGAACTGAGACTTTCAAGTAATATGCCTGGCTTGAAATATGACTTTTCAAATTTGATTGATTCTTCCATTAGCTTATATAGATTGAAATAATGAATAAAATCACCATCAAATGTTTTATTAGACTCGGGTCCTCTACGAACAAAGGCTTCGCAAGCATAATGATCTTTAGTAGTTTTCATGCATGCCCAACAGAAATCCAATTTACATTTTGGACAATACATATGATTACAGCCTCCATTTTTTTGAATCGGTGACTTACAGGATGGACAATTTTTTGTATTTTCATAAATCCATTTATTTGATAAGCCATCAGTTTTAATAAGTTTCTCCCATTTGACTACAGTTTCACAGATAACTGGTTCATGAAGATCAATCCCACATTGGAAGCAAAATATTAGTCCACAAGAGCACTGAACCGTTACTTTAGCAATTTCTGTTTTTATGACACTATTGCATTTTGGCATTGGACAGAATCGAATTAATCGATTGCACAAAACATAGTTATTGCATAGAAGGAACTTGTATCTTTCACGAACTGTCTGATTTGTCAATGTACTAATTATCATGTTCTCATCAAGCAGTAAATGACATTTATGTGCTGGACAAGCAATTCCATCACCACAGCCTTCATCAATGATTTTTAATGTCAAGTATTTTTCCCAGCATTCTTTACAATATCCATGACCGCAAGAGATTTTCAGTAATTCATTATCAGCTTCTAGACAAATTTGGCAGTGTGTTGCAATTTGTTGACTGATGTTTATTTTATCTGGAACTTTAATTTTCAATGAGTTAATCAGCTCTTCTTCTCCAACTTCATAGAATCTGTCCAATAGCTTAATTTTGTCCCAATTGAAATTATTGAGTAAAAGCTTCGTTAGCTGCTTTGATAGTTCTGTAACATTTTGGATTTCTCTTATCTCAGCTTCCATAACATCTTTAACATCATCAAATGATAAAATTTGAATCTTGTTGACTTTCTCGCTCGTCAATTCCGACAAATTAATCTCATCTTCGCAATCTGAGCTATCCAAACTTATTTCACCATAATCGACATCATCTGTTTTATTTTCAACATCAAATGAATCATCGTGCTTTAAACAATCATAGTTTTCTTGATCATTCTCCATTAATTTACATCTCTTTTTATTAACTTCCATCATTTAAACCTTGTTGCACTTTTTATCTTTAAATTCTATTATCACAATGGCTTAATTCTATTAAATTTCAAATTTTTAATCTAATACACTCTTTTGACTATTAATTTTATGAATGTAATAGTGCGGCAACAATTGATTAGCATTTCAAATATTTTTTGACGGTTATTTTTCAAATATTTGGTAATCGTTATGCAATGTCTTTCCAAACACAAAATGATCAACATTGATAACTTATTTAACCACTTTAATAAGTCAGAAGATTAATGACATGATAAAAACGAACAAACAGAAAGATTGATGTTAATTTTAGGACAATTTTTTATAATCAAATACCTACGTGAATTTAAAACCTGTTTAAAAACATTTAAGAACGTGACAATTGTACAGAGCTCAATTGCAGCCGTTTCACACATTTAAACACATTTTATAACATTGATATATCAATCAATAGATGTGTTATATGCATCTTAATTCTGAAAATTTGTAACATTTGATAACATTATTCCTAAAAGCTACAACAACAAATTTTATCGTCATCTCATTGTGGAGATTCCTTTGCATTTGATTAATTTTTTTTTTATTTTTGATTATTTGATATAATATTGAAAGTTTAAAATATAAATGTAAATGAGAATATTAATAAATGTAGTTTAAAGCTTCACAATTATATGATTTGAAGCTGATAAGAAAAATCACGAATTTAAACGAAGAACATTGGTGTGCTTTGAATAAAGGCTGGATTAATTTGCAAACGTCTGAATTCATCTTGGAGTTTATTCATGTTCAAATTTCTGCCAATAATGTAATTCTTGCCTCGAGCAGCAACCAAGTGAGCTAAAGTGAAAATATTTAATCAATAAAATGTCAAAAATTAGAATCACTAAGTTAATACCATAGTAAGTTGGTGCTGGATAAGAAACTGAACGGCTGCATCGCGTGAAAAGATGACACAAATCTGTAAGAAATAACGTTTAATGGTAAAATCAATTCATGTGATTTAGAATAATCCCAACTTACCATAAGTAACAGCTTGTAAGTCATCGGGTTGAATGTTTGATTCATTAACCAAAATGCAATATTTTGTAGGCTTTGCGACTCCCTAAAATTCATAATTTTATTAAATACTAATACTTAAGTAAAAGTCATTCGAGTATTACCTGAATTGCAGCATGAGATGCCAAAAAGAACTGATATTGGAATGGATGGACGATATCTTTATCAACTACGGTTCCTGGCATGATATTATTGTTTTTTCCGTCCGAGAATCTTTTATCAGTCGGGAAAAATCGTGTATGATGACGTTTTTGAACGACAATGAATGTAACTTCAGCATGCTTGTTCGTTCCATACATTCTTTTTAAGGCTCCTCTTATTGCAGTCATTTCTTTCTCGAGTACTTCCTTGAATTGTCCATCAGAAACACCATCACTAAAAGCAATAAAGTTGATTAATTAATAACGAAGGAAACACAACAAGTAATCAACGCATTCTCACCGATAATACATAATCTTGGCTGGCAACTTTTTGTTATTTTTCGTTGCATAATACTTCAAATGCTCCACTAAGATCTCTTCCAAGTCACTAATCATTTCTTCTTTCGGATTTTGGAGTCTCCATGCACAGCAATATCTAAAACCAACTTGATCGTAGCTTGAAGCAACTCCAACAACAGAAGGAATACTTCTTTGATCTGGACTTGGATGTGTCACGTCCTTAAAAACATTAATAATATATATTATTAATGCATGTTTTGTTATAAAATAAATTAATGACTTACAGCTCCAACAAACATAACTCCAGAAGTTGCAGAGTTTATCGTTTTATAAGAGATTTCCTCAATTTCATGATTCTTGCCATTTAATTTTGCATTAAGCTTCAAAAGAATGTTCTTTATTGTTGAAGAATTAATTCTTGCGACAGTATTTGCTTTAATGCATTGTGTAAGTATACCAACAGTTAGTTCCGCAGCCTGCTTAACACGAGGATATGCATTGTCAAAATCAGTAACAACAGCCACAATTAATTGATATCCATTTCGTTTCATATCTTCGAAAATAGTTTCAAGTCTAGTATTTCGATCTCTTAAGTTGACAGTAATCATTTCACGTGAGGACACATCTTCAAGTTGAATCCCTTGTCTTATTGCTTCCTTAATTAATTCATTTTTCAAAGTATTTAATTTGTGTATGTCAGTGCGAAAATCAACATTTAAAATGCACCACTTAATTTTGTTATGGTTAACTTCCAGGAACTTATCTTCTTTCCATACACCTCTGTCTGGAGTCACAAGTGCATTGTTCCTATATTTAAGCTTTGGTGGATCAATGACACGAGCTTCAGTCTTCTCAAACGTTTTATCAACTTTAATTCCAAATCCTTTAACTGTTGGATCGATTTCATAATTGATTTTATCAAGCAATTCTCTAATCTTTCTCTTTCTTTCATCAGTCGATGTTGCTGAATATCTTATCAAGCCGCGAGTAACATTTGGTGTGCACTTTTTATTTGTCGCTTGTCCCGGAGGCACTTCACAAAATTCGATCGGTAAGTAGGTCTTTTTAACTTTACTTCCTACCCACCTGTTGAATGAAAATAGAATTATTTGATGAACATTTTAATTATTTGTTAAAAACGCAAGAAATTTAAAGTGGGAAGACTTACGTACGTAAAAATACGTAAGATGTTTGCGTACGTAATAAAAAGTAAAACATTCACGTACGTAAAATACGTACGTAGTAAAGCGTAACACATTTACGTATGGAATAAAACGTAAATGCAGAAAGACAGACAATAAAACGAATTGATAAATCGAATTTTATAAAATACTCACAGAACCGGCAAATTAGGAAATCTCAATCGGATTTTCTTCTCATTTTCAAAGTACTGTTGAACAGTGATTTGCTTTCCATTGTGTTCAAATTTAGCTTTTGATGCTTCATCTCCAAGACCATTAAATCCATACGTTTTGTAAGGTTCATTACGATTCAAGCGATATCCAACAGAGAGCATTTGCAAAAATTCTTCCAATCTATCTCTTCCTCTTTGGTCCAAACTATGAGGGATATCAGAAATTCGTCCGTCTCGGTCAGTTGTTCTCAAAAGATCTACAACAGGCAAAGCTGAAGGAAAAGCTTTATGCAAAACATCAACATTCAAGTAAATCTTTGCACGACCGAGAATAGCTGATTGAAAAAGACCAAGCCACAATTCCATTCCATCACCCAAATCGCTCTTTCGATTAGGCACAAAGAAAACAGCTCTGCCCGTTGGAATTGCAGTTCCATTATCAATATTACGTCGAAATGCAGATCTCAAAATTATGTCCAAAGCTTGAATTGCTCTAGCAGGTCTGTCAATGTTATGATTCTCAGCTCTTTTGTATGTTAGAAGAACTCCCATATCCACTTCAGAGACACATTGAATCTTGATTTCGTATTCGCGAGAGCGGTCTCCAAGATGAGCTACAACTTTTGCACTATACAAATCGACTTCATTTCCCTTCATTTTTAGTTTTTGATTAGTATACATATTCTTTCGACCATCAAATCCATAAAAATAGCCACCAAAAATTGTTCGCATGAATTCGTGTAATGCAGCAGGAAGCATTTTTTTGGGAGTTTCAGGAAGAAATGTTACATCATAATGGAAGCATGATTTGGGCAGATTAACAAAATTAATCGTAGCATAATTTACTTCGACTGTGCATTTTTTGCCTCTCTTTCCTTCGTAAACTCTACCATCTGGACTTGATTCAATTAAGCCACTAAATTTTTTAGTTGAAGAAATCTGTAATTGTTGGACATCAGGCATCGATGCATCTAATGTTGACTGTGCAAATTGTGGTGTTGGTTCTCTTGACATTTGAGAAGGACTTGGAGTTGGCTCAACTGGAACTTCCTTTGGTCTTGGCACCTTACATTTCTTGCATGCATCGAATCTATCAAAATTCTTCTGTTCACATTTTAAACAAAACCAGACTCCTTTGCCTTGACCTTGTTTATCCTTATTAGCCTTCTTTGACGGCTCTGCTTGTGGATTTTGAGCTTCTTGTTTAACAATTTCAGGCTGCTTTTGAGGAATTACCTCTTGTTTAGGCTGTTGCTGGACTGCTTGTGGTTTTGGCTGTTGAACTGCTTGTGGTTTTGGCTGTTGAACTGCTTGTACTATAGGCTGTTGAACATGTTCTTTCTGTTAAATAAAAATCATAAATTTGTGTTGATTTTAAAATGTAAAAAATATCTAATATTACCTTTTGAGCTTGTTTTTGTGGCCGAGACTGTTCTGTAAATTGCTGTGAAGTTCCAGCTTCTTGAAAACCTCCTTTTGGCTTAGAGCATTGTCTGCATTGGACGTTGTTGCTATAGTTCACATATCCACAACTCAAACAATCCCAATTGTTATATTCTTTCTGCTGAATCACAAATATGTTAGGCTTCGTTTATTTCATTATTTAATCGTGTCTTACCTTCTGCTGTTTTTGGGGATTATCTCTCGGTTGTTGAGGTCTAGGCTGTGGATTTTGTTGGTGTGGTCTTGATTGCTGTGGATTTTCCCGTTGTTGTTGATTCGGTCTTTGAGAATTATCTTGAGATGATTGCGATGGCTTATATCCGTCATCTTGCTTATCTCCTTTCTTCTTACCCTCTTAAAACACAAAATTAATAGATTATTTTAATGCATATTTATTAAAAAGTTGCAAATTTGTAAAAATTTCAAAATGTTTCGTCATTAATTTTTTCTTTTTCAAATTTTTCCAAAAAAGACGTGATTTCTGCTACTTACTTCCCATTCTTTACGAGTTTCAGGTTCAAGGCGTTTTGTTTTAGTAGTTTTTAAACAAATAATGTTAATTTAAGCAAGTTAAAATCTTTTTTTCTTTGAATAAAGTTTTTTTGTTGTTTTTTTCAGACAAAAAAGAATATTTTGATTAAATTTTGAAATTTGAATTTTTCATTACCGTTATTTTTAATAGTCAGTCAGACAAAAAAGACACATGACATTTATTCTATGAAACAAACAGATTTTTTTCTTTAACAATCGCTATTCAATCTTTTAATTATTAAAAATATATTTTTTAAGGATTTCTGTTTAACATTTATTAATTTTAGATGTCAGGTGAGTTAAAAATATCTTATATATTTGACATTGCATTTCTTAAATGCCTGTATATATCTTAAAAAGGTTCAAAAGGGAAGCTGTTTTTAAAACCAGCAAAGACGGGCTTTCAAAGATTAGAAGCAAATTCCAACAATACATCAGAAAATGGCAATTCTTTTAATGCTGTCAACAATCCCTTTCTAAAATGCGAGGAGAAGGAGGAGGATACACCAAAAAATGAAAAATTAGAAGATCCAGCTAAGGATATTTCGAATGAATTAAGAGAACATAAAACAGATGAGTTGTTTAAACCTGCTAAGAAGAACCTTAATTTGTTTACTAACGCGACGACATTATCAGAAAATTCCAATTTTGTTTTCGGTCAAAATCTCCATGCAAGAGTTGTTATTGTAAGTAAATAGTCACTCTCACTCGCCATAATATATCAAAAATAATTTTTATAGGATAAGAATTCACCATCACTAGAAGGTACAAGCAAAAAGTCTGATGATGAGTCAAACAGTAGTTCTGGATTATTGTTTTCAACTGCCCTAAAAGAGGAATCGGCAAATAATGAGAATGTGGACCAAGCTAAAGATGCTTCAACACAACTGATCGAAAAGAAGGAAGACGATAAAAATACAGAAAGTTCAAAAGCGTCTACAAACGACAATAGTTTGAGTCTTGTTGAAGCGGCAAGAAGGTATGAGGAAATGAAAGGCGCTCAGAAACGAAAGTATGAGGAAGTAGAAATTAAAACTGGGGAAGAGGATGAAAAGAACATATTGGAGATGAACTGTAAACTATTTACATTTGATAAGAATAATTGGGAAGAGCGAGGAAGAGGAACATTACGTTTAAATGACTGCAAAAATAGTTCCCGTGTTGTTTTCCGTGCGAGTGGAAGTTTTCGTGTTTTATTAAATACTAAAGTTTTTAGAGATCAATTATGCGAGCAACCAAGTTCTAAAAGTCTACGATTAACGGCAATCGATTCTGCTGGTTTGATTAAAATCTATCTTGTTATGGGTAAAAATGAAGACATTGAAAATCTTAATCATTATTTAAGTAATAGAATTCAACGTGAAAAAAATCGAACACCAGAGCCTGAAGACGAAGAGAATTCTCGTCCTAATGAGACAGTGGATGTCAATGAATCATCGGAACCTGCTAACAAAAAAACAGCAACGAGTGACGAGTGATTATGATTAACACATAGAAGTTAAACAATATATTTTAATTAAAATAACTACTAAACATTTGTACAATCCGAAAACAATTTTCGCTTTTAAACTTTTTGAATTTTTTTCAAACTCTATTCATATACAGTTAAATGCATCAGAATTAAAAAACCAGAAATATCAAATCATCATAAATCAATATGAAATTGAATGAAAAATCAAGGATTTAAAATTTAAACAAGCAAGCTGAACAAGCTTAAAACTTTATTTTTCGCTTAAAATGTCGGCACTTTCTTTATAATATCAATTCTCTAGTTTATGAAGCTATTAATAAACCATTTATTTTAAAATGGTATCTAAATCGACAAATTCTTGTTTTCTTTTAATACATTCCTTTACAGGATTTTGTAACAGCATGAAAGATAAGGATGTCTTTATATTAATTATGGACAAATTCATTCAGTCGATAAAATCATTTTATGAAATAGAATTTAAGCGTTTTTATGGTTTTATCATACATTTAAAAGTTAACTCGAATATTTTATAGGTATCTTACCTTACCACGACATTCAATATTTTATAAAATAATAAATATGAATTTAATATTAGAACGAGGAGAATGAATCCAATGATCTTATTTATTCCGCATGCCTGGAACAAAAGTGTACAGTAAACGTATTACTGACCGAAATTTACGTATTCATGAAGATGCTGCAAAATATCTCCGGAATTAAGATCCAAATTCAGAATTTTAAAATTTGATCAAGCAAATTTCGTCAGATACACAAACGCATGCTAAAGTTCAATAATTATCATAAAAAGCAGTAATTAAAGGTGTTCATGGATGTATTAGCTGAACCAACAAAATTGGATTATCTTCAAAAAGAATATGAGTCAAAAAAGGAAGAATTCAAGATTAACGTTAAGAATAATATGCTAGAAAAGCACGATGGCAAAAAGCACTTGCAAGAACCATCAAGAAAGCTTTTTTTTGGCACAAAGTGAGACATGCATTGAATATGCATGTGACGGACAAATAATAAAAGATGTTGAGCACTAAATCATACGTAGTCGATATGAGGAAGACAATTAAATTAATAATCACACGACAGATTTTCGATCTTATTTAAATAATCGAACAAAGGTTTATAAATGCTTTAAATCATTCAGTAAAAATTCTTAGTTTTTTAAACATATCATTGGTGCTGAAGTTGACACATCAAAAGCTCATCCATCAATGGATTTGTTTTAGCGTATTATCAGGAACAAATTGAGACTAGAGCAGTTGAAATTGTCAAGGAATCACGTAAATCACCATTAAAAGAGTAGTCATCGTTGTCGTAGTCGTCATCATAAGAATTGGATACAACAGACAGTACGAAAGAAAAATTGCAAAAGTATGAAGATATAAGTGCTGATTAATTAACAGTACCATTAAACAAAATTTTGTAAAAAAAAACTAGTCTATTGAGTAGAAACAAGGCGTGGATACTGGGAATAATCCCAATAATCTTCAATAATCGGGATTATCAAGATAATTTTAATATTTTTCAAATTTAGATTTTCTTAAATGATAAAATTTTGACTAGTATTAGAGAGATAAATATCCACAAAAATCTTTGGATACATTTTAAGTTCAGAAATCAACTAGCCTTAAAAGGTCAAAAAGTGATTTTTTTACTAACGAAATCTGGTGCACTAGTCAAAAATTTGGAAGTTTTAAACAGTCTTGCACTTTCTATACTTTTACCACACTTGCTTTGCTCTTACTATAATTTTACATTTTACTACACCTAAACTACACTTGCTGCATATTAACTTAATTTTACTCAATGTTTTGTACACTTTACTGCGCAATATTCACTCATAGCTATACTATTTTGGGAGTTCTATGGCTGATTGGAAAGACAGCTTCTGTCGTAGGAAGCAAGGATGCAAGTATCAGCGGATCTTAAAGACAATTTTCAGTAGAGTGCCGTTCAAGTTATATTTAAATTAACAGAAAAGGAGACCTTTTCACATTCTAATCAAAACATTCCTCTGAAGACACCCTGATGATTGAAACAAACAATGCAATTAAGAGTAGCACAAAAACAAAAAGCATTAAGTCCTCAAAAATAGCAGACAAACTTAACATTTAAGTTAAAACAATCGAGTTTAATGTGTTAATGATAATCGTATACGATTAAACAGGTTTGCAAGAATTGTGTTTAATAACTTGCTTGCTTAATGACAAGGGTAGCCTCTTATAGCCGAGCAAAATGATTTCTTAAGTCAGTTGAACGAAAACATTCAAACTCTTTGGAACAGACAGTAAGCAAAAGCAAAAAGAACGTGACAAAAATGAAGAATGTATTGTTATTTTGCTTAATTAGTTTGGGTTTTGTTGCTGTTAATGCACAAATTTCAAGGCTGGAGAATTTCGATGTTAACGTTTTATTGAAGAACGATCGAATTTTAAATAATTATATGAAGTGCTTATTAGACAAAGGACCTTGTACCAATGATGGAAGAGATTTAAAGAAGCATCTTCCTGAAGCTCTCGAGACAATTTGTGGCCAATGTACACCTAAGCAGAAGAAAGATACAAAACAATTGATAAATCATTTGGAGACGAAAAAGCCACAAATATTCAGCGAGGTACGTGCAAAGTACGATCCAAATGGTGAACGTCTTCGTGCATTTAAGTCTTTACAAATTTAAAAATAAAGTGTTTGGATATATCAAAAGACTTCATTTATTTTCTTAGTGACATTTTTTGTACCTTTAAAAAGTGAAATAAAAAAAAATTTGTGAAAAACTTTAAATTTATAATTTTCAAATATATAAGCTTAGAAATTTAATTGATTAAGAATCCAATAACTTCTCGCATCATGTAATCTTCGAAATCCATTTCATCGCTATCGCTGTAATAGTAAAATGGATTATTATCGAAACTATCATCATCGCTGCTATCACCAAAATCAAAGTCATCATCTGATTCACTATCGTCCATTGATTCCGTTTCGGACGTTGGATGACTAGACAAATTAACAAATATTTTATCTTCTTCATGCCACATGCTCTTTTCAGGTGAAAAAATCACTGCTGCTGAGTCACTCTTGTATTGATAAACTTTAAATCCATTCCCATTAATGTCATTAAGAATATTCTCGGAAATTGGAAGATTCCAGTCATAAAACACTTCTAATGTATGCAAATTCTGACAGTTTTGTTTGAAAGCCTTTAGAGTTTGACCAGTTGGTTTAAATCCAGGTCCAAAGGTTGCATATTGTAGCTTCTTTAATCTCATTGTTGCCTGTTCCATAACTTCATTTACGTCATCATAAATCCATTTCACGGAAATCTTTTCTAAATTATTTTGATTGAAAATTATTGACTGTAAGTTGGTGTTAGTATCAATGCTTTCAATATGTAGTTCCTTTAATGAAGCCATTGTTAATTCTGGAGTGCTTTCAACAAGAAATGGAATTTTTAGGAACGTTATCATTGTTAAATTATTAATGATAGTGACAAGTATATCGTTGGCTACTTCTGATGTCCAATTATTAATTGACAGATCTTTAATTTGGCGATAAATTGTAAAAATACCTTGAGCTGCGACATGACTGTTGAATTCACCAGTAAGAACCAATTTTGTCAAGTGATGATTTTGACGCAATGAACTGTAAAATGTAGTGGAATCTTTTGGAAGATTTGATGCATTAAGCATCATTGATTTAAATTTCATTTTGGTGAACAAATGTTCGAAGATTTTTGGACTTAATTTACTGTCAGTCTCAAAATGCACCAATGTCTCTTTATGCTGATCCAAAAAATCAATTAAATATTTTCCATTAGTTTCATCATTCCAGTGCTTAAAAGTAACAGCTAGCTTCTTTAAACGGAACTTTAGACTGCATGCTTCATCATTCAGCAATATTCGATAGATTGAAATTTGTTGAACACGAACTGCCAAACTTGATAGTGTATTTTGTAGCTTTAAAAATTCAAGAAAATGAATGACATCTGAGGGATAAAAATAACGATGATGGATTTTTAATTCTTCCATTTGAGTCTCTCCAATAGCTTCAAACAATGTCCAATCGCTGTCAATCACTGTCAATGATTTCAATGATGGAATTTCAATCTTTTCTTCCTTTCCCATTTTCTTGTTATTTGAATGTTTTGATTCGACAAGAGTAATCCTCTCAACTGAACTTAAATTCCTTAATAATGTTTTCCATGATGCCTCAGTTTGATCGACATGAATCAGTTCCAGGATGCGAATATTTCCAATTAATGCTTTTAAAGGAGTTACAATTAGGCATGTCATACGAACCTCGTCAATAATTAATGAATGATAATTTCTCTTTAAAGTTTTAATCTCTTCTAATTTCTCCTTTTGATCACTTATTCTTTCCCTGTCTATAATTAAAGGGAGCTTCTTCATTGTTGACAATGATGTACCAATCATTTCTGCCCAACTGTAATATATTTAAAGATTTATTTGATTTTACGCGCTATAGTAAGCTGCATTTAAGTTATATTTTCGTAATAACAGATCCAGCTGTGTTACATTACTCTAATTAAAGGGAAAGAAATGAGAAATTTACCTCGAACATGTTTCCATGCAGCATTTTAAGGATGACCCATCAAGATATTCAAAGATTTCCATCAAAACATAATTATTTAACTTATCCATAATTGAGTTTCAATGTTTAATTAACTTGAATATTTCACAATAAGAGAATTGTGTAAACAATATGAAATTTCGATTTTCCTCTATTTTTTTGTTTTGTGTTTTCAAGCTTGTTTTTCACAGTCTCTGTATAAATTGAATCACTTTGTCTTACTATTCTGTTCTTATTCCGTTTTGTTTACAATTAAAACTCTAGTTTAATTAAAAATTACTAATTTCACGTGCTATTTGATCTTCAAAAAATTTTGATTTAAATTGGTGGTAAAATTTTGAATTTTTGAAAACAGTTAAATTTTGATTTTTTTTTTCTTGAAAATTAATTTTAAACAATTTTATTCATTCAAAAATCATTTAAAATTGATGATATAATCTGCGTCACAATCATTTTGCAGCCTAAACATAGTTCTACTCTAAATAGCGCCAATTATAGCAACAAAACAATTTTTCAAAAATAATATACGTTAATTTATTACAAAAAGTACGAATTAAGTTCACATGCTGGATCATAATAAAAAGTTTTAGTGATATACATCAATATTCATCATCTTATGCATTTTTAATGTTCTTTTTTGGAAGTAAATAGACAATCATATTGAAAAATGCTAGTCCAACTGCAAATGCAAAGACAATTGAAATATCAATGTACTCGTTTGTAAAGTTTTGTGATCCAATTCGTTCAAGTAGAAATTCTTTTGGACTCGGACATACTATTGATGGATTAGCATTTTTCGGATTGCAGCTCATTCTACGTGACAAAAATATTGCACTGTGTAAAAGTGCCGATGCATAATGTGAATGTGAAGTAGCTTTTGTAACGTCTTGAAGAATCGGCTGTAAGCCCTTCCAACTTCTAACTGTTCCTGATCCAAGAGTTATCAAAACGCACAAAATGTATGATGTAGCTACAACTGCATTTATAGATGATTTGATGAAAAATAAGAAGAATATTGAAAGTTGTTCTGCAAGCATGTAACTGGTCCATATAGCAATTAAGATATAAATGAATGGATATCCAGTGTCAAGGTTTGAAGGATCCAAAATCATTGGGTATATAACGCTTGCTGCTATAGCTGAGCTTATAAATGAAAATGGAATTGAATAAAAATTGTAGGATAGTAATAAAGTCACTCCTGAATATAATCCTTCAAAGTTCTCTTGAATAAATTTCTTTTTCCAAATTGGAAATAAGGAAATTGTCGTCAAAATTCCAGCTCCATAAGATAGCCCTAATATGTTTAATACCATGCTGTTTTTGCTAAAGAATCCATGCTTGTCGTCCTGTAAATTAAGAATGTTTGTATATTTTAATAATACAAGATTTTAGGTATGCTTTACCCCAACATTGCTGTAAAATATCCATAAGATGCTCAATAAAGTAGGCAGTGCGAAAATTCTCAAAAACATGGTTTTAATGCCCGACATTCCACATGAAAATGTTGATGCTAAAAGTCGAACGAATAAAATCCCAAAGATTTTGAACTCTGATGGTTTTCCATATGCAAGTGGGATCTTTCCGATAATATTTGCTGCTGGTGGTGAGTCTGATAAATTTGTTTCTCTTGAAAATCTTTCAACTAGTGCCTCAATTTGTTGACTGGATTCTAAAAAGCGATCTCGACTCCTAAAAAAATTTAAATGAATTAAGAAATTTTAATTAAGTACTCAGAGCATATATAAAGGAACTTGAAAACAGCAGTAATCCCCAAAGTGTAGTAAAAATATTTTTATTGACATCTTTTTTAAAGTACAAAAAATATATCAGAAATTAAAGCACATGATTTAAGTACAAAGTTATCATATAATTACGGAATGTGTCAATGTCTTATTTCCACTTATTTTATATTTTAATGTTCTGATGAAGGAATGTAAGGTTTTCTATATCTTCAGCAGGAAGATTCTTGCATTTTTGATAGAATGAATTATCCATTGTAAGAAAACAGCAATTACTGTGGAATGTACAAGACGGAAGATTAAGAAAGTTCTTCGCTAGTCGTTTAAGGTATGGGAATGAATCATTTGTGGCCCAGAATTCTAAAATCTCAATAGGATTTTCCAATTTATAACCCATATAACGCTGTATCTCAGAGTCAACTTGATCGTCAACGCTTTCCATCGTTATATCCATAAATTCCAGGAATGTGTCATTCAAATGTGCTTGATTTTTAATCACTTTCGGTTTTTTATTCGGAGGCTCACTGGAACTATCCTCACTCATTAGTTTCTCGAGATTTTTCTTAATAATATCCAATAATTTATTGCGTTCACTAGCTGGTAAAAATTTAAGACTCTTAAAGTTGGGATTTAAGAACACTGCAATTTGATAGAGTTCACAAATTTTGTTGTTGAAATTTTCTTTGATCAGCTTCAAAATTGATATTCCAAGATTATTGACAGTTTTGTCAGTCGATGTGAATTCAGAATAATGTTTGAGAAATTTCTTGCACCAAAGATAAACTCGATTGGCTGTGACACAATAAGTGCCATCATCATTTGTTTCAACAAGGCTCATAATAGCTGAGAATAATATACCTAATAAGTTCATAAATTTTTTCATCATTCCACTGCTATGTACATCATCACTCTTTAAAAGTTGATAAAGTGAGTAGTAAGTATTCATCTTATACACATCGCTACTGTCTTCAAAACTATGTTTTTGTGGTATTGTTAACAATTCGTGTGCCTCAATGTAAACTTTCTTAAAGAAGTTTCTTGCTTCATCACTTGCGTTCATTACAGTTAGAACAACTTTAGCGATGCGACTAATAACACATGGAAATACATCAAAATCAGAAAATGCTTCTTCAGATACACATTTAAGAGGGTTCTTGCAATTTTTGTATGGTTGTACAATGTCTTTCACGATTTTCACAATATTATTTTCACTGCTACATTTGCGTGTTCCCACGATAGCATTTTTGTATTCAAAGTTCTGATTAAAGTAATAAACAAATACCGTTATATATTTTTCATTAGAATAATTCGTCCATGTTGCATACGAAATTGAAAATTCAATATCTTTCAATTCAATCATCAACTCATTTTGAAGTTTAGAGCACTTTTTCGGAATTACTTCTCTGGATATAATATCACGATTTATGAAATTTGTAACATTCTGTTTTCCATAATCAGCTCCATAATTAACGAGATTTTGAAGAAATCCTAAGTAAGAGGAATCTCCTAAAATTTCAGTTGTTATCAAACATTGGCTTAACCATTGTATTTGTGCGTCTATCAGTCCCTTCTCAGCACTATTTACAATATTTTCAGAACGTGGTCCTTGCACTACCACTATCGGCATTTTATTTAAGTTTTCTCCTTTCAGAGCTGTTGTACTTGTTGATGAAACCGAAGCAGAAGATGTTGACTGCTTAGGATTAAATATTGGTGCTGGTGTTAATGGCGGTAGAGTCACGGAAGACGTTGTTGGACCTAGCAAACTATTCAAAGAATCATTTTTGGCATTTGATTGTTGTTGTTGTTGATTGAAATTTTTACACTTATGTCTAATCAAACTGGCAGTTCCAGTTGTTTTCTTGTATGATACAATCGAATTGCAAGAAAAACATTTAGCGAAATTTTGCCGAACATTTCTATAGTATACAATCTCAAAGCGATCCCATGTAGAACTGTGACGATGATTTCTTGGTCTAAAATGAAGAAAAATCAAATAAGATGTGGGGATTTCCAAAGTTCAATTGTATTTCTTGATACAGGTAAATTAACTTACCGTTCAAAGTATAAGTCAGGATCATTAGTGCGTTTCGCGTGTTCAATTTCTTCTCTGGACAATAATAAATCATCGCCGGTAATAAATGTTTTTTCTAATAATGAAAACGATTCTAAAAGACCTTTATCTGTTTGTTCTGTCGTATACTTTTGATCATCGTCCTGTTCTTCACTCTCCTCCTCATCAGTTAACATTTCTTGTTTTAATTCAATTGTTTCATTATTTTGTGATGTCGCCATTTCACTCAATAAATTTAACTGACCAGCAGCAGCAATAATGGCTCTATGATTCTCGAGCTTTAAATCGTATACAGAAATTGGAAATCGTGAACAACGATGTCTTAATAACGAAGCAGTTCCAGTGCGAGACTTATAAACCAGAACCAGTGAGCATCCAACACACTGTACAAAACTTAATCGGACACCTTGTTGTTTGGAATAACACGGAAAAGAGAAAGAGAAAAAATCAGCAAGATGAAAAAGAAAAAAAATGTAAGTAGCGACAACAAGCAAACACTACACAGCCAATGACGTCACGTTTTCACAGATCACTGACCTTCAAAGTGTCTTTATAAGCTTGTCTCCGGTCACTTGTGTGCAAATTAAAACATTATTTCCTCTTACCTTTATAAAACACAATACGAAATCTCTCCCAAATCGGTGACTTAAACTTCTCGGGTGCTATTAATTCAATATCACTATCTTGATTATACAGTAATTTTATTACTTCGTTCTTTGATAAACTGCACGAACTGTCGGTTGTTGTTTCATCTTGAAAATTACTCATTATCGTTCATTGCAATCATTGAAGTTAGAATGTTCTTAAATATTCTATGCTTTATATTGCTTTATATCGTTTTAAACATTCGCCATTTACAGAAGGAAAAGTTAATTACAAAACACGCGCGGAATAGATTTGTGACCGAGTAGTAAGACTACTGCACGAATAATGAGAACAACCGAAAAAGACGCAAAAGAATATGAGAGAGATACGTGTATTTCGTTGTTATTTCTATAGAATGTGTTTATTTTAACAATGTGTTTAAAATTTCGGGATGAAAAAAAAAGTTAATGAAATGAAGCACGAAACCACTTCTTTCTTATAATATATCTGTAATATTTCTACTTTAACTTCAAGCCAAAAAAAAAAACAACTGAACGGTAGAAAGATGAAATAACAATGAATAAAGTATAAAAAAGAATGAAAAATGCTGAACTGAACAAAAAATCGATGAAAAAACCCGATGCTTTTGATTGTGTGTTTCGTGACGATGATGATTCACGAAAGAGCGGAAAAAATATTTGTCAGGGATTTTAAACTAGCTTCTCTCATCATATATATACTCAATGACTAATCAGATTATTTACTGTACAGGAAATGTAGTCACAGAACAAAATAATCGTCGGATTATATTTGAGTTATTCTCTCATACTCATTTCGTTACAATCATTTTGTAGCCCTGTAACATTCTTGCACGCACACAAATGCTCGATAAATTTCATGGAACGGAACGAGGGGAACGAATGTATTGTGAATGTAGAAAATGAGAGAGAAACGAGACAAGCGAGTACAAAGTATACAACAAAAAAATTCCCTGCTGTTGATGAATCAGTCACGATTTTTTTCCTTCTATCCATCGTTTTGATTATTATGTGCATGTTTCAAACTTTATTGTATAGGTATGAGAGGGACTAAAAAGAAATCGCGATTCACACACGGACACTTTCGAAGAAGAACTTATTCACATATTTTGTCTTTATAAGACCACTTTTGTCATGTTTAAAATAAAACATTGTGACTGATTTAGATAGCAAAAATTAAATAATAAAATTTAATGCATAGAAACATTCTTCACGCTTAGTGCATTTAAAAATATTCATTTTTTGTTCTTTTACTAACCTTCTGTCAACTGTTGACAAACACAAATAATACATCAGTGGATTTTCTAATTGTGGACATGGAAAGCCAATATTGTGAAAATACTCGAGCATCGCTCTGGTTCCACCAGAGTAGACAGCACCTCCAAGGCATAAGAAAAGTGCACTGGAAAATTTGAATTAATTAAGATCAGCCTTATAATTATTATGTGATTAATCTTACCGATCTAGAAATGGAAAAACATCTGAGCGTGGTTTTTCCATGCTTAACAATATTCCACAACCTGTCTTTTTTGCTGAATTTGATAGAATTGATATGAGTAAATAAGATGCAAGTGGATCTAAATTTTGTGTCGGCTCATCTAATAGCAACATTACTGGGTCACGAACAAGTTGCACTCCAATTGCTAAGCGACGTCGTTCACTGACGGTCAGATTCTCAACTTTTCTATTAGAGACTTGTGATAGAGCCAAATCTGCAAGAACTTGACGTACTTTAGAGCTCTTCAAGTATCCACTTAATATAGTTGGGGTATAATGAAGGGTTTGTGAAACAGTCAATCCTGGAATAAAATCACATTGATGCGTGACATATCCACAACGTTGTTGGAAAAGATTTTTTGTCAACGGTGCACCATTCAGCAACACAGATCCTCTGCCTACAAATAGTATGTTTTAAAGTTCTTTCAATGTATTAAAAATTTTTTTAAACTTACCACGTCCTTCAGCTCTTCTCGAAATCACATCAAGTAAAGCTCTCTTTCCACTTCCTTTAGAACCTAATATTGCCATCACTTCTCCGCTGTGTAGAGTTAAATTAACTCCTTTAAGAACAAGAGCCGAGGTAGAATCCCCGGAAAAGCAACTTCCTCCATCAACCTAGGAAATAATAGAGTCATGATTTTATTTCCTTCTGTTTATCTCCATGCATGATCATGAAAAATAAACAAAAGATTTTTGAGAGAATGAGAAACGAACCCATCGTTTGAGAGCAAGAGAGGAACATTTAAGAGAGAATATCTCATGGTTAAAATGAGAATAAGAAGGCTCGATCATTAATAGGTTCTAATAAGAAATTTATTTATTTTACAATTTTTTTGGACTTAAATATGTAAGACCCAATAAGGGTCACTAGAAATAAATTAATATTCTTACATTTGTAGTGTGATAGATGTTGAGAGCCTCCAAAACATAGTCACTTCCAATCATCTTTTTAACGATTTTAATAGAATTATAAAGAATTTCAAACTGCGACTTTATTGCTTTTCACATTAAACAATTTATAAAGTAACTTAGTAATTTCACTGTTAATCTATAATTCAGTTTTCAGCTCAAAATCTAATTATTTTATTAAATACACTAAAGAAGAAAATAAAAGGCTTCCAGTTTCTTCAAATGTTAACATCAAACTGAAGAACTAGCTCTCAAAATGAACAGCACTGAGATCAAAATGTAATGTAAGTCTATTTCATTCGTTTTAATAGTGAGACAGAAAACAAGCGAAACAGGTGTAATGAACAAAGTTAAATGCTGAGTTTAGACCAAAGATGTTGAATTAAATTTAATTGTTACACTATGTTTAAATGTTTAAGATGAAAGTTTAATTAATTTCTTATAAAATGTCAAACTTAGTCCTCAAAATTGTTATACTTTTAATTTAACATTTTAAATTTTAAAAAAAATTATACCACTGATCGCTCGCGAGAGCAAATGAGCAGCACAACTATATTACCATTCATTCGATACTAAATTCTCTTTCTACAGTGCCACTTTCATTCAGTGGATTCTACTCGCGTTGTTCAGTTGCGTTTCCTCTCCAACAGTCTTTAACTTCTTTATATATTTTTTTATTTCATTAATTAGTGAAATATTCTTGCAATTTTTAATGTGTGTATATCGTGAAGTGGGAAATTAGTTCAAAGTTTTTTTTTTCTCTTATTTCACTCAATAAATAAATATATTTAATCAATGAATGTGAAATTTTATGAATTTATGTGAAAGAATTCTAAGCAGAAAAGAGTTTTATTACTAACACAAATAACCTGTTGGAATAAAGAAGAAAAATTAATTTTTTAATGTCGATACAGCCAAAAAAAAAGAATGAAAATGTGAATAATAAAAAAGAAGAAAGGAAAAAAAATATATAAATTGAGAGTTGTGAAACAAAAAAAAAAGAATCATTTGGATAAATTTTTAACTCATGAAAGTGTCCATTCGCTAAGTGATGAACTAATTTATTTGTGCTAAATACGCAAATGGATTCATCAGTGATGGCATAAATTTTCTCTCCATAATAATCGTCATAAGATTTTTATTCATTCATAAAAGCAACATTGGACAAATATTTTATCACGCTATAAACATCCCAGACAGGTGAGTAAATGAGCTAAATGAACCGTTTCAGCATCAGTAATGTGTCTATTTGTTTTACAATGCTGATACCGCATTTTCTAGTTTCTCTTCCGAATTGTTACCGCATATGGGTCGCTCAAAACTGTTATTACATGTTTGCAATGGAAACCGTAACCCAAAAAATAAGAACTTTCCTCTTAATCACTTCATTTTCCTTAGAAGGGCTTCCTTTATGGAAATTGTTAATCTTCAATTTTGCCATTTTTGGTAATTTATTATTATACCATGATTTTTTGTTGATGTGTAATTAGCAACTCTAAATGCTCAACTAATTGTGTGCTGCTATTGTGTGTCAAATAACTTTTTTAACAATTACTTATTCATAAAAACATAAGATAATGGAAGGAAATATTCAATCCTAAAATTAAAACTTTAGCGAGTTAAGTAAGAAGAACCTCAAACATGCGATCAGATTTTTGTTTTAACAAGTCATGGAATAAAAACTCGTTCTTTTTGTAATTTCTCTTTGACATAGTCCATCGCAATTCCTATGTACCGCTTAATTCTTGCCTTGTGTTTAATGTCTTATACAGCATATTTCTGTCTGCGCGACATTTTTGGGTTGGGTTATTTGTTTCAAGTTGAGAGCTTGAGCAACTCACGTCACGATAACTGTAATCATCAGATTTGTTGAAATGATGGAGAGAAGAAAAAAATATGTTATTATATCTTTTTTTTGTACTCTTGCAAGGCTTCAAAGAATTGTGGCAATTGGGATTTTTTTTTCTTTATTTTTACATTAACAGTTTAAATATAGCAACTTTGATGATTATTGCAGCGGATTCTTACGTATTGAACAAAATAATTTACTCATTATTGGGAAAAGAATTTGTTGGATTATGTACGCACGTTAATTTACAATTTTCAATTGGGTATTAACTTTAAAAATTATTGATTTCAGTTACTTTTCATGCTGAAGAAAATTATTTTAACAATTTAAATTACATCTTATGGTAGTCTTATTATTTGTACTACATGTTGAAAAATAGTTTTTGAGCAAATAATAGCATTACACAGAATACGATCAAAGTTTTAGAAACTTAAAGTGCTTTATTGAAGTGATTTAATTTCGTTCGTAATTTCACGAATGTTATATTATTTTTGTATGACTTGTAATGGAATTAAATGATTAGTACTCTTTCCACATAGCGGTGATCAACCGGAAAATGAAGACCATATAAAATTTATACTTGATATATAATGCATAAGTTTGAAATGAGTAGGTGTTCAATATTAAAATCAATGATATTTTCTTTACCACAATAATGGGCAAGATCAGAAAAAAAGTGAAAAAATCTTCAAATGCTGATTTCTCTGCTTCCGAACATCCAATTTGTATGATTTTTTCACAGGTCGATAGCAAATTTCAGAAAGTTCAACTTATAATTTCATTTTTCAAAATGGCGGTTTAATAAGTTAGCTTAATTAACAAATTCACATTTGAAATTGATTTTTCTTCATGAAAAAGCAAGCTAAATGTTCAAGTCCTTGACAAAAGTTGTAGATTAGGATATTTTCTATCATAACATCAGACTAAAGCTTAATAAAAATCAATAGATTTAGTTATTTTAACAAAAAATCAACTTGTCGAAAAATTCCTTTTTCAGCAAAAATACTAACTCTAGTCGACCGAAAACAATTTTTAAGTAATTAAAAAGTCATTGTGTATTGTAAATGTTTGTTGAAAATGCTTAAAATTGAGTTAAATTAACTTAAAAACATTGTAATTTCAATTGAGCAACATGTTTTGCTCTGTGTTGCTCATGATTTCACACAATATTTGAATTTTTCAAAGCCGTTACAAATATTTTGGTTAAATTATTTAAACTTTTATGATTTTCTTGACTTTCCATAAAGATTTTTAAGTTTTTCTTTTGCAAAAAGATGCATCTAATGTATTTTTACAGTTTCAAGTTGAGAGATCATTAAAATAATAAAAGAGTAATGGTTAAATAGAAGTTTTCTTAAACTCACTGTAACTTTCTTAATTAAAGTAAAACTTAAAATTTTCTTTTATAAACTTAAAGACAGTCATATTTGCTAGCTTTTTTGTAATGAAAGCAAGTTATTAAGATGTTTCTTTCATATAGAAATTTCAACCTAAACATTTAAAACATTAATTAAGCTAACTTAAAATACCACCATTTTAATAATTTTATGCAAATAATTCACTATTCTGATCATTTAATTACTCAGTGAAAGAATTTCTAAGATTGGTGAATCAGTTGCAGAGATATTGAATTAGCAACATGGTGTAAAATCGAATTTCCTCAAAATTGTTCGTGACGCTAAGCACTTTAAATTAATTTTTAATTATAATACAATGTCTAAGAGATACTTGTTATACACCAAAATAAAGGTCTTGGCAAGGACTTTAAGAAAAACACAAGTCTTAAATACATATTTCGCATTATTAATTCAAAAATTGTAAATTATTGCTTAGCGTCACGAACAATTCATTTTCGATCTTGCCCTAATGGTTGCGTACAAATATTCGTTAACAATTAGGATGCAATTTTTATGAATGATCAAAAAAAGGAAATCTTGCGTAACTTACATTTAATAATAACAATTAATTACTCATCAAATCAAGTCTGAGAATTTATATTTATGACACAATGAAAAGTCAGCTGTGATGTTTAATTGAAACTTTTTTTGTCACATCAACGTAAAAAGTAAATGAAATAATTTGCAGTATTGTCGTGAAATGCATCATTTCACTTCAATGAAGTTGTGGATGAAATATGAATGATATCATAAAGCACAATCTCACGTGAAAATTAGATAAAGCAAAGCTGAGCATTTCCATTTTACTCTCAATTACATTAACCACAAGAAAAACTTTCACGAGACATTAGTAGTCATGCTTTTAAGGCAGAACTGATTAGTATGCATGTCTCTCCCACTGGTATTAGATTAACCAGAAATTGTGGTTAAACACTTGATTTAATTTCAAAGATGACGTCAGTTTCAATGTCGATGAACACTAACACACTTCAGTAGCTTGATCAGTAGTAAATATGATATGATAATATTTGAACCGGGAAAATTAATCTAAGACATTGCATTGTTAGGACGTTCTATTAGCACCATTGAGTTTTTTTATCACTCAGTTGTAGATTTGTTGGCTATAAAAGAGAGAATCTTCAATTGCTCCCAATTTTCTCTAACCAGTTACACAACAATTGTGCTCCATTGATGATAGATCTGAACAGTATGTGTTTTACTCCATACGTACTATTGTAGCTATTCTCTTTTTGATGGAATTACTTAGAATCTTAAGTGTATTTACCATTTGCAGCTTTTTAAATATTCATCACATGCATTCGCTTCTATTTACTCTAATACAAAAGAATACGAAGAAAATGAGTAGAAAAGAAGAGAAAAAGCCGTTACTAATCCTTTCAGTCAGACATTTACGTGTTGAATTCTTCTTTGAATAATCATTATTGTTTTTCCCTTTCTTTGATGATTCATAAAGAGCTGTAAATACATGAATAATTTTCTTCACTGACTCGCTAAGTCATAAGTCAAACCAGCAAAATGCAGATTAAAGAACTGTGTGCTCAAAAAAAGAGATTACGACTGTGAATGTATAAGCGGTTTATTTTACAAATTCTTCTTTTGTGAATGAATTTAGTCTATAGACAAGACGCAAAATATTTTAATAAATGAATCCTACTTACTTACATACTTTTCATTGTTTCTGGATATTGTTCGGGAAAATGGGGCCCTTTTGTTTCTAAAATATGTTTTGGTAAAGGATCAATGGTGAAATAATAACATTGAAATTGTTTTAAGTTTTTAAAAGTTTGTTTCAATAATAACTGTAATGAATACCGAGAAATTGCAAATTTTACGATAACTAGGAAAAATTTCTGGTTATCGCTCAAATTATTCATTCGGACTTCTGTCAAAGAAAAATAAACTTTTAAAACCTCTCAACCAAAGAACTTTTATATTTCTCCACAATTACATAGTTACACACTCTTTTCTACAAACGTTGGTCATCGTGATTAAATATTCTTTTAAAGCATTAAACTATATTGATTTACAGAACACATTGTCATGAAAATCTTGAAAAAAAAATTTTCTTTTCTTTGTCTTTCAAAATATTAGCCCAGCATTAGCCACATGAATTTTGAGTCATGAGAATTTTGAGAATGAAGCCATAAAAAAAAAGTCAAACGCATACTCAAAAATGAAAAGAATGATGTAAAAGATATAAAATTAGAGTGGAAATTTGAAGCAAGAAACAGCATGAAACTGCTCAAGGTTAAAAAGTGTCTTCATGAACTTCTTCTGCCATGTCTATCTCTCTCTCTTTATATTTATCTTCATACTATCTATCTACCAACCGTCGTAAAGCAGAAGTTACGTGTAATCCGTCTGTACAGTACACAATATTGAATATACACACAGAAGAAGATTGGTGTAATGGAATAAACGAAATAAAAACTCTTTTTTAAGAATCAGCAAAGTATAAAAAGTTCAAAGAACTCTTGACGGTGTTAGAATAGGAAATAATGAAAGAAAACGAATTTATTCGTTCTATCAAAGTAAATTCTGAAGAAAAAAAAGCAATTGCATTTTATTAGAAATTTTCTTATTTTCCACAATAAATTGTTTGAGAATCCGTCTGTGACCATTATTAATATAATACTGCACAGAAACTCAGCATAGCCACATACTTAAGTTAATTTCAATTCTTCTTTTTCCAGCAATTTTCTCTTTCTATGCCATTTCCATTTTCCATTTCTTGAGAAACAATAGTGCACCATAACAATTTTGAATTTTAATGGACATAGATTACAATTTAACATTTTTATTTTTCCTTCATCTCTGTGAAGTCTATAACTATAGCTCTGACCATCCATAAGAGCTTCATGTGATGATTTCATTTCTTTTTCCTATCATTTTAATCCAACTATTGTTACTTACATGTTTCTATAAAATTGCATCTTGTACAGCATGTAATTTATGCTTCAATTGTGCTTGATGCCATTGAAAAGAAAAGAAGAAAAATAAAAACATTTGTCCATAACTTTAAATAAATATTACAATTGAAATGTAAAATGAGCTGGTAAAGCAAGGAAGTTATGTTGAATTATTGTCAATCAAGAGCAAAATAAACTTTTCAATTTTATGACATTTCCATATGATTTTCATTATTATCACGAACTCATTAATTACCTACTGCATTTCAACAACAACAAAAAAAAGCAACAAGAAGTGTTTAAAAAACGTGGGTGAGTCGATCTTTTCGGAAGTTCAGGTGCGGTTTCCCACTCATTTTTGGTTTTGAATCGATTTTTTTTTCACTTTTTCTAATTCTGATGATGAAATTGGAAGTAAAAAATTATTGTTGCTATATCATTTGCATATTGTCAATAAAAAGCAGGAAAATATTTGTTCCAATAGAAATTTAATTTAAATGCGTTTTCAACATCCGCTCAAGTTGCGATTACGTAATGATTGAAAAGTATTTAAGGTATAGAAACTAAGAATTGCATGATGTTATTCAAATTTGTGGAATTATGTTTTTAGAATCACACACTTCTTCACATTTTATATTGGATATTATTACTAAACAATCTCCAACTTCTTAATTAAATAATTCATAGACAACTTTTGTCAGAGGCATGCAAGTCTTGTTACATTACTATTTGCTAGAATGCACTTAATTAAAATTTACATTGTTGAAATTTATTTCTGTACATTCATAACTTCTTAATGTATGAGCAAATAAAATAAAAAGTAAATAAGTTAATTTAAGTGTTTATGCATTCCCATTCTAAATGCAAAAGAAAATAATCTTGGAAGCATGAGGTGCTGTGCAATTTTCTAATTAATAACTAAAATGCTTCTCAGGCTCCAATGCGCTGGTAATGAGATCTTAATTGAAATGGTGATGGTGTTAATGGATAATATGCTCACAATTGTGTAGATAAACAATTTAAAAGTTCTACAATAATTTTTTTAATGTATTACTTTGTTCCCATGACACACAAAACTGCAATAAAAATTAAGATTTTCTTTTATTGTCATCATCATGATTCTAGTTTCTCACAAAATTTATTAAATATTATGCGAGTGCTTTAACAATTAAATTTGTTTTACTTCCTTTTTCCTCTTTCTTTTACATTCTAATTTTTCTGCTGCTTCATTCTTAGTTTTAGTATCGATGCTACCATTTCTTCATAATGATTCACAAAAATTTTTACTTTCATGTTAATAATGAAGATACTGACCGTGATTTTGTTTTTGAGAAGATTTTAATTGTGGCTTTAACAAAGAAAAATGTAGCACAAAGATGTTATAATTATTTTAATTCTGCTTTAGTCAAAAGTCTATTGTGTATGGTCATTATCATCTTTGATTAATAATATATATGTCTATATATTAAATTAAGAGCAGAACTGAATACATATAGTAATTTTCATAATTATTACATGCGTACATAAATGTAGGAATTTACACCACAAAAGAGTCTATAACCAAATATAGATCTCATACTAGTCTTTAATTCTATTTACTTGATGATGACCACATTCTTACATGCATTATGACCAATGATTGAAAGTACCGTACAATATCTCGTTTCTGCAGAAATAGCATGTGTCGTAAAATTTTTACCGCTAAAACTTTTTTTTTTGAAAAAAATTTCTGTTATTCGTACAAACGCACGCGAATGAATTAAAATATGCTGAAATATATTCAAAGTGTGAATGGAAAATTATTTTGAAATGTTTTATGCTGGTTCTAAACATTTACAGAAATAACCGTTTATATGCAATTGTAGAAAATGTGGCTTATTGTAAATTCACAATTTAGGTCGGGTTTTTGAACAGTGATGGACAAAAGTAACCGTGTTGCTGGTTTTGTCTTTAAAAAGCTATTGGGCAAGATCAGAAAAAAAGTGAAAAAATCTTCAAATGCTGATTTCTCTGCTTCCGAACATCCAATTTGTATGATTTTTTCACAGGTCGATAGCAAATTTCAGAAAGTTCAACTTATAATTTCATTTTTCAAAATGGCGGTTTAATAAGTTAGCTTAATTAACAAATTCACATTTGAAATTGATTTTTCTTCATGAAAAAGCAAGCTAAATGTTCAAGTCCTTGACAAAAGTTGTAGATTAGGATATTTTCTATCATAACATCAGACTAAAGCTTAATAAAAATCAATAGATTTAGTTATTTTAACAAAAAATCAACTTGTCGAAAAATTCCTTTTTCAGCAAAAATACTAACTCTAGTCGACCGAAAACAATTTTTAAGTAATTAAAAAGTCATTGTGTATTGTAAATGTTTGTTGAAAATGCTTAAAATTGAGTTAAATTAACTTAAAAACATTGTAATTTCAATTGAGCAACATGTTTTGCTCTGTGTTGCTCATGATTTCACACAATATTTGAATTTTTCAAAGCCGTTACAAATATTTTGGTTAAATTATTTAAACTTTTATGATTTTCTTGACTTTCCATAAAGATTTTTAAGTTTTTCTTTTGCAAAAAGATGCATCTAATGTATTTTTACAGTTTCAAGTTGAGAGATCATTAAAATAATAAAAGAGTAATGGTTAAATAGAAGTTTTCTTAAACTCACTGTAACTTTCTTAATTAAAGTAAAACTTAAAATTTTCTTTTATAAACTTAAAGACAGTCATATTTGCTAGCTTTTTTGTAATGAAAGCAAGTTATTAAGATGTTTCTTTCATATAGAAATTTCAACCTAAACATTTAAAACATTAATTAAGCTAACTTAAAATACCACCATTTTAATAATTTTATGCAAATAATTCACTATTCTGATCATTTAATTACTCAGTGAAAGAATTTCTAAGATTGGTGAATCAGTTGCAGAGATATTGAATTAGCAACATGGTGTAAAATCGAATTTCCTCAAAATTGTTCGTGACGCTAAGCACTTTAAATTAATTTTTAATTATAATACAATGTCTAAGAGATACTTGTTATACACCAAAATAAAGGTCTTGGCAAGGACTTTAAGAAAAACACAAGTCTTAAATACATATTTCGCATTATTAATTCAAAAATTGTAAATTATTGCTTAGCGTCACGAACAATTCATTTTCGATCTTGCCCTATTATTTTTAATAATTTGATAAAAATGAAAATTGAAATTTGTCTTGAACGACATTCACGATGTTCAATTATGAAACTGGAATATCATTCAACTTTAGATACCCCAACTCTATCGGCCTGTTTCACTAAAGTAGATTATCCACTTCAGTTTTTTGGAAATATCGACAGACGCTTAAGGTTATTAAGAGATCTAATGTGTGATCTAGCAAGAGTACTTTGCTACTTAAATTAACATATACTTAGAATTTTTATATCTTCACTAGTTTGAGAATTATAGCAAAAATTGAAGTTAATCTACTAGATTTGGCTGGGAAATTGAATAATTAATACTTCTTAACAAAAAGTAAAAGTTTAAAGTATACAGAAATTTCAGGCATAGTTCACTCTATTATAATCCAAAATTAGAAATACCACACCTCCCATAAAGTTTAAGATATTTCCAAAAACTGAAGTGGATAATCCGAAATCGAGGATAATCCACTTTAGTGAAACATGCCGTATATTTTGACGTCATTTACAACTGATCACCATACAAACTGAGTAAAACATATTCACTTTACATTTCTTAGATCAAAGCTGATAAACGCAACGCATTTTAATGAAAAATTAGAAAAATAAGCATAACAGAGCTTCATAAAATTTGCATACTTACATAATAACAATTGATTCACATGGATCCCTATTTTATTTAAAATTTTTTAATTTCTTCTTCTTTCACATTTCATTCAACTCTATTTCATCACATTAATTCATTTAATGATATTATTTCAGAATGTTAATTGTCAGTTGTTGATAGATCTCACAGTCGATGACACGCTGAGATCTAGAGATTTTTTTAAATTGGAATAAATCTCCATCCAAATCAAAAACAAAGCGTTTTTATTCAAATTTTAAGCTGACTATTTTTAATCATTTCAGCTCCTGGATTTAACTAGACAGCGATTGTCTCTGTAGCTGTGTATTCCAAACTATTTTGGTTCGCGACACACTTTTGAGTCAAATTTTTTTTCGCGACACCAAAAAAAATAGTTTTGGTTTAATTTGGTTTAATTTGGAACATGAATCAAAAAAATGGTCATATTTGGGCATTTTGGAAAAATCTCGCTACGCATAGTTTGGACCAGAGCTCGAAGTCGATGAAGTTTTGTATGGAGTTGAGTCGTTTTCGCCATACAAAATCGATGAAAATCTCGAGTCGACTTCGAGCTCTGGTATGGACTACGTTTTACTACGTCTAAAGTATATGTCATAATTTAAACAGCCAAAATTTTTGCATTAGAAATTGTGCTTTTAAAAGCCTGTTTAAGACACAATAAAAATAGAAAATCGTTAGCATTTCTGCCTACAATCAATTTCAATGGTAATTAGCTTCCACCTGTAACTTTTTAAATCTTAAACTTTTTTTCTATAAAAAACCAATAAAATCAAAATAAGAAATATCATTAATTAAATATGATACTGCTTTAAGGCTCTTTCAAAAGCAAAAAAATTAAAAGTAGCACAAACTTTTTTCGATTGTATGGAATCGAGATTTTGAGTACAGCTCGCACTTTGATATCTAATTATCTGTATATTTTCGTATGTTCACAATTCGATTTTTTCTGCCTATAAAATACATTAAATATTTGCTATTTAATAGACATTTAGCATTTACTTATGTGCCTGATTATTATATGTGAAAAATCCACTAAACGACATGTGGTGTGTGAGTGAGTCGATGACAAAATCTATGTCAATAATTCCCATTCCAAATTTCAATCTTTTAATTCATGGATTAGTGGCAGCATGTGGTGGATTGAATTAATTAGGAATAGGCGTATTCTGATATTTATTACCTGATGGGAGTTTGATGTAATTAATCAGCATCATTGTTTTTGAGACCAATGTGAAATACCAGTAATTCGTCAGGTATCTCATTTTACATGCCGAAAATGAAAAAAAAGGTGAAGAGCACTTTGTTATGAAAAATATTATCTCTTTTGACCGGAAGTGAGAAATTGGTCAAGGTCGCATCATTAATTGTTTAAAAACACACACACAAAAATAGTTCCACAATAAAAATAAAAGTGAAACAATTTTTTGCAATGCTAATGAATGCAATATTTTGCTGGCCATTTCCTGAGATCGGAAGATGGTTGGAAGCTTTGATTTATTGTAGTTGAAGTGATGAATTGTCTATATAACTAGCATTTTGACAAATTATTTATTTTGCAAAAGGAAATCCTATTTTGACGAGATTGAAAGATTTATCTTATTGTTTCTTTATTCATGTGATATTAATGGAAATAAAATGTGCAGTAAAATCATAAAGTAATAATTAATGAATGAATATTAAATGCTTACACACTTATAAGGAAAGGAAATACAAATCTCATTTAAATGAATGAAATCTTAAATATATTTTGCATTCCTAATGTGTCATAACTTATTATTCACAAAACCTCAATTCTCAGTTAAACAACCTGCTTCCAAAATACCCAATTACATACGTAGGCTTGTTAACAACTTCAAAGTAAATGAATCATGACAGTTTGTGAAAATATTGTTGCATTTTTTACCATTTATTAAAAACGGCTTTTGTTTGTCTTAATATAACGCACATGCTATAAGCTTTGATATAAAACTTAAAATCTTACATATATGATCAACTGTTATGTAAATTCTAAATATAGAAATGCATTTCTTGACCTGAAAAGCCTTAGAGGAATCGAACAAATATTTGAAATAAATCATGCAATGGTTTTGATAGAACATGAATTAATGCATAGGGTTGTTACGTAAGCTTGACCAAAACAGACAATTTTTCATATTAATATGAAACAATCTTTCATTTTACAATTTAGATCTATGCGTATAGTATAATGAATGTAAAGAGAATCTAAAAATTAACGAGACTTTCCAGACCGTAACGAGAATGTATTATACAGCCAAAAAAAATTCGACAGTTACTCCCAATATGGGAATTGAAGTGATGCGAATTAGCCCTACGAAATACATATTTGAATTTAGAAGCTCTAAGCTAGATAAAGTGTATAAAAGCAATTTGACTCACATGACAATTATTCTTTTACTCTTTTCAGTCGAAACGTTACACAACAAACTTTATAGCATTGAATGAGAAAAATTTACAGTATTCATAGAAAATGTCTTCCACAAGCTACATGCACTTTTAGAAGAAGTAAAATCAAGATATAATTCTTGGACACACTCTATGCTTCTCAGAGCATAAAACAATAGAGACATGCTTAAATGCTCCTTTAACATCAACATTTTAGCAATTATTGAACTTAATTAAATAGTTTAATGAACATTATCCATACCAGAATCGCTCAATTCATTCTGAACCTTGACAATAGATCTAATATACAAAAGATTATGCATGCAAAATCTAAAGTAGATAATGACTTGAATTCAATACCTTTTTTTTGCTCTGAAATAATAACAAAAAAATGCTGCATACATTTCTGACATGTCCAGTTCAAATCAAAAATAGCAAAACTTCCATTCTTAATTTAAATCTCCGTGCACAGTCAGTTAACCACATTTATTTTGCTACACCATTGAACGTGTCTAGATTTAACAGTCGTCATTAAAGTTTCCGTGTGGTTTTTTGAATGAAGCTATTTTTTTTGCAATTCGAGCCTAATGCTCATTGATTTAATTTTGTTCAACACCTTCAGCAAACTTCATGAAATTATTGCATTTTAATCATACTTAATTAATTGTGGAAATTTTTCTTCACAAAAATTTGTAATACAAACCTTCATGCACATTGAGTATGTTATTAATATGATATGATAAATTAATTAATAAAGACAATTAAGCTTTCAGCTTCTTTAGTTGTTAATCTTTCGTCATATGAGAATGGATCGTTCAGATAAATGATCCACAGCTTGAAAATAATGGATGCATTTAATATGCAAATTAACAAAAATTATTTAATTATTTAATGACAGTGAAAGAAAGTCTCGATTTCATTGAAACATTTCAGTAGTAATATTCTTGAGATATGACGAAATGATAATAAATAATTATAATATACGCATGAGGTACAAATGTAATTTTAACATTATATGCGGTAACAATCACTGTAGAATGCCATAACCTCCTATTGTTTTGCCAGAAACCTTTTCTGTAGGAATTACAATGTCAAGTGCACCTACAATAAAATCTTTCTATTATTTTTTTGGTATTAATTTCCATGATTTTTTTTACAGATTTAATCTTTCATCTCTTCTCACCTACCCTCTTTCTACTTCACTCACACGTTTTGTTTGAAAGATTTAGCGAAAAATGGAAATGAACACATATCGTGAAGAACGAAGATATTCAGTGCCACATGGACCTTTACCGCCTGCCAGTGAAGATTTACATGCGTGGTCGATATACAGGTAGGATTTATACTGTTAACATCTTTGATTAATTAATAATTATAGTATGTCGGCAATTAGGTTACAGATTCAATGGCTCTTTTGCTCAATGAATTTCATCATGCCTTTTAAATGCTTCGGTCTTTTCAATGATCATCCCATAGCTGTATCTACTTTAAAATTAATAATATTCTATGATTACAAAATTTTCAAACGAAAATACCACTTGTTTCAGTTTCTTAAGCAGCAATCCATTTTAAAAGTAAATAACTACTGAAAAGTCTGCAGTTTAAAGCTGTTAATATCAAGATATTTAAAATGATTGAAAACGATAAACTAAGTTTTCATCTATTTAAGTTTCTCGCAGACATAACCAGACAAAATTGTGGTCTGAATAAGAAACTATTTTCATTTCTATTATCCAATTCTGTTTTAGCTAAGCTAAATATAGAACAAAAAATACTTCTACCTTTTGTTTTGCAATCGGCTTAAAAAGCAAAATTGGATCTATTTTTTTTATTAAATTTACCATAAACGGGATCACGATGATGAGGCACGAGAACCGTTTTGTTATTATTTTGATTGTTTTTTCTTACCTTACTAACTTACTTACTTACTATCAAAACGAAAATTACCTACAAAAAAAAACCAAAGATCCGAAAAATTTCTTCCTCTATTCTTCTTCATCATCGTTTCTTCCATGTCTTTATAACAATTTCCCATTATTTTATTGAATGATCGACAGTTGTTCGCGAGTTATTTACTGATGCAGACGCACTTAATGCCAACTTATTGGTGTGTTCTAAAAGAAGAGCCGGTTCTCAATAATTCTAATTAATTTAAGTTATAGATTTGAAATGAAAAGCTTTAAATTAACCATATGTTGTTTCTTTTGTTAATGTAGGCAAAACTTAAACTCAGATTTTACGGATTCAGCATTAGGCAGTTCCGATAAATCACCCCTGCCATACGGAAATTTCAAGCTCCGTGATACTACAGTACATTCAATCCTCAATCATCCACGTTATGGACCCAAATCACCTTTGGGATCAAATATGTACACATATTTAAAATTTGGATTACCTCGAGTATTCCCTCCAAATGGATCTCAACGTTCACAAAGAAATGCACCACATCAACGAAGTCGAGGGAGAATTAATCGAGGATTTAATAGAGATAGTGGTGGTGTTTCGTCTGGTTATGATAGTAGTGATAATGAGACGACAAGAGGACGATTGCCACCAAATTTAAGAAAATATCGAAGCGAATCGGATTTTCGTACAATTAATATGATGCAACATTCCAGACCTGGTTCAAGAGCACAAAATAATATACCAGTCACAGCATTAAAGCAACCAAACAGTAGAGCAAGTATAGCCGGAACACAAATCAATCAATACAATGGAACATCACGATACAGCCATAATCGATCACACAGCGAAGCTGATTTGCTTGGAGGCGAACGAGAAATGGTTTATGAATACGATTCAAGAGTCTATGGCGAGACGAGAGATCCACGCATGAGAATGGATCAATATTCTGCAATATCTCGTCGCCATTCTTCAACACTAATATATCCAAATATACAAATTCATTGTCTTGACGTTGACGAGATTCGTGGAGTCTCATTGCAGGCTAAAGCAGGAGATTTGTTTGCAATTATGGCCACATCAAGTAGGGAGGGTACTGCGCTTATAGAGACAATTGCTGGTTTGAAAGAAAGGTTAGGCGGTGAAATTCTTATAAATGGGCAACAAGTTTCGAGAGGAATGTTAAGACAATTATGTGGTTATGTGCCAGCATTAGAAGCTGCATCTCTTGACCCCCGAATGAGCGTTCAAAATACACTTTCGTATCATGCTGTATTGAAAGGTCCCTTGGATAACAGTGATATAAAAGAACGGGTATGTTGAATTTATTATGCTGTATACCTCAAATATTAATGATGTCTGTTTTTCCCACAGATTGATATTTTGGTTGAAGATCTAGGTCTTACAGCAGTTCGTTCATCAGCGATATCACGATTAACTCATTCTGAAAAGCAGCGATTAAATGTTGCGTGTCAACTGCTTACACAATGTTCCGTTTTGGTTCTTGATCAGACAACAAATAATATGGACATTTTTGATACATTCTTTCTTGTAGAATACTTAAGGCAATGGTGTAGTTCTAGAATTTGTATAATGACTCTTCAACCGCCAACATTTGAAATTCTGTCAATGTGCTCAGGTGTATTACTTCTATCCGGTGGAAGAACAATATTTAGTGGAAATCGAGGTGATCTTCCACGTCATATGTCTCAGTTAGGATATCCATGTCCGCCATTTAAAAATCCAGCTGATTACTACTGTAAGTTTACTACTTCTTAATATTATTATTAATTTATGTTTTCTTAATGACCATAATTATGTTTTAGTGGATTTAGTAACACTAGACGATTTATCTGCTGCTGCACTACTTGAGTCATCAGCACGAATTGAATCATTAGCAAATGCATGGGATCGCATGAATTCAGAGCCTCCTTTAGCGGCTCCATTAGCCAGTTTACCTGATCCAGCACGATCGGCAGGATTTTTTGGACAGCTTATAACACTAGTTAATCGCTATTTATTTTATAAGCAGCCAGGATCACTTCTAACATGGATAAGTCGTCTTATTCTTGCAGCAGTTCTATCACTTTGTATTGGAGGAATTTTTTGGGATATTCCATCATCAGATCCACTACTAGTCTATAATGACAGATTAGGATATCATCATACAATGATGGCAATAGCTTTTTGGCCAATTATTCTTTTATTTATCAGAGATGTGCAAAATGATAGAAAATCTGCCGAGAAAGATATTTATTTACAGATGTATGGTCGTACTGTATATATCATCATTCAATCATTCTTAAGTGTATTGCCAAATATTTGCATTTGGCTTGCTTATTTATTGCCAGCTCACAGTATGGCTGGTTTATATACTTCAAACAATGATATCGGCATTTATATATACTTGGGTAAGTCTCAACTCAAACAACACTGGAAGTTTAACTAATTTTGCTTTTATTTTTCTATCCTTAGGTTATATGGTTCTATATCTAATGGTCGTGCAAACAATTGCTCTATTTTCATCACATTTCTTGATGCCACACAAAGTGTTTGCATCATTATTGACAGCAGTGGTGCTACTCGTCATAAATTTATCAGTTGGTGGCTATATAGTTCATCCTGCAAACATTCCAGACTTTGTAAAATGGCTAGAGTATGCATCACCTCAAAAATGGGTCACTCCAATATTCACAAAGGATGAATACAGCGATGAAGCAATCGCAAATTCTGGAGCAATGCAGTTATGCAGAAACAAACATGTAACCTTTATGAATTCTTGCCATTGACAAAAGTATGCTAAAGATGATTTTTATTTTCAGGTTCAAAAACAAGAGATTATTGTGCAACAGCCGTGTAAAATTAATGGTACTGAAATTCTCACAGATTTTAAATTACAACCGTATCAACATGTGCTTGATGGATCGGATATCTATCATTCAACGCTAATTGGATTAATTGCAACATGTGTGGGATTTTTCTTATTAACAGCCATCTTATTTATGGCAAACACAAGTCGAATTTTCAAGAGTAAAAGTAGAAGAAGATAAAAAATTTGTAAAATAATTTTTAATGTATTAAGAAAAATTTATTCATACTCAGATCACTGTTAAAGTTTTAGACTTAATAAAATCTTAAATTAACTCTTACGTAATAAAATTATTAACAAATTTTTAAAGGTAAAAAAAAAGTTTGAAGTTCTGAACAAACGTATAATATGTTTCTTGAATGAAATAAAAAAAAACTATTACTTTGTTTCCAGACTTTTAATTATCATGACGATTCCTCTCTACAATGTCTGGTTAAGGGGATCTAAAAGTGTATAAGCTTACCTACCTTCAAACACGCGTTTTCAAAAATGCGCTTCATAACTCTCACTACTAGCTTTGAGAGCTTTATCCTATAAAATTTGAAATATTAAAAGTCTCTATAAGAAAAGCCTAAGAGGATTTGAACCATCAATTCTACTAATGCTGACATTGTGATTGTTTAATCGATTTCCATATTTTTTGACCGTAATTTTTCCTCTTAATTAAACAAGTTTTACAAATTTTTGCTCTTGTGGAGTATATAATTTTATACAAAAAAAATTATATAAATTTATCCTTTTTTTAACTTTTCTCAATTACTTATGCAGCTGATTTTTAAATTCAAGTTCCACTCATGAGGAATGACATACCCGTGCTCCAAAATGGCAAGATTTTTGAACAATGCCAGATTTATGAAAGGTTTTTCAATTACATTGAAAATTCCTAGCTGTACGGGAATGCCATCGCATTTTCTTCGGACCGATTTTTGCATGATTTTTCCAGGTAAATCTTACTCAAGTTGTGAACTTGCATGCAAGTTTCGGACGACCTTGAAACATTTTTGGAAATACTATGCTTCAATTTTTTTTTATAAGGTTTTTTCAACTTCTTATGTACCTTCACAAGCAAATTTTTTTACCCGAACGATTTTTGCAAGATAATGAAGATAACAGATTTTTCTTGGGAATTTAACTGAAGACCACTGAGTTGTGAATTTTTTTGAAGTCTTGTACTTTGCCACTGAACCAGCGCTATTTGAAATTATATATTTATGATATGACGAAAAAAAATTGTTAAGTTGCACATTTGCAAACTTTAATTATCACAGCTAGGATTAAGTCTAGACGAGGGTGTTTGTACGGTGGATGTTTTAATTGAAGGATCCTTGCTCGAAAAATGTGTCTAGAGTTTTGCCAAAGATCTTTTAAGCTGTTTTCTATTCTTTATATGTTTAGAATGGTTTATAAATTCAATTTAATTGAATTCTTTCTGACAAAATCTGGCGAAAAACAGTCATGAAATGAAAGATTTCATTCCATTTTCAAAAAATAAATCTAGCGCATTCTTGCACTCAGATTTGCCAGAAAATGAAAGAGTTCTTTTTAATAAAATGTCTGACAAAATCTTATATAAATCTTGCATAATTGTCGGTCAATAATCGTGCGAGAGAAAATCGTCGAAATATCTTGCAAAAGTCTGGCCAGTTTGGCACAAGGGTAAAAATTGTTACACCGTGGGGGATATTAAAGGTTTTTAACAGTAACAGCACATTGTTTAAAGTTAAGCCTGGTTATAAGTTTGGGGCAGTAAAATTTAAATAACTGAGGATAACAGTAAAACAATTATTTTTTTCCATTTTTATTTCCGGAATTTCGACGATTTATTTTGTAGTTTTCCTGTGTTGATCATGCTCGTTAACAATCCTAACGATCAAATAATTATTAAGTTTTTAGAATTTCATCCAGGAAATAAGTTGAAGACAAAGCTCAATCCTCCTTTATTGTACTGCTTGTACAGTTGAAATCATCAGATATATCAGCTTCCTCGAGTCTTGTGAAAAAGCTCGTGGTTTGCTTAAGTGCTTCGTCTGAATCAATTTAAAAGTTAATGTAAATAAGTCACTTAAAAATTAATATCAACTTACGTTTTGATGGAGAATTTGGGTTCTGGTTTCTCCACAAAAAAAATGTTTCCATTGATATGACATCGTTTTCGTAGAACAAATCAAAGAGTTTGCATAAATTTTTGTTTTCTGTGAAATTAATAGAGATTAAGCTTTTCGAGTAAAATATTTTATCATAAACCCAATATTACCTATACTCGGATTACTGGATGCAAACTCAATGAGAGCATTTATGCAATCGATTTGAGATGAAACGTCACTGTCGATGTAGCGAATAAATAATGGAAACATTTTTGACAAATCAACTAACTTCTTTTGGTTTTTCTTTCCTTTATTTTCGTGGCAAGACTTTAATATTGTAAGCGTTAAATCCTTGATGAAATTCGAAACTTCTGTGCATTTTTCCTTCTTTAAATTGAATTAATAATATTATTACAAGACACAAATTGAAACTTAAATGTACTTACATCAATTTCACTGTAAATTTCTTCTAAAAAGCTTGCATTTTTCTGCTTCTTCTCTAATTTAAATTTAATATAATTCATAATTTTTAACAGAGAACGTTCCTAATAATGAAATAAATGATCACGTAGAAAATAAGTTAAAAACAGTTACTGTTAAACTCACGTTTTTAATTTTAGTGGGTATGCTCTGTTCCGATTGATTTAGACCCTTTGAAATTCCATCATTTACTATTCTAGTATTTTTTACATTTATGGGATTTTTGCATTCATTTTTAGCATGTGATGTTTTTAATTTTTCTTTTACTTTCTCCAAAGCATTCTGTTGATTCTGACAAATACTTTCAATTTCATCCATCGTTGTAATCAATCCGTTTTCGTAAAAATAAACTGCAGAGATAAAAGGAATTAACGAATTAAAGTATCATAAGGTAATTATGACACTTAATTAGATTATCACTCACCACAATATTCGGAAAAGTAATCATAAGCAAGTGGTACATCACAAATGACTGTAGGAATTGACTTGATAGCAAGCTTAAGAGCATCCACGTTTACAACTTTTGTTATCAATCCTTTTCGACAAATTTCATAGATAAGCTCGATAAGTTCCTTTCGTTCATTTGATTTTTTATCAAACAGATCAGTAAAGACTTGTCCAAGAACATTTTTGGTTATTTTAATCTTTTTCAAATCTGCAACAAGCATGTCGAGTGTAATTTTTGCCTTAAAATTTTGCTGCATTTTATCTGTGAGCAATCGCATATCCTTTTCCTCGTCATCTGTCAAATCAATCATGAAGAAATCATCCTCGTCATTATTATCTGCTGACTTTTCAATCACTGGCGATGGTGTTCGGGCTTTTAACTTCTCTTTACTATTATTATTATTATTATTTCCATTCGAATGAGAACCATTCTTTTTATCCTTTCGATTATTTTTACTGCTTGATCCGGAACGAGTATGATGAAGTGTTGGCAATTGCTCCATATCATCACAATCTGTTACTAAATTTGCATACGAATTGCTAATTATTGTCGGTGGCGGCATCATTTGAACTGGATTGCTGTTAAATCTTTGAAATAAGTTTAATGGAGGTCTAAAAGACATTTCTGCATTGTTTGTTTTAGGAATATTTATCTTGTTAAAATCAAACTGCTTGGAAACATTTACTCTGAATCGATCATTATCAAAGCTTCTTTGTGACCTGTGTTGTCGTCCTAAATTATTTTGATTACATTTCGGCTGATAATCGTTCAACTGTTGTTGCATTAATCTTTTCTTCTTATTCTCTTGTTCCTGTAAATCTTGTAATTTCTGCGGCTTCGTTTCCAAAGATCGAGCATTTTCTCGTTGCCTCCATCTTGAATCGCGCAAATCAATAACATTCATTATATCGAATTTAATTCTTTGTGTTTTAATAACATTGGAATTTTTTAATCTTGACAATTGATGCATATATTTATCCATGTCATTTTTACTACTTAATTCACTTTCAAGCTTTTCTCCAACGGTTGTGAGCAACTTGCATAAACGCTCAATATTTTCTTCTGTAACTGACGTAAGAAGCACTTCAATACAACCTATCATAATCTTTGCAGTCAACATATTAATTTTATACAATTCTCCGATAAATTTCACAGTTCCGTTTGCACGTTGACGAATTTTAAAATAGAGATCTTCACAATTGTCAATCTCTTCGGTATCACTTGCCTTATTTATTCTGTATTATTAGAATTTTTATTAAGATGTTTATAATTTTATGAGTTAAAGGATAATGAAATTACCTGTCCTGAAGACTTTTAAAAATGATATCATCCTCTTTTGAGCGTTCAAACTCCTGTTGGCAGTGCGTAATCAAGTAAATAGTCCATGGATTTGTTGTCTTCTTTGGCACAACAATAATTTCTTCATTTATTAAATGCACAGTAGAAAGAGCCTGGCAAAGTTTTGCATAAGTTGAAGCATAGCCTGGCTCGGATATGGATTTTTCAAACAAAAGTTTTACAATCTGTGAAAAAAAAACATTTTAAAATATTACGACAAATGAGGACTTAGTCATTTAACTTACCGCCGATAACTTCTCTGTTGAATTAATTTTATACTTTTGCTTATCATTAATCTCCTTAACTAAGTGATCAAAATTTTCCTCGGTTATCTTGTTGAGTAAGGAACGGAAGTTTTTAAGCAGTTCTGCTAATTCTCTGTCTTTATCATCCATTGCTTCTGGATGTTTCATATGCGTCGGTTTCCATGCATTATCAGCTTTATTCAGCTTAACATCTTCCTTTATGCTTAAATTCATTTTTATGAACTGCTTTTCGTTCGCACTTTTTGATCTTGACAATTGATTGTGATTGTTTTCATATCTCAAATTAGTATTTGTCTTCTTTAAATAATTACTCTTATTATTTTGCATGGATGTATTACTATCCTCATTTGAATGCTCTTCGATTCGATTATAGTTATCGAATAAAACACTCCAAACGGCCCTATTCATAGTGGAATCTAGCAAACCATCTTTAATTGTAGGTGGGTTTGAAAGAACCAAAGGACTCGTTTTTAGTTCCTTCAATTTTTTTCTACTGTATCTGCAGCTTAGATTTAAACTACTTTCACTATTTTCTCCAGTCGATTCCAACAAAGATAATTCCGTCAAATTTACAGATTCATCGATTATTTCATTATTGTTCTCGTCGTATTTAGGTTCATTTAATTTCTCAGGTTCGGGAATGATGGAATTTTGATTTAAATCTTTTATGGGATGGGGAGTACATATTTGATTTACTTTCTGATGATCCAAATTATTGCCGGAATAAGTTTTAGAATAGTTTTTATAACGATTTTGCTGCTGCGGACGACCCCTAATCTGATCATTTTGATTTGGATGACTTTTATTTCTGTGGTCATTTGAAGTTTTTGAATTTCTTGTATCAAAATATTGTTGATTAAATTGATGTAGATGAGAATCAGATAGTGGTGACTGTGAACATTCATAAATACGTTTTCGAATAGATTCGTCGCGAGATGTGTCTGGCAGTGATGAATGGCTTTCTTGCTTTTTAGGTAAAATTATTGCATTGAAGTTATTGGTTAAATGAATTTCATCATCCAGATTTAACGTTTGTTCTAAATTTGACGGAATTTGCTTTATACTTGCAGTTAACGAAGGATTCTCTTCTGCGTCCTCGATCGATAATCCTGCATTTAATGCTTCACTTTCAAGAGTGTCATCTAAATCAACAACTGTATCTTGTGCTGCAAGTTCTGGCAATTCAGTCAAAGTATCAATCGGGGTTTGAGCATCAGTTATATCCGAATTTTGTGATGGAATAAACTCTGCTGCCGTTTCACTTAAAGTAGATTCTTTCTTAAGACTTTCCAATACGTCCTCCTTTGTAACTGGGTGAGTAATTTTTAAAGCATGACTTTGTCGTTTTTGGGCATATTGAGGCGGAGGCGGAGGCGGAATCCGAACATAACTGTGTGCCCACAACAACACAGGACGAGCTTGATTAGACTGTAATAAAATGGATGTTATAATAAGGATTGTTCTTTTCGATTTTTTTAAAACTTACATGCTGTGGATATCCATTTAACATTTGATCTTGAGACATATAGTACCCCCCTGTATTAAGAAAATAATGAAAATGCACTCTGAGATTGAAAATTCTTGGAATCTTTGACTTTAACCTCACAAAAAAGGTATAATTTATCATATAAATAATGTTAATAACACCTCACATACTTAATTACCATATATATAAGCTTAATATTATATTTATATTTATAAGCGTGACTTAACTAGCTTTCTTGTGTTATTTACTATAATTAATAGCATTTTTACATCACATTTTAATATTACCTGAATATATTGGTCTATTCATTGGATGAAATGCAATCTTTGAAGTATCTTTACGCTCTTATTAATCTTTTATTACTATTTATTCAATCAATTTACTTAATATTAATTAATTAAGAAAATAAAACAATTTTATTAAATTTCAGGTAGAAATTTCCCTTATGAGCGTAGTTTCAAAGGGCTCAATTTTTTGAAAAAAATCCGATACAAAATTATTGATGCACAGCATTTCGTTTTCCCTGGAAGATGTTAATTCTGAATTATTTATGAAACTCTCAATTCGTGGCGAGTAAAAGTTTGAGAACCAATGGATAAATAATAAGAAAAATTTCGAGTAAACAGAGTTTAACGGTTTTGATATTTTTGAAAATTGAAGTATATCCGACTGAAAAAATTACAAATGAGTGACGTCGGATTAGTTAACGGATATTTTAAATTCAAAAGTCTACATAATTTTTTCTCCAAAAAATTTTTCATTCTGTAACAAAATAACGAGTGCATATATATTTTCATTATAATTAGTCATTTTAAAAGAGTTTTATTGCTTGTAAGTATCGGAATTTTGTGCATAAATAAGCTGGAAACAAGTGTGAATTAAAAGATTATGTAAATACAATGAATAAGTGCTAAAAATTGTGAAAATTAAAACAAAGCCTTGAGTGAAAAAAATTTTCTTGAAAAATAGCACTTAAATTTGATAAGTTTCATTATAAACTAATGCTTAAGTATTGTACTAGCTAGTGCCCTTCTATTCAACGCTTGTGATTATTATTTTTAAGTGCAAGGAACAAAGCTGAAAACTCAATATGCGAAGGAGTTTTGATACTTTTTTTTTTTTGCTTTGATGACACATCCAATCGATTTTTTTCCTCAAACGAAATACTTTTTTCTACGAACAACATTCAACGGTACGAATGGACAGACGTTAAGAGGAAAAAATAGTTTATTAAGTAAAACCACTTGCATTGGAATCTCAGAAATATTTTTGTTTCCATTTTAAAAGATTGAAAATTGCGACATAACAAAAAATTTACATAATTGGACAACAGGAATATCAGATTCACATAAAGAAACCAAATTGATATTCACAAAAAATATTTTATCTGTGCTAATCTGCTGTGAAAAGATCTAGTCAAGTGTAGTGCTTCAGAATGACGCAATTCAATCAATATATACACATATTTAATATATACACATTTACAGTATATTTTTTTATATTCATACTGGAAACCGACCATATGTATCGATTCGATGCTTGACAATTCAGGAAATAATACATGACTGACCAGTATACATTTCTGTTTTTTTATCCAACACTTCTTGTATGTTAAATATTCTTGCGGCGACAATACTTGGACACGAAAAACATAAATAAATTAATATCTTTTATTCGTTTTTCATTATTTCTCCTTTTGATATCTGCAAAATGAATAAAATCAGGAGACCTGATTTCGAAGAAATCTATATACACAATGTGATACTTATGTCTGATGGTTATGCTTGTAATTCATTAAATTGTTCACATTGCTGTCCAAAGTGTGCATATGTAAATCGCTTTCTAAAATATGAAAATAATAATAATAATAATAATGAATTACCATTAAAACTTTATTGTTGCAAATATCAGTAGACATTTATAATAAAGAGAAAAAAATAAAATCGCGTCAAACGTGCTGATGCAACATAAAATTATTGCCATCATTATGATTCTTCTCTTTCCTTCTATATTATTTGATGTTTGAACTCTAATCATCATTCACATTTCAATAAAAGCGCAAGCTAGTTTAAAATGAAAAAATATGAGAGATGAAAGTAATAAGAAATATTTTTTGGTGCTGTTTATAAATTGGGGCTTTAAGAACTTTTAAAGAATATTTTTAATCATTGACATAAACAGCTTCAAATCACATTCGAATTATACAAAAGACATCATTAAATAAAGAATCTCATTAGAATATATTACCATGCGTCATTCAATTTGATCATCAAACAGATGATAGCTATTCTATAAGCAATTTGTTGTAAAATTAAAATTTTTTCTAAAAGAAACTTTAATTGAGTATCTTGGTATTACTCAAAAGCCATTCGACCTATTATGGCAATTGAATTAATACAACATTTTTTTGACATTCAAGTATCCATATTTCTCTTTTAACATGAATGAATGAATCTTTTTGAACTAATATAAACATCGAATAGCCTCGATATGCTTAATATTATTACAAGTACAAACACCTCATCATGATTTGTTCGTTTACAAACACTTTTATACAAGTTCAAATTTTTATTTTGTTTGCAAACATTGAAATGCCACGAATTTTCATTTTCTTTTTTTAAAGATTATAGTCAGCACAAAAAAAATATATATTTTTGAAACACAGAGTTGAAATGAGATGAATGCTCGGTTGACAAAAGTGTTTGTGCGCAGTATGAATCGTGTCTTATCATCTAGCTTACGATGACATTCGCTGATTTGTTGCTATAAAACTGAACGAAGAAAAACTTTGAGTATGCTCTGATTTTCTCGACTTTTGGCACTGATCATTGACATAAATAAAGTAAAATACAAAATAATTTGAAGAAGCTTGTGTGATTGCAAAGAAGAAGTATCAAACAATATTGACGTTTTTAAAGAACATCCGACAATAATCCTCAGACATAAATGCTGAGCATGAAGAAATTCTTTTAAATGTCGCGTTAAAAAATTTTTATTGATTGGAATGTTTCATGATAAAAGCGACCTTTCGTTTCTCCGCTATTGATTTTTCTTTGTTCTGCAAACAAATAAAGTTTAAAAAAAAAATCTTGCAAAATTATAAAAAAATATTCAAATTGTTTCCAAAGTCTTTATGTACAGATAATGAGCATAATGCCGTAACTGACATAAAAATGGAATGAATAATGCCTTACATCTGAATGCAATTTAGTTGCCTTAAGATTTCTATTATTGTACTATGGATGATATAAAATTCACATAATATGCACAACATAGAATGTAATGAAGCATGAAAATACCATACATACACACATGTACGCTACGCTAGAAGCTGTAAGCTTTCAATGTTGTGTACGATGACTCATACAATTTTTTCATCATTGTACCATGTGCCGCGCAGAATAACAAGAATAAGAAATAAAATTCTGCACATAAGAATTTTCATTCATCCACTTGTGTATGGTATGAAAAAATAAATGTTTTACAGTTACTTGTGATTACTCTAAATTTTCTGTGCTTCAAATAATTTTCTAATCTCTAACTGGTTTTTGTGATCATTTTTCTTTTTATTGAGCATAATTTTCAGTACAAATCTTGCAATATTAGGTACCTAGTAAAAAAAATATTTCTTGGCATGTTTTGTGCTCTCAAAATCCATTTATTCCCTGCTTTATTGTATTGCGTGTTGGAGGTCAATCTATTCTGATGGAAGAAGATTTGTAAGTTGCTTGCAACGAAATTTCATTTTCATAACTTTGAGTACCCATGGAATTTAGAAATGGATACATCTACATGCTAATGGATGGCGTGCGAAAATGACTTTATTGTACGTAAATTTCTAACCTTATATATCAAAGCTAGATGATGAGTGTGAGATGAAAGAAAAATTATATGCGAAAGTAAAATTGACATAAATTTTTCTGTGTTATTATTTTCTACAGCATGTCTGCCTGTTCGGCTTAAATAGGCAAAATTTCATTCATGATATAAATTAATTTTTATTTTTTTACATGTACAACTTTTTGCGATTTTAAATTTCCATTTCATGATTATTTACTTTTTTTCCAACAATGAACCGCAATGCTATTGAAACATTGCTGTTGTTATAGATTTCATTCCAATATGTACAATTTAAATCGCCCACACTTTTGACACTTGACTATTCATGATATATTTCTTTCATTCATTATGTAATTCTAATAAGCTATGGTTATAAAATAACCACTTAAATACCATGTTACTCTCTACGGCTCTTTTGTTGCTAGCAAATTGTAACAGATTTTTACATGGATTTGTATTAAAATCCTATTTAAACGACTTGAGAATATTTTGATGTCTGTTATTATGGGGCATTTTTAAAGTCACGTTATTCAGTAAATAGCAAGTCGAGAAAAGCTGTTTGAAACATCACAAATGAACGAAGCCTGATTTCGTTTTTGAAAAATGTTCAGGAACATGTTAATGCAATTCGCTTATATTATATTACATATGGGCATTAAGGATGACATAAAATGTCTGAAAAGGAAGTGGGATAAATGTTTTAAGTCAATGCAAATGATCTTTTATATAAAAAAATTACACATTTATCAGCCTTAACTTAGCACCGTTTGTTTTATAACTGTTGAGCATAGAAAACTATGATTATATATGTGAATTTAATGAGTCACACGCAAATCTTCTCTTCATTCTTTTTACCAAGTTGAAAGTGCAAAAAAGTAACTCATTGACATCACACAGCATATTAACTTTATGGTAACTGAGCATCATTGCGCTTTTGTTGTTGGAAGCGGCAAATACTACAATGCAAAGCGAATTAAATGAAATGTTAGAGAAAATAATAAAAGAATAAAGTATTATTATGGAAATTTTTCATGTTATTCAAATTCCAGAGTTATAAGGCTTCATCACTTCCAAACCACTCTATTCTCTCATTTAATAGCAAGCACACTCAACTAATTTATTTTCCTTTAAAAATAATTCTCTTACTCAATTCATTTTCTGCTTCAATATTGTTATGCTATGCTTTTTTTTCTGCAGCAACTCTCATAGTTTATTGTGAAACATTGAATGCGAATGTTGCTCTTATTATTGTGGAGCAAGAAAAAAAAAATCTGAAATTAGACTGACTTTGGATGGAAAGAAAACAGAATATCATAAAATGTGATGTTAATATGTTGAAAATGTGAATTAGTTCAAAAATAGCAACAAAACTGAATCAAGTTTGTGTTTTGTGACTCTCAGCATTTTTCATAAAAAAAAAAATTAATGCACATAAAAAATGGAAGTTTGATGTTTCTGGTTTTGAAAAAGAAAATTATATATTTGATTAGATAAATGAAATTTTGTTTTTACGGCTTCGCTCGACAAACAAACTACAAAAATAATTGGACTGTGTGTAAAAAATCGATTAAGAAATTGCTAAGCATTTACAAAACTAACTGATTGACATTTTGTGATAAGGAATTTATAAATCCAAAGCTACTTTGCATAGCCTTAAGTCAAGTACATAACTCTCGATCGGTGAAGTGTATTTAATTTTAAAATGGATTTCCTATTACTGAATTTTTAACCGGAAAGTGTGATTGAATAGAAACTTAATAAGAAAAATGTTCCTAAATTGAAAATAATTGAATGAAGATTAAGTTTTAGACAGATGAAAATTGGAAATCTTTCATTTTTTTTTTGCTAAATCACGTGTCTGAATAAAACATAGAAATAGCAAGCTAAAAGAGAAAGGAAAAAGAGCTTAATTAACATTACTAACGGTGCATTAAGTGTATTCATAAAAGTACGTAGGCAAGAGAAGAAAATAAAAACTGATATGAGAAGAATCTAAATTAACATAAAATTATGCAAAAAATTGCCAATCTTGCGTGATAGAGGAAGAACATGAAAAATTCAACAAATCTATTAATTCAAAGTGAAATAGAAAGTGCCTAACTTGTTTCCAGCATATATTTCAAAAGTCATGATTATTAATAAATCATATTATACTTATTCTTTTTTATGAACTTTCAAAAATTTGAACTTTAATTAGGAGTAAGTTCAAAGTGATAGTCAACAAACGATATTTTCTGCTTCAGCTCTAGTTGAGCGCATAGTCTCAAGGAATTATATAGAACAAAGCTTCTATAGGATAAAAATCATTAGTACCATCAACAACAAGTAAAACATGAAAATGGTGTTATCTCAGCGGCAGCGCGAGGAATTGTAAGTAATTGATATAAAATATAATGACTTAATGTTTCAAAGAATTCTTTGTCTTGGACGAATATGGATATTATTCAACATTTGTTGTTGCTTGAAAACGAAGAATTAAAAATTACTGAATTACACAATTGTAATCGGGCGTCAAGTTGTGAGTCACAAAAAAAGAAGCAATAAATGGTCAGCTCCAATGTTATTGGACGATACTACGCGTGTTGTTGTACATATATATCGTGTCATAATCGGTTAAATGTTTTCTTTTCTTTTAATATTGTGTATTGTATCTCACGATTAACACAAAAAGAAAAATCAAGGCTACGGATTGTGACGCTTGGTAAAAGAAAAAATAAACAAAGATTTGTCAAAATTCTTAATTTTTTTAAATTACTTGATCACGACTTGAAGAGTCATGAAAAGCCGTAGCACATGAAACATGTGAATTTTCTTTCCTAATTCAAACACAAAATGCTTAAAGTTCGTTAAAATTTTGTTGCATTTACTATGACAAAGGTTTGTTAATTTTTTGCAAGTGCTCATAACTTTATCCAGTATTTCTGAAGTAAAGCTACCAAATTCCTGATAAACCTTTGAACATTCTTTAAAAATTATTACCAAAAATATGATCCTTTATGTACACAAATTTAATCTAATTAGAGTTTAAACATTTATACTTCATTAATATTAGGGAACATTCACAAATGACTTCTAATGGAGTTTCTTTGGAAATATTTTTAATAATGGAGGGTTGAGTGTTGACGTTATTTGTAGAGTCCTCTTTACTAGAATTCCTCGATTTGCCACATCTAAGTTAAACATGATATAAATTAATTTTCCATAATGCAGACAAGTCTACACTTTAAAAATATACACAGTACAATTTAGAGTCAGAGTTTAGTGCGCAGGATACGCGAATGTGATGTTTTCTTCTGCTTCAACCCACACATGATTTTAATATCCTCGCCATTGAGGAATTTCCCAGAATACTGTATGGAAAATTAAAACATCAGACAAAATAAGTTGACGTCATTTCTACTTTGGTTGATGTAAGCAGCTATTGATTTTTTTCTTACTTTCATTTAAAGCTCAATTTTTTTCTAATGACATTGAAAACCTATTTTCATTTTAATAATTAGCAATTGACAAATAATTGTTCATATTTTATTGAATATTCCATCGCAATTTATTGTTTTGAGAGTGGAACTGATTGATTATAAAATGAGCATAAAAGAAAAAAAAATCAATTCATTTCATTTGCAACCAAAAAGCCTAATTAGATTGCTGCTCTTTTAAGGTGTCATAATTCAGTATTTCATTTCATGTTTTTTTTTGGAATTACCGAAATTGAAAATGGTCATAAATCTCTGCTGTTGAAATTTGATCTCAATATTCGCTACTTTTAGTGAAAAACTGGAGCTGTTGATGAAATGTAATCATCATAACATAAAGTGTGAAACCATAGAAAATATGCCGCTAATCTGATTTTTTATATTACTTCCACATATTCTAGTTTGACATACTATTAAGGCCAACTGAATGTTTTATTTATTTTTTTATTTTTCTGCGTGTAGAAACCAAGCGATTGCCGATTATTTAGGCAGTAATGGATACAACGATGCGCTCGATGTTTTTCGTAAGGAAGCCGAAGTTCCAACAGAAATCGAAAGAAAGTATCGTGGATTGTTAGAAAAAAAGTGGACGTCAGTAATACGTTTACAGAAGAAAGTAATGGAGTTGGAATCAAAATTGAATGAAGCAGAAAAGGAATTAATAGAAGGTGCTCCAACGAAAGCAAAGAGAACACCAACAGAATGGATTCCTCGTCAACCAGAAAAATTCAAGCTAACTGGTCATCGTGCAACAATAAATCGTGTTGTTTTTCATCCGGTATTTAGTATGATGGTGTCTGCATCTGAAGACGCAACAATTAAGGTTTGGGACTATGAAACTGGTGAATATGAGAGGACGCTCAAAGGTCATACTGATTCAGTTCAAGATATAGCTTTCGATGCGCAAGGAAAATTACTTGGTAAGCTTTTCATTCGTTCATTTGTGTGTTATCTGATAAAATATTTATAATGCTCGAGGATAACGTCAAACATAAATGCTATTAATATTAATAATTTTATAAATATTGTATTTTCTAGCGTCATGTAGTTCAGACTTGTCAATAAAATTATGGGATTTTCAACAGACATTTGAATGTATTAAAACAATGCATGGTCATGATCACAACGTGTCGTCAGTAGCATTCGTTCCAAATGGCGATTTTCTATTATCAGCATCAAGAGACAAAACGATTAAGATGTGGGAGGTAGCGACAGGCTATTGTGTGAAAACTTATTCAGGACATCGTGAATGGGTACGAATGGTACGAGTTAATTTTGATGGAACTCTTATGGCTTCGTGTAGTAATGACCATACAGTACGAATCTGGTGCTTAAATTCCAAAGAATCGAAAGTAGAATTGCGCGAGCATGATCATACTGTTGAATGTATTTCTTGGGCACCAGAATCAGCAGCAGCTTCAATCAATGAAGCTGCAGGTGCCGATAATAAAAAGGGACAACATCAAGGACCTTTCCTTGCTTCAGGCTCACGAGATAAAACGATTCGAGTGTGGGACGTAACATCAGGATTATGCTTATTCACACTTTATGGTCATGACAATTGGGTTCGTGGCATCGTATTTCATCCTGGCGGCAAATTCATGTTGACGGCGAGTGATGACAAAACTATTCGAATTTGGGATATTCGTAATAAACGATGCTTAAAGACGCTTGCTGCTCATTCACACTTTTGTACTTCTATTGGTAAGTTCAGCTCACCTTTGTTTATTATGTGTACGTATTATTGATTAATGATCAAACAGATTCCCACAAACTGACAAATTCTAAACGCCTCGACAAATTAACTAGAAATAGAAATTAACAATCTGAATTTACATATAAAGTGTTTCTTCACAAATGGGAATATTAATATTTTTCCTATACAGTCTGAATCTATGTGACCTTACAAGTCGTTAATTAAGTCTAGTTGGTCAGTGACTTATTTTTATTATTATCAATCCAGTTAAGTTACTCGAGACGTAATCCAATTTTTGGATTAATATGAGAACTGAATGTGCACTCCTTTAAAATGAGACTGAATCTAAGTTTTAATTTGAAAATTCTGCTTTTTTACTGAATGCCAACTTTACACAGTTTAATAACTGATTCCTCGGAATTTCTGTTGTGTGATTTTTTGTAATCATTCAGAAACTCCAAGTTTGTGTGACTTAGAAAATCAATAATTCGTTGCGACTTATTAAATCATTGAATGAAAAACTTATCAAGTATAAATATTCTTTCTCATTTTAGATATGCATAAAACGCATCCGTATGTAATATCGGGCAGTGTCGATCAAACGATCAAAGTATATGAATGTCGTTAAACTGTATTTTATAAGGAGAGAAGCGAGAAACTTTTTGGTTTAGCATAATAGAGTGAATAAAAAAAAACTTTGCGTATTTATTTTTAAAAAACAAAACCAGTTGTCAGGCACAGCAAATGAAGTGAAAGAAGTCCAACATAAATCTTTTTGTTTTATTATGTTAAGTTAAATGAAAGCGAATAAAAAACAACAAAAACATTCAAAGGGATTCAAAAAAGAATTATGGAAGTGCCGAATTTATTTTTTACATGAAAATTCTATTTTTTTCCTTCATTTTCTTGTGAGAGCTAATTACATATAAATACATATTTTTTCTCATTATTTTTATACTTTATACTTTGTCAACGAGCTGAATTTATTTTATAATTCTACGAATACTTTTGTTTCCTTAAGAAAATTTGCATTAAACGAACTTGCCATCTTTAACGAATATTTTTTTTATGTTCAAAAATTTTACTTTTTTAAACTCATGTAAAAAATGTTTTAAAATAATGTGCATAAATCACTATCCATAGATGTTAACTATTCATTTTGAGCATACCTTAATGTTTTTTTGGCAGCGTGAAAATTGAAGATTATTAAGCTCATTTAATAACATCTGAAAGAAGTTTTATTTCTTACAAAAATTTAGTAAGTTATTATTAAGTGAATGATTAGATGAATTTGGAATGATTTTACTTTAATAAAAATTTATTTTAAATGAATTTCGATTAATGTCAATGATTTTTTTTTGTATACCTTTAAGTACTTCGGACTGGTTTCTTTAAAAACTGGATCAGTTTAATTATTTAAATAATAATAATATGAAAATTTGTAGCATTCTTAATTTGTTTTAAGTTCTTAGAAGTTGAGGTTTTAATTTCAAGTAAACTTAAAAATTCAAAATTCGAATCAATTCAGTTGATTAGAGTAGTAAAATCCGACTCAATGGAATCAGTTCCACATTTTCATTTTCCTTATCAAGGTCAATTTTAGTTTAAATTTATGGAAAAACCTATGACGACGCAGTGCAATATGGACAAAGTTGAAGCTTGTCATACATTGCTATGCTTTATAAAATGAAAAAATATATATTATTTATGATATATTTGTAAAAAAGAGAACCTACTGTAGTTTGCATGGGGGTGTATTCTAAAATTATTCAAATTTTGTGAAGACATTGGGGCAAGATCAAAAATGAATTGTTCGTGACGCTTAACAATAATTTACAATTTTTGAATCAATAATGCGAAATATGTATTTAAGACTTGTGTTTTTCTTAAAGTCCTTGCCAAGACCTATATTTTGGTGTATAACAAGTATCTCTTAGACATTGTATTATAATTAAAAATTAATTTAAAGTGCTAAGCGTCACGAACAATTTTGAGGAAATTCGATTTTACACCATGTTGCAAATGTAATATCTTTGCGAATACTTCATTAATCAAAACGATTTTTTCACCAGATAATTAAGTAATCAGATCATTAAAAGTTTTGTCTAAAATATACAAAATGGCGGATTTGTAAGTTAGCTTAATTCAGCTTTAAAATGTTGAAGCTGAAATTTTGATATGATGGAAATAGTTTAGGAACTATCTTTCTTTACAAAAACGGTTATATATGTAATTTTCTTTAAGTCTGTGAGAGAAAATTTTCAATTTTACTATAATTATCCAAGTTATGATGAGTTTTACAAAACTAGTCATAAGTCATTGCTGTGTTATTCGTCTACTGATTTTTTCATTTCAAACTATAGAATTCAACAATGTTTATCATATTGCAAAAGAAATATTACTTTTTGTTCAAGACAAGCAGAGAAAATTAAATAATAGTAAAAAATTTGACCAAAAATTTTGTAACGGTTTTTAAAATTATAAATTTGTGAGCAAATAAGAGCAAAATTTGTTGCTCAACTTAAATTTCATTGTTTTTATAGTTAATTTAACTTACTTTTAAGCCTTTTTCGAATGTAAATTAAATAGTAAAAGACTCTTTAGATATCAAGTAATTGTTCTTGACCGATTAAGGTTAATAGTTTTGATTTAAAAATACATTTTAAATTCAATTTGGTTTTCAGTTAATTTAACTAAAATAACTCATTTTTAATAAAGTCTATTTTGATCACATGATAGAAAAAAGCAAGCTCTACAACTTTTGTCAAGCTTCCAAACATTTATCTTGCTTTCTTTTCAAAGAAAAATTGATTTCAAATATTAATTTGTTAATTAAACTAACTTAATAAGTCGCCATTTTGAAAAATGAATGTTAAAAAGAAACTTACTATTATTAGCTATCATGTAGTGAAGGAATCATATTAATTAAGTTATTAAAAGCAGAGAAATCTGAATTTGAATATTTATTCCCTTTTTTTCTGATCTTGCCCATTGTTTTATGAATTTTGGATACAGCCCTTGTATTTTAGAAGAAAATGAATCATGTTTTCGATATTAAAGTATCAGAATCATGCACTATTCTCTATAATGATTACTTCAGGTATTATTCCACAACATAAACTGATAATAATCCAAGATTATTTTATTCAGATTTATTCTAAGAATCCTTATATGATCCACAAATTTCTGCATTATCCCTAGCAATATATTTGAAATTTAAAGAAGAAGAAAATGAAAGACTTAAAAATTCAGTAAAGTTGTTTCCGTTGACATTACATAGGAATATTAAAAATACAAAAATAAAATTGCTTGAGCTTTTTCTGATCATATTTATTGATAATATCTAGTAATTCAGTCTCTTTATAATCAATTAAGAAATAAACACAATATAATTAAAATTATAAACAAAACTACTATGCACTGAAATTAATAAACAGAAGTTATGCTAAATAATGTTGCTTTCGCTAAAAGCATCATGCTTGAAGCTTAATTAAATTGTATATAAACAGCATAAGTTATTTGTGATAAAGAAGATTACTTGAATGAAAATAAAACAATAGTAGACTCTTAAAAACAATAATTTTGAAAGTTATTACTAAAGTATCATTAGTTCCCTCATTAGTTTATGATTCCGCCAAATATGAAGAAATTTCAGAAATATTTTTAAAAATTTAAAAGTCAAAATTCTCAAAAAAAAAATTGTAATCGTTGATAGTTTTCATGCCAATGATTTTTAAGCAAATATTGGAATCACAAACATTATCAAAAAGAACTGATTGACTATTGAATATAAAGAAAAGTTTGTCAACACAAGATCGTTATTTTCTTGCTCAAATTTTGTAAGTTACAATAATCATTATCAGATCACTTTTCAATCTAGATATACACTATTTTTCCACATCTTGCAGTCATTCAGTAATTGCAAAAAATGATCAAATTAATGTTTGTCAACAATTGATTCTTTTAAAAAATTTAAGATTCGGAATCAGAGTTGTCATATGACTAGAGTAACTCCATCGACTATGATGCATTTGTCTTGACACTTTCTAATGGAAAGTATCGAGATCTTTAGAATGAATCCATTTTAAGAAGCAAACAGTTTAAGCAAGTATGCTCCTTATTAAGTTGATATATTCAGGAATTAGGAATTGTAGTATGATGAAAATTCTGATTTGAACGACTTAAGTTTAAGTCGAAAATAGTCAAAACCAGAAATGTCAAGATTTACATAGTAAGACTGTCCAGTAAGTCTTAGAAAATTCTTGCTGCTAATTTATGTCAAGGGGCCGTTCACTTATTACGTTACGCAAAAAATGACTTTTTTCACCCCCCCCTCCCCCCTTGTTACAATATGTTACAACTCACAACCCCCCCCCCCCCCCACTCCTCTGAACGTTCATAATTTATTTTATCATTAAAAAGGTGAAAAATTTAAAAAAATGTTTTTGGTATGAATTTGTAAACAAATTTTTTTCGTGAACTTTTTTTTAACACAGACAACAGTTAGAACGTTACATACTTCTTGACCCCCCCCCCCCTATGTTACATTTTGTTACAATTTTTAACCCCCCCCCCCCCCCCTCCCCCTCCCCCCTAAAATGCGAACGTATTATGTGAACGGCCCCCCAAGCAACTCTGCTTCTGAAAATCATATAAAATGAAAATTATTTTAATTTGTACATTATAATAAATTGGAAGTAGAAAAACTTGATTGTAAGCATTGTATTACATCCAATTATGGAACTAAAATGTCTTTTAATCTTTCTTAAAAATATACTTCTGGTAATTATAACTGTGAAGAGTAATTAGGATAACAAAAACAAATTTCTTGTCAAAAAATGTTTTCACAATGAGAATTATGTCTACAACTTAGGAAAGTACATGAAAAAGATCCTCGAAAAAAGTCAAATAAAAATTATTAAAGCAAATTTAAATTGTTTTATTTTTTTTTTTTCATATTTTATTTATTCTTAATAAGAACTAGATATTTCCAAATTGAGTCACAATTATATTAATGTTTATTTATTTAATCCATGATTACTGCTGTCTACTGCTTTATTTATCCTTTATGTGCTCCTATATAAATCATGGTAAAAAATTAAGTCTTAAATTTCTGTTTTTATTATTGAACATTTTAACACATAAATGCTTACAAAAATGATATTGTGCAATGTGACTGTGTACATGCTATATGTCATGCTAAATGAAAGTTTCACCTCACATACAAGATTTTTTGTTTTTTAATTATAGTAATAATTTATGTTTAATGAATCACAGCACAAATGATTTAATTCTTTTTTGGAAATTTACCACTTTGCTGAGTCGTAATGACTTGTCCATCAGGTTTTAAAATTGAGCTTGTTGCATGATATTGACCATTTTGACTTGTGATTGTTTGTCCTACGCCAACAACACCTGTTGGAACTTCATCTTCTCCAAATCTGTTATCTAAATTTTGACCACCTACGAAGCCTGGTTGGGGTTGTGGAACTCCACCAAAACCTTGTTGAGGAAATCCTATAATATGCATAGCATCATTATTATTGGACAACTTTATTACAGAATAAATAAAGAAAGTTTTTACCGCCTGGGAATCCAAATCCTCCTTGAGGAAATCCAAATCCTTGTTGTGGAAATCCAAATCCTGGTGCAAAACCACCAAATCCGAATGGGAATGCTCCAAAACCAGGCTGAAATCCTGGCTGACCTCCTTGTGGATAATTTGGTTGAGCTCCTTGTTGATAGTTTGGTTGACCTCCTTGTTGATGTCCTTGCTGACCTTGAGGATGTCCTTGCTGGGCTTGGGGATGTCCTTGTTGACCTTGTGGTCCCAAGTTTTGTGCTCTATCAGCAGGTTGTGGTTGTTCCGGCAAGTTTTGTCTATCAGCTGGTTGAGGTTGTTGTGGAATATTTTGTCTGTCAGCTGGTTGAGGCTGTTGAGGGAGTGGACCTGCTCCTTGAGATTGTGTCTGTGACATACCATGTTGATTCTGTGATTGGAATTGTGCTCCAGTAGGACGATCATTAGATTGTGATTGTAATTGGTTTGATCCATCTTCATCTCCTTGACTTTGAACTTGAGATGTTTGACGCTTTACCTTACCTAAATGATATAATGAGGATATGATACATTTGTGACGTTAATGTTATAAAAATTGTCAAAATTTATAAGTCTCTTTTTTTTAAAAACAGGTCTTTCTTTAAAGAATGATTTATGTCTGTTCTTTACTTCATTATTATCAACATTAATAATGGTACACTTTTATAGGAATCATACAATTTAAAAGTTAAAGAAATTAAGAACAAGGATATATCGCTAATTTTTGTTGTTAAATTCTTTAAATATTTCTTATCGGCACAATTAATTTGTTCGTCCAGAAGGAGAATAGCGACCTGAAAGTATTTCAACAATATGGACTTGGTATTAATGATTATTCAAATTGATTCAGTGATTAACCTAATCCACATTTTCATGCTTTTTCTTCTGACAAGATTTGTGTATGAAGATTTATTGAGCATGCAGTATTAGAGTGCCAAAAAAGAGATTATTTGTGTGCCATTTAATTTTGAATGTATATATATTATATAGACAATGTGTCTTCTTCAATTGTCTTTGCTGTGGTCATTCTCTTACTAGATAATATGAATCATGGAAGTGAGTAGTAGCTTCATTAACAATTGAAAATTTGCATACCATATTTTGAAAGTTGATATGAAATGGTGTACCATAAAAGACTCATCACTCAAGACTCACCAGTTTGTTTATTTGTTTGAACTGATCCGTCAGGACGTAAGACAGTGCTTGTAGATTGGAATTTTCCACCGGAGGTATGGAAAGTTTGAGTTTGTCCGGTTATGACTGGCTCATCTTCACCAAAACGAGATGAAAGTGTTTGTGATGATTGAACGAAGGAGCCTTGTCCTTGGCCTTGACCTGGTTGGAATTGTGGGAAGTTAAAGACTGGCTGTGGGAATGCAAACCCTCCGAAACCTGGCTGTACTTGTCTTCTGACACGATTTAAAAGTCCCTATAGTAATAAAAATTCACAAATTAATCATTAATTTATGACTCATGTTAAATTATCTCTTACAGAATTGATTGGTTGTGGAACTGATGGATTTCCGTTCTCATCAATAAAGTAAACGCTTCTTGGTACATAATCGCCATTATCTAAAAATATTGTTTTTTTAGTTCTCTTAATGATGTTTGTTTTTTGAGAAAAATGAAAACAAATTTTTTGTGTTGAATATTCAAGCTACGATTCATATGATAACATAAGTAGCCATACAATATCAAAAAAAACCGGTGATGAAGCAACAAAAAAAAGGTTATCACTACAGTCTACTTGACTCATGTTTTGGCTTATTTGTGTGTTTATATTCATTTCGTTATTTTCTTGAATTGATTTTTTTAAGTTTTAACTTATAACTGATCTGAACTTTCAAGTGATGGAAAATCCAAAATTATCACTTTTTTCTAATTGCATGCAAGCTATTGAAAGCTTCACTTATGACGGTCCAGGGGGGGGGGGGGGGGTCAGAAAGAAAAGAACAATAGAAATTCTTGGAAATCCATTGTTCTTTTTTGAAAAACGACCGTTAATTTCGGACGTCATAAGTGAACGATCCCTTATAGCATCATTGGATTTAATAATATTTCCAGTAAGTATCTGAACTTCACAGTATGCAAATAGGGAAATGACTAGTGTATCAAGTAAAACTTTAGATATTCAGCCATAAAAAGTGTTAAGATAGACTTGAGAATAGTAATCACGGAAGAACAGATTTGATGAGTACTTAAGACGAATTGTTATTGTATGACATGTTAATGTCTAATTTTCATTAGTGTTGCTAGGGTCCTAGTGATCAAATGAGGTAACAGCAATATGATCACAAAATGTTGCAAATGATCATTAAGTTCCTATCAAGTTTTGCTAGTTTTTGATAAAATATTTTTTGTAATAAGTCAATGAACCCACTTAAGCTCTTACTAAGGAAGTGAATGCTAATTTAAGGAGAGTCTCTAAAACAACATATAGCAACAATCTTTTAAAAAATTTCTTCTAGAAGAAAAAAATATTAATCTTTGTTGTGCTAGAAAGCTAATGAAATTTTCTCATCCTGTCCAACTACTTCTTATTAATTTGCTCTCTTTTTCATATAAAACAGACAAATGGAGAAAGAACAAGGCATGAGAAAGGAAACAAGAAATAAAAACCAGCAAAACCATGAATAAGTTGAGTTGAAGATTCTGCTTTTAATCAAGGTCAATGGCAGTTTACCGCAAATTAAATGATTGTAGCCTGTAACGTGTAAGTAATAAACATGTTTTTGTTGTTTTTATTACTAATTCTGCTTCAACACACATCAGTAATAACAGCTCTTTGTTCATCCATCCATTATCATCGTCATCATCAAGATATTTATGACTAAAGATGAAATCATGTTTATTCGCGTGTTAAATTGCAATAATGTTGAAGCCTATTGCTGACTTAAAAAAAAATACCGAAAAACTCTTGGATGAACAAAAGGTATCAATTTACAATTACTTAAGAATCATCATGCTAATTGAATGTGCAACTATTGTAAATGTTTAGCATTGTACTACTTATTATAAATCTCATCGTATATTCTTTAAATAAAAAACCCAAATGAATAAAAATAACCGGTTAGTTCGGGATTTCTTTCGAACGATCACCATCATATGAATTTCTTAATTTTTCAGACACATTCTAACATGATTGAAACTCAAAATAAAAATGTTTATAAAATTTCACTGTGTGTATCATGGGTCATTGAATTTTTGATTAGATTTGTTCACATTTATGCAATTTCTTTTGGACTATTTTTTTGCAGCTTTATAACGGTTTTTATAATAAAAAAAAATCCACTCTTTTTAATTTACAGTTCTTGTTGTATCCATTGATACTTACCAGCATTAACGAGATATATCACAGAAATAAGTAGAATTACAAGATACTTCATATTTAGTGACCTTGACTATTTTTACTTCACCAAATAAAACAAAAAACTTGATAACAAAATAAAAAAATTATTTTAACCAAAATAACAAATAAAAAATTACGGAAAGACGAAGACTCAAGAAGAATTAAAAAGATTGTGGCAAGTTTGAGTGTCTGTAAAGTCTATATATAATGCTCATCCCCACTTATGCCACAATACGATGATAACTTTTCTCTGATTCTCATTTTTTTACAAGCTTCTTTCTTTAAAATGCTATTCTGGAATTCTCGTCCTCAACACATTTGCAATATTAATTCTTGTCATACCTACGTAAAAATTGTAACTTTTTATTCTCATAAATATAAAAGTTTAAGTGAGAATTTCTAACCCGATTATAGTAAAGAAAATAATAGTAAAGCAACAAGTCATCCACGAGTCTTTGTTAATAAGTAAACTTAATATTGAGATGCTTGATTCATTCTTATCATTACTCAACGCTGATCGGCATATATGGAAATAATTCATTAGTTCAACGAAAACTTGGTATTTCCCAATTGTTTATTTTGTTGCTGCTGTCATTCAAATCAATTCATATCATTTGCTTTCAATTGTCACATCCAACTTTCTTTAATTTCACTTGCAAATTAATGTGCGTTGTTTTTAAAATTTCAATCGTGGCTTATTTACATATTTTTTTTTAAAACATTAAGAATTATTGAGAGAGGTTTTAACTCACACATAGACATACACTGAGCGTGTTAAAATTTATGTTTTGATTCTCTCGGGGATTTCCTATGCAAATCACGAACGTATTTTCACAGTTACTTTTTTGGTCAAAGGATTTTTGATAACAAATTTTGTTTTGATCCATCATCGTCAACAGGTGATGATTTTGCGGACACATGCGTATTCTGAGATTTTTAATCTTTTAAATAATGAGTCATGGATTCATCGTCTCGATGTAAATGAATGATTGTGTATCTCGGAATCAGAGAAACAATTTTTTTTTGATGATTCCTACTTTTAGTTTATCACCAATTTAAGACCATTTTTGTAGATCTCCCTATAACTTTCATATGTGTATACCAGGGGCGTAGCCAGGGGGGGGGGGGCATAGGGGGCCCGGCCCCCCCCTACGAAAATCTGATAATTGTTTTATTAAGTATTTATAGAGAAGAACCAGTTAATGTAGAGGAAGTGATGAAAGAAATGTCAAAATCAGCACGAAAAATTAAATTTAATGTATGAATAATGAATTAAATATTTAAACTTATGAAGAATGAATATAGATTTAAGGATACAAAATAACGGTTTTTTAATTTTCGAAAATGGGCCCCCCCCCCCTTAAAAATTTTCTGGCTACGCCCCTGGTGTATACTAATGTAAAACAAGTCGAGTTCGAAGGGAATCAAACCCACGACCTCAAAAGAGGTGATCTCCGACCACACATATAACCAGTTCAACGCGAGCCCTTTGCTCAGGCCTATCTATTACAGATATGCTTTTCGAGCCATATCCACAATTTTCATGCTTTACTTTCAGAACCATAAGCGCATAAATATCATTTCAATTAACCACAATTTATTTCTGATTTAATGGATTCTTCTTTTTCACAACTAATAACTATCTATTACTTAGGTTTTGACAAAAGAATCACCTAATGCATTTTAATGCCATCAGTTAAGATAATAAGAATCCAGAGTGGACAGGCATTACAAAGACTAATGTTAGCCGTTTTGAATATATTTTGATGAACAATCATCTATGAGTTCTAATTTATTTAGATTAATGCGATTATGGTTTAATGAAAATAATATAAAATTCAGTTCATAAGCATAAGTACTCAAATGCAGACGATTAGTTACTTCATCCTGTTTTACCTTATAAACGATGCAGAATCAATGTTTTTTAATTGCAAATCAGATAAAGAGGTTGAAAAGCAGAGGATCTATGTACAAGAAAAAATCGATCAAGAAAATTCAGTTTATTTTATCACTGACTATTCTACATCTTGGATAGAAGAATCAATCGATAACATTGGCTTTTTCATCACTAGAGTGAGCAGCAGTAATATATTTCACAAATTTCCGATTCTAATCATCGACCAAAAATTTGAACGTGGATTTGCTATCAAATTGACGTCAAATATTTCATATGCAACTTTGGCAGTTCCTGAAATTAACAAAATTAAAATAGACTTTGATGCTTATTGCATCATGTTTAACAACAATCAAGAACATTGTGGATCTCAATCTAATATAAGTATTAAGGCTTCATTATTGGATGTGAATTTTCCTTATGAGACATGCTTCCTTCTCATGAAAACTTGTCGTGTTACCAAAAATAAGGAAGATCTTTCATACAAAATAACGAAAGAGTTTCTTATTATGGGTCACATCAATAGTATTACTCCACAATCATTTATTGACAAATGCATGGAAAAAGTAAAGTGGAATGTTTCTTTTTGGTATTATCCAGAATTCAAAGTAAAAGCAGTTGATGTCTGCAACTACATCAGCTTTTATCTCGATAGTTGCAAAGAACCAACAATTTTTGATCCTATTTTGCTATACATATTAATATTTTTATTGCTGGGAGTTTGTGCATTAGAAATTTACAATTATTTCGAATCAATTGGATTAAATTCTGATTAAAATGCTTCAATAGTTATAGAATTGAAGATAGTTTATGACCGATTTGTCTTAAGGGGTCGTTCACTTATGACGTCCAATGGGTGGGGGGTCAGATAGAAAAGAACAATAGAAATTCCTGGAAATCCATTATTCGTTTTTTGAAAAATGACCGTTAATTTCGGACGTCATAATTGAACGAAAAGGAAGGAAAAATAATTAATTTTAAAGCGACAAAGTATCACGGTCTAGTAATAAATGTGAGATCATTAAGCATAATAATTATAAGTGTCTTTGTGTGATTCAAACAAAAATTGACGCAGTTTAATATGGAACATACATCTTTGAAGTGTTCAAATCACTAATTTTACCTTGCCAACCTTCACCAATCAAAAGGACTCTTAGATATGGAACTGAGCAAAAAATTCTCTGATTCTAGCTGAATTAGGTTTGTCAAAAAATGTATCAAAGGCAATTAAAGGAAGGAGGATGTTGGTTCAAAAGTTTTCTCATACTTCCTATAAATATTTTTCAAACCATTGTTATTCAATCGTTTTAAAGCATCTTCTTATTAAAATTGTTCCTTTCCGTCAACTCCTACTCAAATAGTGTATTAGCGCTTTATTCGGTCACGAGTTATCAGATTAAACTGGTTTCTATTTGATCTTCATTGTATGAATTTCACGATTAAAAGTAAAAAGAAAAATAAAAATAAAAGTAGCATAGATCTTGTCATCCCCAAGTATTAAATGCAAAAAAATTGTTAAGCAACAAAAATAGTTTTTTTTTCGATTTCTCGGCATAAAAAACTGTCAATGCTATATGCAGGGTGGGTGATTTAAATCAAAAATCAAAATCAAAATCTTTTTGCAATGATTTTAAAAAGGGATTTTGATTTAAATCTCTTGTATGAAAGATTTTTTTTTTGGGATTTTAAAATCCCTCCATATAAAATTTTTGTATGCAATTTCTCAAATTATTTTTAAAACAACAGTTTTCAGTTGCAGTTCCTCATAAATAAGAATGCAGTTGATCCTTTTTCGGCCAGAATCTTGCAACTGGATCTTTTAGATCCAATCATTTCCAAGGGTGTGGTACTGAAGAATTACATTTTGATCAACTTTGATCATCTTTGATCATTTCATCAGTACCACACCCTTGATCATTTCTTTAATAAAGGTTACAGCAACCAATGGTTCCATGCTGTTTGACTTATACGAAATCCAATTCGTGATTTTTAATCTTCTGTGCCTTGCTGCTTACATTTAAATAACTTGACTTCATCAAGCATGCCTGGATCTTACTCTATATGAGGAACTACCTGCTTTCATTGCTTTTAAAATCTTAAATGTCTTTTATTACAGTACCAAAGTAGTCTACGTTTGTTTAATGAGTCATTAGCAAGAATAAGCACTTGAACTGCCTAGTTCCTTTACATCCACAAAAATTTTTTTTGTTGATTTTTCATCAAGGAATCACCTCTTGAAGTCAAATTTTTTTTGCGGAACTAATCGGTTTCTTTAATACCTGATGACTACAAAGTATGTTTATCTAATTATGTAAGTATAAAGCATAGTTTTCAGTCATATTTGATCCCAAAAAAAATCCCTGTGCAAAAATGATCAAAATCGAGAAAAAAATCACTTTGGTAAAGTGATTTAAATCAAAATCCCTTTTTAAAATCATTTGTCATTGAGATTTAAATCGAAATCAAAAATAAATTCTGCGATTTTGATTTAAATCGCAAAAAATCTCCCCACCCTGGCTATATGTTTTTATCATTGTTAAATTGCTGCTTTCATAAAAAAAAGCTTTTCTTCCTAATCAGTAAATCATACAAATTGAAATTTGATTTTCAATCAAATAATGAACAACTTGATTCAAATACTGAGATTATGTTTTTAATCTGATAACTTGTAAGAAGGGGGATTTTTGTGTAGTGAAATAAAAACTTTAAATGTAATATGGTCGTTAAAAAGTTTGTGCAAAAGAAAATGATTTAATTTATCATGTATGTCCTTATTAATTTGAAATGATTACGCATTTCTTGGATTTCTTCGCTGAGTTTAAAATTTAGATTGCAATATTTGATTTCAATTGGTTATTTTGCCTTATTTTATCACGATTTCCTTTTGTACACAATCAATAAAAGGTACACGTTTTGTTTAATGCAATATTGGTGGGTCTAAAGAAGTTATTTTCATTAAAACTCATTTGACTTGATATTAAAAGTCATATTTGATAGCTGGTGTCAATAAATTTTCAAGAGCTTCTATAGAATTAAGCAGGGTTGAGGAATTGGTCAAAATCATCAAAAAATTATCAAAAATTATCAAATATGAACAAAAATTGATCAAAATCTAATTGATCAGCCAATTGAAAAATTTTGGAATCTAGTTTTTGACTCCTTAATTTTTGCTATAGTTATGATTCTTATTTAAGCACTGATTCACACCAAAACATCGAAATATTAAATATGTGTCGACAATCCATTAACAATATTCTATTTGTTACATTTTTATGTTGTTGTAGAAACAGAAATAATTGTGCCTATTAATAACATGCTTCATCCATCATGGCAAAAACACAGCAATGACGATAGTTGGCGAGGAGAAAAATGTGTTAACAGAAATGTTCGGTTGCGATATTCATAATTAGCTCATATTTTTATTACTAATGGTGTATTTGAAGCACTTTGACTATGTTCTCGGCTTAGCTTGTGTATTGCTTCAATTGATTTCCTTTTTTTCAAAATCCCTTCGATACACCCCTGGATTAAAATCTGATTTAAAATGTTATATTACTCTTGAGTATGTTATGATACCATGAATAAACTCATCTGTCTGTCAGGGATATACTATGTATAGCCTATGCACAATATTTTGTAGGTAAGTAGAGATAGTTTTATTTGAATTCGTTCATGTTTTTTTATCCATTTACATTTTATGCTCATTATCATTTATGTTTTCGTTCAGTGCTATAATTATTAATTATATATTACAGTCTTAAATGTGAGAATTAAAATCGATGAAAGTAAAGCAATAGCAAAACATGTCAGTGCATAAATAGGAATATTTCAGATGGATGAAAAACGAGAAACTAGCGATTATCACCATAAACAGGGGCGTAGCCAGAAAATTTTTAAGGGGGGGCCCATTTTCGAAAATTAAAAAACCGTTATTTTGTATCCTTAAATCTATATTCATTCTTCATAAGTTTAAATATTTAAATCATTATTCATACATTAAATTTAATTTTTCGTGCTGATTTTGACATTTCTTTCAATACTTCCTCTACATTAACTGGTTCTTCTCTATAAATACTTAATAAAACAATTATCAGATTTTCGTAGGGGGGGGGCCCGGGCTCCCTATGGCCCACCCTGGCTACGCCCCTGACCATAAATATTCATTTATGGACTTATTCTGAATGTCCAATATGCAATTATGATATGAACGATGATGACATTTTATTCATATTTGAAAATTATAATAAATAATTTAATAAGTGCATTATGAGAACATGTTGAGTGCATATATGTACTGTACAGACATAATAAAGTATTCAGGTCGATATATAGGAGTTGAACATTAGATTTATTGTATATGCTACGTAGTACATCAAAATGAGAATGGAAACGCATCGAACATGTAGAATTAATGAAATATAGAAAATGCTATGACATGCCAATTATAAATTTTTAGTTCATTATACAAAAAAAATTAATTTTAAAATGAGTGAAATGTCTGGAAATTTTTCATAGAAAACTTACTTTATTATAGGAACAGCTGCCAATTCATATTTCAATATTAATGAATGTTTGAGCACTTCAATGTCTCGTTAGTTTAATTATAAAATATTAAGTTTAATGACTGATACGTAAAACCAAGATTTTATGCTGTAAATACTGAAATCTGACTTGCGAACTCCATATGTAGACGTTGACTTTTTGTGTAGTGAATAAATAATCAAGGATCACTGAAAGGTAAAAATTGAAAAGTTGTTTCATGAAAATGTCTCTCAAGGAGCTGCCACTTGGGTTAAAGTTTACTATTCGCTTTGTCATCTTGTGAAAGAACATTTTAATAAATGACAATAAATGTTCTTAACTTCATTAATTTATAAACCTCATTCTGAGGTAAAAAAAACAGATTATCAAGATGTGATTAATTTTTTTGTGCCCAAAGTATTTTTAAAAAAGTTTCCTTAGTATTTCAATCCACACCCTGATCCTTACAAAATTATTTATTAACACATCAAACTTATGAACTCTACAAACAGCTGATTTTATTTTCATGTTCACTAGCAAACCTTCAATATTTCATGAACGTATTTTAAAATTTTCTCCTGTTAATTTGACAACTTCTGACAATTTCCTTCATAATTTTCTTTCGAGTTTTTCCTCTTCTTGTCTGTTTTACACCTGACAAATTAAAATTCAATTAGGGAGAGTCAGTTCATATCAACAGACATTTTCATTCTCAGTGAAAATTTTTCTAGAGAGTTGAAAATTTAAGAGAAAGAGAATCAGAATCGAGCGGGAGAGTAAGAAAGTATTTTTGTAAACAGTAAAAAGGAAAACGGAATTTTTTTTGTTATTTTAGTTTTTCAACAGCCAAGTTCAAATGCTTTTTGGCTTGCCGTCTGTTCTAGTTGATTTTACGTCGCGCTACTGTTCAGACGTGTTTCTTCAGGTATCCTCAGAGCGCGCTCTGAGTGTATATTAGTGATTAAAGCATAGGCAATAAAAAAAGTTTAGTAAAGGAATAAAAAAGAAGAAATATAAAAGTAAGAAAAAAAATCTGATCGCATATAAACTTTTTTTTTTGTAATTATAATAATTTCCTTCTCATTTGGCATTTGACTATAAATTTCAAAATAGCAAAAGAGAAAGATAGAAAAAAAGGTGGTTAAAAATAGAAAGCAAGTTAAAGATTTCTCAACAACTTTTGTGTATATCAAGTGATATTTTGCGAGAAAATATTTTTTGTGATACTTAGTGAACAGAAAATGAGTGAAAATTAATCGTAAAATGTGCTTTGATAGCGCATTTTATAGCCAAAAATATTATTAGTTCAGTTTGAAGGTCTTTAATAAAAATCGAAAGTCTATAAAATTGTCAGAAAATAAAATAATATTTTATATAAAATTTTCCGAAAATTTATTAACTCAAAATTGGTAACGGAACATAAAATTGTTAAATTTAACTTAAAATGGCAAGAAAAATGATTTAATTTGCAGCTTGAGTCCTCAAAGTTCAAGGCACTTAAAATTGTTTTTAGAATCAAAAAATTAATTTCAAAAATTATTTTAAATCAACAAGTTTTGTAGCTTTTTGCATCATTATAAATGTTTTATTATTTTCGTAAAGATTCTAAGAATTTTTTTCCTCAAGTTTTGAAAGCATTTTTAACTATATTAAAAATATTTCGTGATAATTAATGCTGTCTATAGTGCTGTGTATAGCTCAATTAATTTTTTTTTCAATGATTCGAAAGCCCTAGTTTGTTCAGTTCTGGAAATCCTTAATATGAAGGACTTAAACAATAGATTCTATTCTTAATATTAGTTTGAAAGCCTGGTGACCCACTTTTTTATCAATTTTTTCCAGGAGCTGTAAACTTTGCATTAAAAAAATATTAATAAATTTTATGACAGCCAACAGAAAGCGCTTCTAAGCTCTTACTATCAAAGACTTGTCTGAATAAATTTGCCCTGAAATTTGCTAAGTGTTTTGTATTGTGTAGATTTCATCTACATTGGCATTATATTTATTGCAATATTAAATATTTATAAGCGAAAGCATTTCTTATTTTCGTGATTAAATCTAATTTCGTTTATGCCTTTCGAAAGAGAAATGACAAAAGGAAATAAGAAGAATAAGTCGAGGAAAATGTAAAAGAAGTAGAAGAAGGACACACAGTGAAACTCAATTCTGCTGGCAAAACAAAAAGGGAAATGAAATAAAAGTAGATATTTTTATAGACCTCATCATTTATGTTGATCGAGTTGATGGGAACCTTCGAAGATGCTTTGTTAAGATTGTCTGAATAATGATTGGATTTCAAATTGTTAAAGTATTTTTTTAACAATAAATTTGACAAGTTAAAGTTGAATGAATCTGAACTGAAATAGAGCCTTAAGGCTCTTTTTTCTGCCTACACCGGAAAAAATTAGTGACAAACTCCTAAAGCAACAAATTATTTAAGAATCTGATTAAATTTTTGCTAAAATCATCCCAAGGAGTTAATTAAAACTGTAAGTGGATAGCTAAAAATAAAATATATTCCGCATAAATTTTCTGTTTACTTAATCCAATTAATTGGACGCCCTATAATCGTAAATATCGAGAATTTAACTAATCATGCCAAAAACTATCCATCGATCTTGTTTCTTTTTTTCTGAGTAAAATAATTTCCTCAAAATCTTCAAAAGTGTGAAAAAATGTTTCATAAAAAATTATTTCTTGCCTTTTCAAAAATAGAACTTCACCCACAAATTTTTCTTCTCATTTCTTTTCTTTCTCTTGAGCTTGAGATCTTTTGCAAAAAAAAAATCAAAGAAAATCTTTCTCTATTTATTTTATTTATTTCATACTTTTTTGCCTTTTGGGAAATAAAATAAAAGAAAAATTTTCTCATCGTTTTCTTTATTTTCTATTTTTCTCAATTTTTCTTCTTTCTTATTTTTTGGCGTGATTGTAAATACGAAAATAATTAAATTTGGCTTTGATGGTGGGACCTTATTTGTTTACCTAAATTATGACACATTAGGGTATATGTGGAAGTAAGAATACATTGCAAAAGCTTAAATCGATAAGCTTTTCTTTAATGGAAAGATATCAGGGATAAATTGGTTGTAGGAAGAATTGAACTATTTTAAAATGTGTGGTTTTTCCGGTTTTTCTTAGAATTAAAACTTTTGGATCTTCTTTTATTTATGTGACGAGAAGTTACTTTTAAAAGAAATAAAAATTGATATGAAATAAGCAGTTTTTATTAGCATACCACAAGATTTTCATGAAATCCTTCTGTTATACATTACGAAATAAGTGAACGACTTATTATCCATTTTCCTAGTTCTTGAAATCAAGTTCTTGCAAGATAAATTTTGTTTTAAATTTATTCAACTTTTTGAAGTTCAAAAAACTTCAATTATTATTCAAATTATTAAATTCATTTAAGGAAGAACCAAAAGAAAACAAAACTTTAGATTTTTGCAATCGTTTGAATTAAAATTGAATTTTTCATCAAAAGTAAATATTTGATACTTCTAGCAACTTCTAGTCAAATATCTGAAAGGGGCCGTTCACTTATGACGTCCAGAGGGGGGGTCAGCAACAAAAAACAATAGAAATTCCTAGAAATCCATTGTTCTTCAAAAGTAAATATATGATACTTCTAGCAACTTCTAGTCAAATATCTGAAAGAGGCCGTTCACTTATGACGTCCAGGGGGAGGGTCAGCAATAAAAAAAAACAATAGAAATTCCTAGAAATCCATTGTTCTTCAAAAGTAAATATTTCATACTTCTAGCAACTTCTAGTCAAATATCTGAAAGGGGCCGTTCACTTATGACGTCCAGGGTGGGGGTCAGCAACAAAAAAAATAATTGAAATTCCTAGAAATCCATTGTTCTTCAAAAGTAAATATTTCATACTTCTAGCAACTTCTAGTCAAATATCTGAAAGGGGCCGTTCACTTATGACGTCCAGGGTGGGGGTCAGCAACAAAAAAACAATAGAAATTCCTAGAAATCCATTGTTCTTCAAAAGTAAATATTTGATACTTCTAGCAACTTCTAGTCAAATATCTGAAAGGGGCCGTTCACTTATGACGTCCAGGGTGGGGGTCAGCAACAAAAAAATAATTGAAATTCCTAGAAATCCATTGTTCTTCAAAAGTAAATATTTGATACTTCTAGCAACTTCTAGTCAAATATCTGAAAGGGGCCGTTCACTTATGACGTCCAGGGTGGGGGTCAGCAACAAAAAAAAAATTGAAATTCCTAGAAATCCATTGTTCTTCAAAAGTAAATATTTCAAACTTCTAGCAACTTCTAGTCAAATATCTGAAAGGGGCCGTTCACTTATGACGTCCAGGGTGGGGGTCAGCAACAAAAAAATAATTGAAATTCCTAGAAATCCATTGTTCTTCAAAAGTAAATATTTGATACTTCTAGCAACTTCTAGTCAAATATCTGAAAGGGGCCGTTCACTTATGACGTCCAGGGTGGGGGTCAGCAACAAAAAAAAAATTGAAATTCCTAGAAATCCATTGTTCTTCAAAAGTAAATATTTCAAACTTCTAGCAACTTCTAGTCAAATATCTGAAAGGGGCCGTTCACTTATGACGTCCAGGGGGAGGGTCAGCAACAAAAAAACAATAGAAATTCCTAGAAATCCATTGTTCTTCAAAAGTAAATATTTCATAATTCTAGCAACTTCTAGTCAAATATCTGAAAGGGGCCGTTCACTTATGACGTCCAGGGTGGGGGTCAGCAACAAAAAAAAAATTGAAATTCCTAGAAATCCATTGTTCTTCAAAAGTAAATATTTCAAACTTCTAGCAACTTCTAGTCAAATATCTGAAAGGGGCCGTTCACTTATGACGTCCAGGGGGAGGGTCAGCAACAAAAAAACGATAGAAATTCCTAGAAATCCATTGTTCTTTTTTGAAAAATGACCGTTAATATCGGACGTCATAAGTGAACGACCCTCAACACAATTTTAATAAATTGTACAGAGTTTTTCAATGTTGAAAGTCACATTAAATGCGGATATTTTCATTTTTCGCAGACGAAGCAAAAAGTAGGTTAAATTAAAAGTGTCAAGTTTAGATTCCTTTTAGAAGATGAAAATTTGCTTTTGGCACAAAAAAGTTTTAATGAAGTTTAAGGGTAATTCCATGAGAAATTTTTGTAAAAAATTTACCTAAAATTGATTTTTTTCATATTTAGGCTTTACAAAAGTTAATAAGATTTTCACAGTGCATGTAAAAAGTCATATGGTATATGATTTGACATTGATTTTCTATCTAAAGTGGTTAATTCGTCCAAAAAATTGATTCCATGAGCGTTACTTGGTAACGCTATAAATGTTACCAAGTAACGCTATAAAATATAATTTTTTGGACTTAATAATCACTTTAGATGACATTTTAATGTCAAATAACATACCTTATGGCTTTTAACATGTCCTGTGGAAATCTTATTAACTTTTGTAAAGCCTAAGGATGAAAAAAATCAATTTAAAGAAAATTTTATAGCAAAATTATAGCATGGAATTACCCTTAATTCAAAAATAATCACTGCCGTGTTTTCTTTAAAAAATTTTAATTTACTAATTATAAAGTACTTAATATACAAAATAAGGTTTAAAGAGATACAATGAGATTGGATACAAATTGAAAATCTATTTTATTTGCTAAATTTGAGTTCAGAATATTTTTTTTTTCAATTGAATTGAATTCTAGAAAAGTTTAAATTACAAAAAGTTTGCATAATAAAGTTTCTCTTCTACATTCTACCTTCACTAATGTCCATTATTGTTTCAGCTTTAAAAATAAATAATAATTTCACATATTTTTACATTCTGCATGCAGAATGTGAGATGTAAAGAAATAATAATAAAAAGTTTCCTTAATTGCGACAACAAATGGTTTCGAGGATGAAAAAAATGTACAATTGATTGCAATTGCCAACAATGTATAAACGTAGATATAAAAATGGCACTGGGTGAAAGAAAACGAGCGTCTTGTACATGATATCCAACTGTTGATTCAAGCATAAGCTATTTGTGAATTTTTTTTTACAAAAAAAAACGTTTGCTTTCGTCGCTTCTTTTTTATATTTTCGCAAGCAGTATTGAGATGAAGGAAAAACGAGGGAAATAAAAGAGATAATGAAGGAAGGATTGGAACAAATGAGCAGTACCAGCTTTTTTTAAGGAGCTTCACAATTTTTATCTAATCTTATTTATTTATATTTTTCTAAGTAAGCACTTGACACGAGATTAAATTTGTAAGGATAGGTTTCTAGAAACTTGATGCAAGATTAATGCGTAATAAACAATTTTTTGATTTTTTACTTTTAAGGGTCCTTATATTTTCAATTTAGAGAATATGTTCTTGTATAGCTTTGATAAACTTAAAAGATTATCTGATTTCAAGAAAAGAATTAAAAATTAATTAAGGCTTAAAACTTCCTGAAAATGTGAAAAAGAGTTTTCTTGAAAAATTAAATAAATAAATAAAAACTGCTTATTGTTGGATATGATGAACACGATTTTTATTTATTAATAAACACAATCAAAGAGACCTTAGGGGTCGTTCACTTATGACTTCCATCAAAAAGCCTGATTTTTAGACCCCACCCCACCCCCTCCCCCCCCTCTGTCACATAAATTCTATAGAAAAAAATTTCCATTGTTTGAACTGTCACAAAATCCTACCCCCCCCCCCCCCCCCCTAAATGTCGGACGGCTTATATATAATCACAAAGATTTTTTCAATTCATATATCAGAAAAAGACTGAATATTCATATGAAGGGGTAAACAACTATACAAGAGGAAACAAATGAATTAAAGTTGCATACATAATTTGAATATTAAATAACCGTTACAAATTTCTCAACACTTATGTTTAAAATAATACCAGCAATAAAAGAAATAAACTTATATAATATTAAAAGTATATGAGACATCTGTGCATGACGAAATGGCATAGAAAATTTTTCTATTATCATGATGCAAAAAATAGTTTCATGTGATGAGAATAATTTAATGAGCAAATTTTTATTTCTTCTATTTTTTGCTATCTGAGGAGATGAAATAAAAATATTTTTTATATGTGGACATGTGAATGCATACTTGTGGTTTCTCACAATGTTTAAAGTTTTCTTTTTCGATTTAAAAAATTAATAAAATTTATGCAATAAAAGTCTTTTTTTGCTATACAGAAAATTCACTTTGTTGTTGAGCATTTTAATTACAAAATCCTTGAAAATTCAAAAAAGCAATTACTATGGTAATTTATTACTGCATCATATATAGAATGCTTTCAATTTTTACATACTAAAGTATTGAGCACCTGTATGAGCATTATTCATAAAACCTAATAATGAACTGTAGATGAAATTTGGATGTTCTTGTCACATTTGTAGTTCATTGTGTGCAAATCCTGTCTGTTTTGTAGCATACTTGGCTACGAAATTATGAATTAGTAAAAGCGTTAAATTTAGATCTATGAGCTCATAAAAGCAGCTATTAAAGGTTTTTTGAGGACCAGTACCAAAAAGTTGCACTAGAAAAAACTGATACAGCATATTCTTAAGAATATTGTCAATAGAACAAGGATTCAAATAATAATCAGCTTTAATACTTTGAACCTTTTGGATGTCACTCATTCAGATTCTATATCCATAAAATTGATCCAAATAATTCTTCCACCCAGACATTATCGATCACAAAGTGCATTAGACTATTCCAATGCTATAAAAATCTAGACTTTTTTTTATCCTTTTGATTTTTCCCACAACAAATCAATTAAACAAAGTCAATTATGCAGCATAAAAAGAAAAAATTGTGTATCGAAAGCTTAATGCGGTACAAATTTTTAAATCCAATAATATCGGTAATGCAATTAAATGATTTTATTATATTCACACCGTTTTCACGTGTGAATCTATTGGTTTTGTTCAGATTGAAAAATCAGTTTTTCGCATTTTGCGAGAAAACAAAGCAAAATTGGTTATAAAAAGTCACAGAAGAAAAGTTTGTGCCTGAATTTTTACATCATTTTCAAAAAAACAGATTTCAAATTGGTTTTGGCATTGCTGAGAAAATCGCAAAATACGCTTTCTGTAAGCCAACAAGCAAGCAAGCAAGTTAATCAACAAGAAATCTCAATAACGAGACATCGTAGAGACTTCTAGTTTTTTACATTTGACTCGTGCTAAGAAAAAGCCAAAAACTTTCCTTTCTTACGAATTTTTCAAATTAAAAGTTCACTGTGATTTTTTTATTAGGGGTGACCCTAGTCAAAATCAATTTTTTCACTTTTTTTCTTCGAGGGTTTATCCAAATGGATTGAAACTTTGCATAAATATTCTAGTGCTTAAAACAAATACAAATAAAACATCCTAAAATTTTTTTGAGCAAAGAACCAAGTAGGAAATACATTTTCAATTATGAACTTGGGACAGGTCTAGTCAAAATCTAGTTTTTCACTTTTTTTCTTCGAAGGTTTATCCAATTACAGTGAAACTTTGTGAAACTTTGCTCAAAAAAATTTTAGGATGTTTTATTTTTATTTGTTTTAAGCACTAGAATATTTATGCAAAGTTTCAATCCATTTGGATAAACCTTCGAAGAAAAAAGTGAAAAAATTGATTTTGACTAGGGTCGCCCTTAGTCCAAAATTGAAAATTGATTTTCTATCGTGTACTTTGGTCAAAAATTTTTTTTGGATGTTTTATTTGAATTGGCATAATTCTGACATAAATCACATACCAATATTATTTTTTGCAATACATAGCTTAAAAAAATCGGAACCTAAAATTTCGACTACCCCACCTGAATTTTGTTCATACTCTTCACTGTGGAAACGAAAAAAAATTTTCTTTATCTTAAAACACTTGACAAAATAGCGACATAATTCAGGATTAATTACTTTTTAATAATATTTTAACATTTACAAGAATATGTGGTTCAAATAAGTGTGAAGTATGGCCGAGATTTGGACCAAAATCAGCTATACTGGTTCATAGTGTTCCCGAGGGTGACAAAATTCAAACTAAGTGTTTTTGTAGCTGACATAATTATAACATAAATTAGGTATAACTTTTGAACTGTGTCGATATGGGTCTCGGCCGTACTTCACGCCCACCCTTCAAACTTATGCTGAGCAAATCTTGGTCTATCCATAAGACTTTTGATGGTACGGTGTGAATATATCCGCATTGGGTTTCTACCCGATACACTAGTTTTCTTGTATGATTGTATTAAATGTGTTTATAGGTGAAATGAACATGAACAGATGAGTAGCTATTTAAATTTATGTCGGAAGTTTAAAGGAAAGGAGAGCATATTGGTTGACAAATGGTCAATTATTGTTTTAATAGGTTTGATTAAAGCATAGAACTTTTTAAGATGGTATCAAAGATTTACTGATTCTTCTCAAAATTTTACAATTTTGTCCCTTAAAAATAGTGTTTTTGGTTGTTTTCAAATCCAATAAGAAGAAAATTATGTCATGACCTGGTCATGACCTTTCGAACCGAAAATAATTATATCTCAACGACAAGAATGAAAAAAGACAAGTGAGAAGAAATATAATGATCAGAAAGGTCAAAAATTAACACATTACTGAGGCATTTACAAAATGTAAGCAAATTTATGGCCTCATTCTCATAACACAGCCAAAAACATCAATTTAAGCTTGCCTTTATTGCCACGTTAAGCGTAAGAAAAAACATTTATCGACATTTTTTATCTTACGCTAAATTCAATGGCAATGAAACAGAAAAAAATTGCTAATTTCTAATTAGATTAATTTTCTTTTGATTTTCTTTCCTTCTTTCTGTTCTTGTCATAACTTTTTTTTTCTTTTGCGTTTGGAATTTTTTTAAGACCGAAAGCTAATGAAAATGAAAAGTAATTTGTGTATAGAATCAAAATTAAAAATGTAATTGAAATTCTTTATAAAGTAATGACGGGAAAGTACAAAACAAAAAATAGAGCAAACAAAAGCAATATTGAAAATGAATAAAGCAACAAAACTTTGTTACTACTACTTAAGGAACTCAAGAATTGATAAAATTTATGAAATTTATGAAATTAAGAGTAAAGAAGCGAAAAAATGATGTGGGAGTTGAAAAAGAATTCCAAGAAACTAAAACAATAAAACAGGAGAAAGGAAGCAAGAGATATTTCTTAACAAGGCGTATACACTCGAAAAAAAAGTTGGGATTTTTTGGGATTTTTCGGGATTTTTGAGATTTTTGTAGAAAACCTGGGATTTTTGGGATTTTTCTGGGATTTTTGGGATTTTTCTGGGATTTTTGGGATTTTTCTGGGATTTTTGGGATTTTTCTGGGATTTTTGGGATTTTTAATATTTTAAAAAATTTAATTCCTTTTATGGAAGTAAAAATCTTGAAAATTTGCTCTAAAATTTTTAAGAGAGTTATTTCATGGTATAAAAACTTATTCATCATCAATATAAATTAATAGTTTTTACATATTCTGTTGGTAAATCTTGTTCTGGTTCACTTGTGTAACAGAATAACTGCTAACGCTGTAAAACACATTTTTGTGTAGTTCCACAATTTGTTCATTAACAACATAATAAGCTGTCAACCTTTAGCTCTTAAACTGTAAATTGTTACAAAATCTCATAAAATTTTTTTATCCTTTTTTGCCTTTTTGTTAGAGTAATTCATATTTAAAACTCTTTCTGTTCCCAATATTCCATTTTCATGTATAATACTATGATCACCACGTCCTATTTCCTTTTCTTCCCAAATCAGTTCCTTTTCTGATACTTGTCAAATTTATACATCTTTTTTCTATATATCGTCTGGTTGTATCGGTGTTTTTAGTAATCATGATTTGTTTGCCTTGATAAGTTCCTATTAATTAAGAATTTGCTTTGGAATTATTCCTTCAAAAATTTATATTTGTTATTATTAAGCCATTTGGGAATTGATGAACATCTATATCAATTTCTTGATCAACGCCAATATTTGATGTCTTGAATGTAACATTCTTATCTTCTAAATAATCTTTCAAAAGAAATTCAGAATCAATATCATCTCGTATGTTGATTGCGTTTTGCGAATCTTCAGTAAGTAAACTCATATTAATACGTTCGATTACCATGCCTAATTCACGTACTTGCATTATGGGTCAAAATTTAAATTTTTTTGTAATTATGTGGCTGTTTGAAGTTAAACAAGTGAAAATTTTGATTTTTTTCATTAAAACTGAAAAATCTCTTCAGTAGATAAAGATATCAAAAAAAAGTTTTGAATTCTTCAAAAGTATCAAATAAGAGCTTTATGATGATGTATTATAAAGATACACTTATGCTAGCAAATGTATGAAAATCCAAGGAAAAATATCTTTAAACGTGCCGCAACCATCGTAAATGCCCAACTTCTATCCTAAAAACCATATATCACCGTGTAGCTCTTGACTTTTAAATCCAAAACTGTATTCAACTTTGGCTTAATCAGGTGCAAAATAAATTTATTGTGATTTTAAACGTTATTTAAAGATGAACTTTGAAGAAATTTTTTCAAAAAAGTCAAAATTGGTCGAGATATAGGGTACTTTTGATATCTGACGACTTGTATGTTTTTTTCTTCACTCAAACCACCAGTACTCTTACAAAAAAATAAATATTTTTTAATTCAGTTTTTATTTTATTATAGCTTAAATCAGTACCTTTCAAATGATGTATAAAACTTGATAGTTAAGTTTGATCTTAGTCATGAAAATAAGCCTGGTTTGTGACCGACCCAAAACGAAGAAAAATTTCAAAAACGTCATTTCTAGAAATATCACTTAGAAACAAATTTAAGTATTGATTTGTAGTTTTTTATGATGATTTATGATAGTTATGACTATTTTAACTCAAAAATTTACATTTCATAAACTTTTTGCTATCTCAGGTAAAAGGTAGCTTTTAAGGTATGACCCTAGTAGACATTGATATTTCATATTAAAACACATCTGAGACAAAACACATTCGGCCTGTTTCACTAAAGTATATTATCCTCGATTTCGGATTATCTACTTCAGTTTTGTGGAAATTTCTCCAGACGCTCAAGGTTATTAAGAGATCTAATGTGTGATCTAGTTAGAGTACTTTTCTCCTTAAATCAACATGTACTTAGAATTTTTATATCTTCATTAGTTTGAGAATTATAACAAAAATCGAAGTTAATCTACTCGATTTGGCTAGAAAATTGAATGATTAATACTTCTTACCGAAAATCAAAAGTTTAAAGTACATATACAGAAATGAATGTGAAACAGGCCGATTACTTTTATATGGTTACCTATCAAAAATTTTTCATTTTCGCTATTTTGTTAAATTTCAGCTTGCGTCGGTCACATTAAAAACTTTTCCATAAGAAGTATCGGCCTGTTTCACTAAAGTAGATTATCCTCGATTTCGGATTATCCACTTCAGTTTTTTGTAAATATCTCCAGATGCTTAAGGTTATTAAGAGATCTAATGTGTGATCTAGTTAGAGTATTTTGCTACTTAAATTAACATAAACTTAGAATTTTTATATCTTCACTAGTTTGAGAATTATAGCAAAGATCGAAGATAATCTACTAGATTTGGCTAGAAAATTGAATAATTATTACTTCTTAACGAAAAGTAAAAGTTTAAAGTGTACAGAAATTTCAGGCATACTTCACTCTATTATAATCCAAAATTAGAAATACCACACCTCCCATAAAGTTTAAGATATTTACAAAAAACTGAAGTGGATAATCCGAAATCGAGGATAATCCACTTTAGTGAAACAGGCCGTATAAGTTTCATACAAATTTTATACACCATTTTAAAGGTACTGATTTAATCTAGCAATAACCGAAAACGGATTGCAAAATATTGATTCTGAATAAAGTTATAGATATTTGAGTGGATCAAAATGCATACAGAACTGCAACCAGCATAGATAAAAATACAAAAGTTGAAAATTTCATGCTTTTTTGGCAATTTTTTTTTTGTAATTAGGATAGTATTTTAAGATTTTTCCAATTCTTTTTTGTAAGATTTTGAGCTATCAAGGACACAAAACACTTATGTAAAATGGTAAACTGTATCGTTGCGTTGATATTGGTTTCTTCTACATGCTTTAATTAAGAAAATATTTGACTTTTTGTAAGCGTTGTACTTGTACAGAATGTTGAATTCTGAAATTTTATCCAAAAATTAACTTAATAATTATTAACAAATTAAAATTTTATCATTGTGCATGCTTAATATACCTTAAAAGCACTTATTAAGTACCATTTAGTAGAAAAATGAGGAATTTTAATTCAATTTCTGTACAAGTGCAACGCAAAAACGTTTATTTTCATAATCCGCGAACAAAATATTTCAAATTTTCCTTTAATTAACAACTTATTTTTTGATTAGAATGTTGTTTATGATATATTTCTGCTGGGATTTTCTGGGATTTTTTGGGATTTTTTGGGATTTTTGGGATTTTTGGGATTTTTGTAGGAAACTTGGGATTTTTTTGGGATTTTTGGGATTTTTCGGGATTTTTTGGGATTTTTGGGATTTTCTGGGATTTTTTGGGATAAATCCCAAAAATCCCGAGTGTATACGCCTTGTTTCTTAATTAAAACGGGACGGCTTAGTTCGAACTTTTCTTTTCCTTATTTTTATTAAAGTTTTGATAAATAAAATTGTTTCGAGTTCTTTCTTTATGGCTAATTTCACGCATTCTTTTTTCTTTTTGATATAAAAATGAAAGGTAAGCCATGATAGAACTTTAATAATACATTCCAACAAGTTAATGAATGTAGAAAATCATTTTTATTTCTTGGTTTTATGATTGAAGTTTTATTCCTTTGAACAAAGATTTATGTTTGAAACTTTTTAAAGCTTTTGAATTCTTTAAATAGAACTCCTTGGAAGTACTTTTAATTAAAAATGACTAGAGTGATGCTCTATGATAGCTTTTATAAAAGAACTGCCCAAACTTTCAAAAATGTAAATATGTAGTTTTCAATAATTTTTTGCTAAATTTTGTCGATACAATTTCCATTCAAAATAATTCCTTTCTCGCTTTTGAAAGACAAACTTATCAAGTTTATGTCTGCAACCAAAAATTCCATTGAAACTTTTAATCAAAGTTTTACTCATAAATTTATTTCATCAAAACTTTTCAAAAAGTTCATGAAATTGATGAAACTGAAAATCGCGTGACAAAGTTGAAGTGCTTACTATGGACATGCAAAGGTTATTTTATGGTAATCAATTTGTATCTACTACGGTTCTTTCAAGCATCTAAATGTAACAACTAAATTAAGTTTTTTAATTTGTGAAACAAAGAGAAATTAAACTTGCAGTATTTAATAAATCATTGATTTTTAACCATCTTTTTATAGAACTAGCTGACAAGATAAATCGAATTCTGAAAAACGATGTCTTCTGCAGACATGATTTATCATAAATTTTTATAGATAATCTAATAATTTAATAAAAATGAACATTTTTTTCTTTTTTCTTTTCATATCATTCAACATTATTACCATTGCTATTGATAGTCGACCAAAGGAAGTGAACAAATCAGAAAAGAATATAGAATAGTGGTTACTTAAAGTTGGGATAGCAAAAAAAGAAAGAAAAGTTGTGAATGTAAGCTTAAAAAAATATTTCAGAGTTCATTCGCAGTGTAGTTTTTTTTTGGATCTCATATTGTTTAAAATATGAGCAAGTGCAGTAAAATATAATAAAGAATTAAAATATTAATCACGAATTTAGATCAACATAGCAAAGAAAAGAAATTCATTGAGTGAATAAAAGTGTGTGAATATATGTTATACAGAAACAATGGAATAACAGCAACTGTCTTCATATGAACGCTGACTCTGTCGTCATGAAACTTCAATGTAATATGAGGTAAGTCCTTATCGTTGTCATAGCAGCACATACCAGTCAAATCCTTATCATGCATCATTTTTCATTCAAAATAATTGCATTTCATTCTTATTCATAGCTTTATGCTGTTCATATTGCACTTTCATTCATCTTTATTAAATACAATAGCTAATAGAGAATAATTGAACGTGGGAGAAGTGAAAGAAGATGCAAAGAATGAATAATAGGATTAAAGTTTGATGAACGGTTAAATTGAATCGTGGATGTGAGTGTGTAGTTGTGATTTAAATTACCTTTGGGATCTTTGACAAACATAACAATGGCACAGTGAAATTCTTAAAAAATTGTTACGTAATCACTTTTAAGCACTCAACTTTAAGTTTAAGGATATCCGATAATTTAAAATATAAACTTTTCGTTTAGTCGAAGTTTTTAAAATTTGTTTCTAAACTGCGCTTGAAAAATCATTGAAGCATTACAATGGCATTTGCTAGCAATCTATAAGATGAAATTTCCCAAACCCTTTTTAGGCATCAAAAGAATTTTCTAATCCTGTTAACGAGGACGACTGTCTGATGAGATAGAAATTATATTTTCACACTTAATGAGTATAAAACAGCAACGATATTAAGCTTTGAAAGAATCCAATAAAGAAAAAATGAAGAAAAATTCAGATTAATTATTGTGTGAATGCTAGACATACATATGAGAGATATACATGCATAAGGCGTCAAAAATAATGTCCTTTAGTTGTTGTCGTAAAGATTTTCGCATACACAAATGCCATTAATCTTTTTTAGTGGAATGTTATAAGATAGTTGTGGGACACGTCAATGTACTTTAGCTTATGATTATAATTTCAGACTGAACGAAGTTATTAATAGATTTTTTATCCCAAAGTTTATGGTTTTATGTAGACATTTGTTATTGTAGGAACATCCTCAACGGACACATACAAACCAGGATTTACTGAGTTTTATCATTTATTATAAATTTACAGAAAAGAGTCCATCTGACACCTGCCATTATTACCTTTCTCACTTGTTATAAAAATTAATCAAAATAATTTTGAATTCCTTAACATCATGACTTTCAGAACTCAACAAAATCCCCCTCAATCAGAAAGAATCTTTAATTTAAAAATTCCATCATTCGTGTATTCACCCTCTTCTCAATTGAAATTAATATGCCCACACAATTTTGTGAGAAACAATCTACAAGAGAGGAGCATGCAGCTCGTAAGTTTCTTAGAGAAGAATGATTAATATTTTCCTTATTCTTTCATAGTTTCATTCTTCATAGCTCGAGTGCTAATCAATGACCTCAAACTCAAAAATTGTTAAAAAATCAACTATATGAAATCTTTATAAAGTTCTCTCTTGATTGTACGTCATTTTTGACAAACCCCATAGTGATTTAGCAAAAAATCTAATTTAATTTTTTTATGCTCCTCTGTGGACATTTTATTCTTAATTCAACAATGAGCTATGAAAAAGTTTAATCTATGTAGAAAATAACAAATCTGACAATTTATACCCAAAGACCTTTCTTCATGGCACAATGAATTTGCTTCAATGACTCCGAAATAAATAAAAAAAGCAAAGAAAATCAATAAAAAGTAAACATTTGCACAGCTACAGGTTGTAGAAAGCATGGGATGAATGAACGCAAATACGACAGTCAGCACTGCAATAAAGTTTTCTATGCTTCCTCAGAAACTCACTTGACTTCCACGCGATGTTATTGATTTTATGAATGAACAAAATGTGTTTTCTGCCTTGAATGTGTATTTACGGCAATCATTTTTTGTTCGTTCTTATTTTTAATACTAGTAAAATTGATTTAAGTTTATTGGCCATAGAAGTTTGTCTATATTAGAGAATAAATTTTAATGGTAGCGATTCTAGAAATAAACTAATTTGGTGATTCCTTAGAAATTTTCCATCAATCTCTGCAGTTCCATCAAACTTTACTACTGTAATAAATTTTACAGCAGAGATTTATAATTTCATTTAATGATATGCAATTATTACTAAAGGAAACAAACAAAAATGAGGGATAATAGATTTTTAATGACTTTATTCAGAAATAACGCTCAAGGAAATGAATTAATTTGTTTCGTGATTTAATAAATATGCCATTTTGATTGATGAAAGAATTTATTCTCATTAAAGCTGAATTTTTAAGGAAATGAAATTAGGAATTTAAGAAATGATAAAGATTTTTGTGCCTTGGAATCTGATAAATAAATTTATTTAAATGCTTCTGTCAAAATCCCTGACAATTTAGAAAATGCTCCAATAATCTTGACAAATTAAGTCTAAAACGTTCCTTTTTAGCACATTCCTTAATAGAAGCTCTTGATTGATGATTAATTAGCACAATTTAATGTGATTAAGATTTCCCCACACAACTGCTGTTGCTAAAATCAATCTTACATCTGTTTTCTACATTTATTACATTCATTAACAACTTTTCTGAAATCTTTAATGAATTTCCAAAAATATCATTCAATTCTCAGAACATAAATAATTTTTTTAATGTAGACAACCCAGATTTCATTAAGATAATTAATGTCAACTACACAAGCCGTTAACACCTTCTTCGAAACATTCTGTTCATTGAAAAAAAGGAAATGGGGTTGTTTGTAAACCACATTCTAACCCATAGAATAAAGTAACATCACTAGGTGAATCTTTATCACATTTTCACCACGTATGATGGATATTATCATATTATTATTTAAGGATATTAAATATCATGTTGTGCAATAAAAGACACATGTGATGACGAACAATTAACATGTGTTTATGCCTATCATTGCTTGGCATAGAGATGATAACAAATCATAGAAACTGAGATATGGAAAATGTTTGTTTATCTGTTATGATACTTACTGTTGTATATGCTTATGGTTATTGTAATGTATTTGAACACTTATTACCTAATAAACTTGGATATAGTTGGACTACTGATTGTGGTTTGACGTTGAACTATGTTATGGTGCTACTTATGAAAAAAAACCTTTATCTCAGATAAATTGTGATCCAGAGTTGCGCTAGGACGTTTCACAGCTAATGAGAGTTTAACGAGTGAGAATGCGCCAAACCACTACACTCAAAAGTAGACCTACAATTTATAAAGGGATCCGAACAGGGATCAGTACCACTTCTTTGATGACATTTATGCCTACAGGCAACAAAGGAAGGCTGTGAGCCTCATTTCTAGTACATATGATTTGAAAAAGGGCAAGCTACTTATGAAGTCTAGTATTTATTGGCAGCAGGCAGATCTAAACATATGACACAAAAATAACAAAAAAGTTATAAAAATTGGAGACTTAGAAAAATTTAATTTAAAATGCAGACTCTTATTTATTGGTAGGGGTTAAATTAATAATTCTAATTAGAAAGTTGTCTCATCTTGCATAATAAATTATCGAATGACTCAGAAAGGTCATTTTATGCAGAACAAAAAAAAATTCAGCATCCCTTTGAATTATTTATGACGACTGAAACCTTCACATCGAATATAAAGTTGTCTAAATTATAAACTGAAAAAATGTCCATTCACAAGACAAAAATAATTGAGGTCGAAACATTTCAACCCTTTTTATACAACATTGAGTGTTAGAGAAGCATAAAAAAAAGTGTGAGAATTTTATACCCATTTTACAAGCTGATATTGTATTCTCACTTAATATAAATTAACATCACACTGGATTTTCATAAGCTCAACCAAAGCTCCAACGTCTGCTAACATTGTTGTTGTCAGTAACAGAAAAATTGTATGGAAAGAATTTTGACATTAATATTTTTTTTTATGTTTTTAATAATGTAAAAACATGAAAAATCCATTTCTCATTTTGGACCGTCAAAAATTAAATTGATTCAAAATTTAATCCGTTTTGCTGCATAAATGCTTTATACCTGTTGTCCTCGCTTTGTTGATTCTTTTAACACAATGGCTTTAAAAAAGGAGACGAAAAGAAAATCTGGATAATTGAATCTTTTACTGACACCATATTCATGGTGTTCCTTCCTTCATGCATTTCATCAAATTTTCTTGTTTTGTTGAAAAAATTGAACAACGTGATTCGAATGATGTGTTTACTTTAAGGATGTAAAATAAGAGAAATAATGCAAAAAAATAAACATATTGTAGAGCTTCTCAAGAGATGACAAATTGATTATATAGGAGAGATTTTTCTATAAGCATAAATAATGGATTGTTGTCTCTTTGTGGTCGATTCTCAAGATTTTGTGACTCTTTAATAGTGATTTAGGAAAAATAGCTATTTAAGAGGTTATATTTGAAATTACACAAGCGTTTTAAGAGTTTTAAATTTTCTAAAAAATAATTCTCTGGCATCTCTGGATGTATGCTAAGAACAATAGTTTTTCATCACTTCTTTACAGTGTTGCAAATGTAGATGTCTACACTAGATGAAGAATGTAGATTCTTCAATAGTTTTTGTCTAGCTTAGAAACTTTCTTCATAAAGATCGATTCTACATGAAGATAGAAAATCTAATCTACACAAAGATTATTTCTACATAAAGATTCTGTCTACATAAAGATTCGATGTAGATGTCTACAATTCTACATTTTTTCTAGGTCTACATCAGAGAAGAATGTAGAATTGTAGACATCTACATCGCAGTTGCAAACTAGATCTCAACGTGAACAGACGTGTTTACAAATCGCTCCGCAAATTATTCAAAAATCTCAAAAGAAACAAAACAGAGACTACCTGAGAAGCTTTTTGTTTGCAAAAAGTTTCAAAATCTCAGTTTGATTCTCAAAACATCAAAATGGTAGAATCACCAAAAACTACCAACAACGAAGAAAATCTTTCTCAAAATCAGCATGGACTTAATAGTTCTCAACAACAACATTCATCTTCAGTGACAATTCTCAATATTGAGGAAATTTTCAGTGAAAATGTTTCACAAGCAGCCGACATTGAGATGACAAATCTCAAACCAAAAAAACAAATAACAATAAAGAAGTATCTCCATGAAGCAAGTAAAGCAGAAAAACGCCCTCGAGAAGTGATAGTTCCCTACGCTCCTTTAAAAAGAGTAGCAAACGAAAGCAAACCAAAAGATGGGAACAAACCACTGTTCGTACTCCCACCAATGAAGAAAGCTTCGTCTTCTGGAAAACCGTATCTATTTGGTTCACCAGAACAGGAGAAAAAAAGATCGACAACTTCATCGTACTGGGGAGAAAACAGCAAAACATCAGAGCAACAAAAAACAATTTCCGTAAACACGGAAAGCAACAACAACAAATCTCAACAAAAATCAAAACCACCTCCAATTGTCATCAGCACAGGGGGAGCTGGTGAAATCAAGAGGTTGACGAATGAAATAAACAATCAACCTGGAAGTTTCTTAATTGAGACCAAAAAGGGCAAACAAGGAACAAAAACGGTAACAACGGAGAGTTGGGATTACTACGAGAAATTCATCCAACTACTCAAAGACAAAAAGCATCACTTCCACACATACTCCAGCCAAGAACCACTGAAGAAGTACGTACTCTATGGACTCCCAGATATGGAAATCAGTGAGTTGGAGAAGGAACTTCAAACCGTAAAAATCACACCAGTAAAAATTGTCAAAATGACAATGAAACACAAAAGACACGAACAAGATGACGACCAGAATTACCTCGTGTACTTCAAAAAAGATGTAGAACAAGGTGGAAACTTCTTGGAATTCCTCAGAAAAATCAAAATTGTCAGCAGTTTCAAAATTAAATGGGCTGACTACAAAAATAGACAAGCTGGACCATCTCAATGTTCGAAATGTCTGCAGTTTGGTCATGGACAAAACGGTTGTAACAAACCGTCCGTTTGCTTCAGATGCTCTGAGCAACATGACTCGAAAACGTGCCAGTACATATCGAAAGAGACCAACAAGGTTCCACTCGGAAAACTCAAATGTTTCTTCTGCGGTGAAAAACATACAGCAATTTTCACAGGTTGTAAAACCAGACAAGAAATAATTGAAAAGTGGAAATCAAAATCACAGAATGGAAACAACCGAAATCAAAACAAAACAGCAGGCCATTATTCATATGGACAACTTGGACAACGGAGAAACAATCCTCCAATTCTACATCTTTCTGAGCGATTAACCAGAAACGTCCAACATGCACCAAAACCTCAATGGAGAAAGAAGAATGTGGAACGATCAACATCTAGTACACAAAAGCCTGCTCATCAAAAACAAGCTCCAGTCAACCACAAACCAAGGAACACAAATCCTCCTCCAAATCACAAACCCTCAAACCAGGGAAATAAAAATAACTTGAACAACCAACAAAACAATAAAGAAAGAGGAAAACATTGGAAAAAGAATCAAAGAAAAAAGCAAAACGAGCGCATTAATAACAATCAACATCAAAAACCAAAGCAAGACGTTGAGCTTATGGACTCAGAAGACATCAGTGCAACAAGTCAGACCTCGAATGAAGTCTTCCCAGAACCTTCATTCAGTGTTGAGGTAGTGAATCGAAACATAACAACTAATCAACAAGCTCAAAGCACCAGCACAAGAGATAAAAACATCTCAGAAATAGAGGAATCAAAGTGCAAGTACCTTATCAGCGAGCTTCTCAAATTAATCGCCAAAAATCCAGAGTTCATCGACGAAATACTCCAAGCAATCGGCTCAAGTGCCAAAAACACCGCATACAATAATGGATTGTAGACAACAAAGTATCAACGTCCTCTACTGGAATGCTAACGGCCTCACTGACAAAATGTTAGCATTTCTCGACTACCTAAGCAAGCAAAACGTCGATGTTGCTTGCATCTCAGAAACATTCCTAAAACCAAACTCAAAAATTGACTCGCATCCAGACTACGTAATTCATCGATTGGATCGCGTGGATAGACCAAAGGGTGGTGTTGCAATCATCGTCAAAAGAAATCTAAAACATCAGCTTCAACCAAGCTACAACACAAAACTAATGGAATGCATTGGAATCAAAGTCTTCATCAATGACACGGATAGTTGTCACATCCTCTCAGTCTATCTCCCAGGAGGAAGCAAAGGAGGGGAAATAGATCTACATCTGAGAGATGACATCAACAAAATAACAAATCTGAGAGGAAATTACTACATCTGTGGAGACTTCAATGCAAAACATCGAGAATGGAACTGCAACGTTGCAAATAAATCAGGAAATATTCTTCAGGAAATATCAGGAGAGTTCATGATCTACTTTCCTGACTCGCCAACGTACTACCCAGAAGATCGAAACAAATCAGTGTCAACAATTGACCTGATGCTCTCGAATTCCAACCTCGAAACAACAGAACTTCAATGCACAGAGGCAATGAGTGATCACTGCGCTGTGTATTTCCAAATCAAAACATCAAAAATCGACAGAACTGAAAATACAGTCTACAGATATGACTACAAAAACGCAAACTGGAAAAAGTTCAAAGCACAAATTTCACGCCGCATTGAAGACAACATTGGAGAAAATTCTTGCAATACAACAGATGAGATCGAGAATCACATTAAGATTCTCTCTGAACTCATCATGGAAGCGAGGAACTCAAGTGTAAAAATGAAAAAGATCAAGTTCGAATCAACTAAACTCACACCGGAGATTAAAGATCTAATCAACACAAAAAGGAGTCTTCGTCGAAGATGGCAGAGAAGCAGAGATAATCAACTCAAATCTGAATTGAATTATCTGCAGAGAGTCATCAATGAGAAAATTAAAGAACTCAAAAACAAAAACTGGAATAAGCGTCTCTCAGAGATTCAACCGTCAAACCAAACAGTTTGGAGAATAGCAAAATTTTGCAAAAAAGGTTCAAAAACAATGCCTCCATTGACAAATCTGGGTAAAACGTTCATCACCAACAAAGAAAAAGCCAGCGCACTCAGCGAGTATTTTCGTGAAGCTCACGAAAATCCTCTGGAACAAAACGATCCACAACATACACAGGAAGTAAACAACACAGTCAAAGAAGCATTGGAACAAGACAATGATGAGAATCCAGAACTAACAGATGTAAACGAAATCGTGAGCATCATAAGAAATCTGAAAAATCCAAAAGCTCCGGGACTAGATGAAGTCAACAACATACTCATCAAAAATCTTCCTGAAAAAGGTTTCGAATACTTGAAATTCATCATCAATTCGTGTCTGAAACTCAACCACTTCCCCAAAGTTTGGAAACATGCAAAAGTGATTCCTATTCCAAAACCTGGAAAACCAGCAAATGAGCTAAGCAGCTACAGGCCAATAAGTCTACTCAGCTCAATAAGCAAAATACTGGAGAGAGTATTACTGAATAGAATCAACGATCATCTTGAGGATAACAACATCATCCCAAACCAGCAGTGCGGCTTCCGGACTGGAAGATCAACATCTCACCAGCTCATCAAAGTGATCAAATCAGCAAAAGAAAACTTAAACAACAAAAAGTCAACAGGCATGATCTTCCTGGATGTAGAAAAAGCATTTGACAGAGTCTGGCATAACGGACTCTTGTACAAAATGCTCAAACTGAGATTTCCACTGCCACTTATAAAAACTGTAAGATCTTTCCTCAGTGAAAGATCTTTCGCAGTTTTTATTAAAGGTCAGTTCTCAGAAATCAAGGTAATCAAATTCGGAGTGCCACAAGGAGCAGTGCTTTCACCAACTCTCTACAACATCTTCACGTATGATGTTGTAAGAGAGACAACCAACAACATCGGTCTTTTCGCAGATGATACAGCACTGTATCATTCTGCAGAGAACTCGGCCGATATTGTGACACATCTACAGCACACAGGAAGAAAAGTTCAACGATACATGAACAAATGGAAGATCAACCTCAACAAACAGAAGACTCAAGCCTTATTCATCACAAACAGGCACTCCAGGCAACTACCAGGAAATAACATCAAATTTCTCAACGAAAACATCAAATGGGAAACAGAAGCTAAATATCTGGGAATGGTGATCGACAAGAGAGTGACATTAAAGCCGCATGTGGAGTATGTGACCAATAGGGCTCACACCGCATTAAGACAGCTTTATCCGCTCATCAGCAGGAACTCACAACTCGACGTACGAAACAAACTTCTCATCTACAAGCTAGCCATCAGACCAATATTCACATATGGTTGTCCAGCGTTTGGAAGCATGGCAAAAACCCATCTTCAAAAACTTCAAGTACTGCAAAACAAATTCTTGAGAATTGTTCTCAATAAAACAAGATATGAAAGGATCACCGATCTTCATACAGAAGCGAAAATACCGTCCATCGAAGACTACGTCGGAAAGTTGCAAGCGAACTTCAACAGTCGTCTTGCATCTCAAAACACCGAATAAATCAAATGAAATACAAAAGAAAGTAAAATCCGTAAATGAAATCAAAATTAAGAGACAAAAGGCAAATTGAATGCCTGAAACCTTAAAACAAAAAGCAACAAAATGTATAGAAACTTTGTACATACTTAAATTTAAATGTAAATAAATAAAAAGTTTAATTTAAAAAAAAAAAAAAAAAGACATCTACATCGAATCTTTGTGTAGACAGAATCTTTATGTAGCAATAATCTTTGTGTAGATTAGATTTTCTATCTTCATGTATAATCGATCTTTATGAAGAAATTTCTGTCTCAGAATTTATCTGATCCAGACAAATGGCCAGAATGCAACACTGCTTCTTTACAAGACTTGACAAGACAATAGTTTTAAAAAAAACATTAATTTTCCACAAAACTGGTTCTTTTAGATGGTTTGTAAAACATTTAATGTTAAATTGTGCATTTGTTCGAACCCCAACAAAGATTTTATTTATAGATATTGGGTCATAACGAGTCATAGTACTGATATTGATAAAAAAAAAAAACTTTTGGTTTGCTGTATGTTTTCTACTTAAAATCGATACTAATTATTGTGATATTGTCTATGCTAGATAGCTAAATGTTATCCTATTAATAAAGTTAAAATTTAAATTCCCTGCAGTCTTTTATGCATAGACAGTTAGATATGCTAATGTCAATTCATATTTTATCAGTACACCGAAGTATAAAATAAAGATATAACAGGGAGTTTGAATACCTTTAAAGCAAAAAACACAGCAGAAATACATTGGAATAGAGTCAACTTTTAAAAGAATAATATGAAGTACAGAACCTCCATTTAAAGTTAAACATTTGACTTCAATTAGAAAACGACCCAAAAAGTCCACTTCATAAATTTGTTTTAAAATAGTTCATTTATATATTGAAGTTCCATTCACATTCAGCATTATTTTCTAAGTTCTCATTTTTGCATAAACATTTGATGTAGGTAACATTAAAATAAATTAAATTACGAGTCATATACATGCAGAACATAATTTTGCTTTCAGTGTAAATTATGAGCTCGTATAAGTTTTTTGACAACACATTTACAGCAAAACAAGAAGAAACATACAAAAACTGTAAGCAAATTCAATCTCTTTTCTCATTTGAAGATTTTTCTTCCTTTTTTACGAACTTTCTATATGACATTGTAGGATTTTGTGTATCGTTGTAAATAAGATGAGCCAACTTAGAGAATTCACATAAAAGTACGAAAAGAGCATAGGAGGAATTTTAAAGTAACATAAAATATTCACTTTGTAAATTATTTAAATCCATTCTCTCGACTTCTTTATTTTTTTCTGGCTGTTAAAGCTGCATAAATTGTGGAAGTTATATGAAATATTGAAGGTGATGATTGAAACGCATTTGACATCATGAAATCAGGTATATCAGGGGTGTAGCCAAAAAAATTTCAGCAAAAATCCAGAGCAGAATTTTCTGAATTTTTTTTCTAAAAACGCCTAGGAAATTAAAGAGGTTTTTTGAGAATGAAGGGAATTGTCACCTTAATCCACTCTCCCCCTTACCCTGGCTAAGCGCCTAGAGTATATACATAACTTCAGAATATCTATTGATGGACATTATTTATATATTGAGTCTGCTTAGACAAACAGACATAAAACTACCAAAAGTCTTTCAAACTTAATTTTCAACATTAAAAAAATACTCCATGTTGTTGTTGTTGTTGTTGTTGCAAAGCCCAACTTTTTATGAATGGTGGTTATTTCAAGAAATATTTTTTTGATGGTATCTCACGGCTATATGTGTTTTATTATCCTGTTCAAGTATTTATCTTCCTCTGATGCTTAATAATTTTCTTATGGTGCACAGAATGCCACTGTTAATTAAAATGTGGGAGGTCGAAAGATTGTTTTGCTTGCATATTTAAGATAATTTCCTCAATGTTGTTTACCGTGTTAACGGAAGTCATGTAGTTTACGTGACATATCGGAAACAAAAAAGCATGAAAATTATGCTAGCAATATTTATTGTTAATCTTAATTTTGCAAAATGTCTCACAAGCTTTATTTTTAAATTCAATAATATGGTTAAGACCTGCTGAACACGTGACTTAGATGACGTAAAAGTCCTTTGTGAGCGAAACTTTGGAAACATACAACAGACGTAGACAAAAAGTAACTCCAAGTGATGGCAGAAAATACATGAATTTCGAACAGTTTATGACTAGACATAATTCTAGTCTCTTCTTCTATCCTAATAAATGGTAACATTTCTTTAAGATTTTATGATTAAACGAAACCAAAAGCATTAATGCCATAAACAAAATTTGAATTCATGAACTTCGTTGCATGTCAGTTTTTTCATTTTATATTCTATAGTATGTAAAGCATGTCGAAATGTTTTGCGGTAAATTTAATATTTTTTCCCCAAGCGTTAAGAAGGAGCATAAAAAAGGAAATGTAAAATTTGTAGCATGAAAAACAACGGAAAAGTGAGGCAATAACACGGAAAAAAAATAAGAAGAGAGCAAAAATATTTTTTTGAATAAAAAATCGATAGCTCATGGATTATTAATTGTATACATATGTGTGTATAAACAAAATATGTGCTAGACGTCATGAATTAAACACATACTTAAGGTACATATGTTTTAAATAAAAAGTTGATTTATTAGTGAATCCTGAGTGTATCAAGTTAAAAATTTCTTTGGTTTTGTTTCAAAAAATCAGAGCCATGACATAATGGGCTGTGGTGAATTTTGTGAAAAGGACCAAAATAACATTTGCCATCAAAAAGCAATATATCTTTTTTAATTGAGAATCTTTTTACCACTTCTGCGCGAATTCTATCAAAAAAATTTCGGAACTAGTGGGATTTTTGAACAATAAGTGTTCTACTAATCTAAAACTTTGAAGGATCCTAAAAGAGCAGAACAAGTTGAGAACTCGAAAAAAGTTGAGTAGATTTGAAAAATCCGAGTCAACTCGAGTCGACTTTGAGCTCTGAGAACTTCAAATGTTTAGATTTGTATCTCTAATAATGGTCTTTCCAACAAACGTGCTCAAGAGATGCAAACTTTTAAATATAAGCAACATTTTTATAGCTTTTATTGCTCAAAATCGTGCACTTTTCATTTTCAGTTGTCATGCATCAAATTGCCATCTAAGCACCATATAAAACTGAATAGATGAACATTTCACTTTGAACATCTCGGAAACTTTTACAATGTCATTTATATAAAGATGAATCCATTTATGGCATGAATCAATAAAAAATGAGTGCATGATGATGCATTTAATAGTGAAACATAAAGCCATCAGTGTACATGACGATGAGAACATTTTCAACATGTAATAATTGAATTGAAAAATGAATAACAGCTCTTATCATGCAAAAATAAATGGATTGTACATTAAAATTAATTGGTCGGACAGATTGGTGATGGAAACTTAGTTAAAGTTTTGAGGAAGTAAAAGAATTTAATCCCTTGATATATTTCCTCTCATTGTTCGTAATCGACTGTCTTAAAATATTGTTGGAAATCATCATAGACTAATAAACTAGAAAATCTATCATCCATTTCAGTTAAGAGATTTTGAGTGATTACGAATCCATTAAACTTTATTGAAAGAAATTTACAGAGATAAAAGATTTGCATGCCTTAAACGAGGATTAAACAAAAAGAAAAAGAAAGAATTAGCAAGCATGCAAATTTATGGAATTTTCTCATTCACATTATTATAAATTCTCTGCTTTATAAAAGTTTTATGTACCTTCTTATATGCATCATTTGCATCAACAATGAGAACAGTAAAAAATTACTTAATGGCTTTTAAAATCATTTACATGTTTAAAAAAATCAGATGAGAATATTTGCAGCATCATCTAATAATCTCTAAAGAAATGTGCTCATGATAATATAAGTGAAAAAAAGGAAATGTTTTGAGGTAGAAGCTTCCGTTTATTTTTTTACAATTTTCTTCTTCACTTGGAAACATCACTCATCACATTCACGTGCTCTATTCTTATGATCCAACTTTTTCTTCTTGATGTATTCTAATGAGATGGAAAATTTGTGGCAAATCAGCCAGAGAATTTTAAACTTAAACTTAAAGATTGAATTTCAAGCACATAATGAGTATCTTTTCCTTGCCATGAAAATCAGTTTCAGTCACCCGTTTCATTGTGACCCGCTGTGAGTTTTCATTTCACGCTTTATTGAACTTGAATATTTTTGTTTCTCTTAGTTTTTTTTTTATTATTATCTCATGACTGTGAAAAGAAATCCTATTTTTAGTTCCTCGTCATTTATGTAAAGAGGAAATTTTTTCGGATTTTTTTTTTGAACACATGCGAATGATTGAGAGCGTTTTTGACACAACATGACCACCTGAATGATGATTGAAATGGATTTATCGCGATTAGTTGAGAATTATTGACACTCAATGTGTAAATTGAAATTTGAAGGATTTACTGCTAATATGTGAAACAAATTATGTTCCTATTAAATCATATTTATACATGTCGAGCTCATTTGGGGTTTCTTCGTATATGACGTCTATATTTTTTTAAAACAGTTTCAATTTTTTTATATCAATTTCGTTGACGTCACATAAACATGTCTCCTTTCCTCTTTTTGGTTTTTGTTTACTCTTTCACCACATTATGTTGTTTATTTTTAAAAATGGGAAAATTTATTTAAGTTTCCACAAAGAAAGAGTGGATGAATGAGGAAATTAGATTATGAAATTTTTATTCACTTGTAAACAGTTTCTTTTACTACAGTTTTCGAAGATTCAAAAATGATTTATGTTAACTCGCTATGGATTACAATAGGAATGGTTTACTGAATTCATTTTATTCTGTAGTCTAAGGTAGAACTTAGCTGAATTTTGTAAATATTTTGATAATGCTCTAGAGATGTGTACGATGTTTGTTCTCACTTTAATTCACTGTTGGCAAAGTTTTGGAAACCTGAACATAATGAAAACTGACTGTCGAGGACTTTACCCTTTCGGTCTGTTCAGATTTTAAAGGTTTGAGTGTATTTTGATTTATATTCTAAAATTCTCAACTTGTAGGATTCTTAAGAATGTAAAAATTGATTTTGGGAGCTTTAAAAATTCTCGAATCATTGAAATTTTAAGTTGATACTTAATAATTCAGAAAAATAATCCCACAAAGAAATTTTCATATCAAAATTGAGTATACAAATACAAATTGGATCTTTTATTCGCATTTAACGTTAAGTAGATGTCAATAATTGATAAAAGCAATCAATCAAAATCTCTCAGCATTATAATTTCAAAAGATTTGTGGCAATGTTTCCAGCGACTCTCCGTTTATTTTATTCTTCAGAAATAAACGAAGCAAATATTTATGTGAGTTATAAAATATTTATACTATTGATTCCATTGGAATAATGATCTTATCTGTTCACAATACTTAAACGGCAATTTGAATGCAATTGATTTCTTGATACAAGTGTTTAATGCTGATTATTGAGTGATTTTAGAAATGTCTCTAAATAGAAGAGATTGTGAATTAATTATTTCCACATTTCAGGTTATATTTATTGAAGTGATTTGGAGCAGTTCACAAATAGAGTTCAATATTAATGAAAAACATACTTTTATGCATAAGTTAATATTCTTCAATATAATAAAATATTAATATAGTTCCTATGTAATTCAATTAACATAAGTAAATTGAGAGACCACAACTTCATTATTTTAATATCTTAATGGTCTATAGAGCTTCAACATTAATTCAATTTTTCTAATGAAAAACATGAATATTAAAAGTTAAATTTATCTTTCATATTTACTGATGAAATAAACAACATCAATCTTCATCACAAAAGTTTTCTTTCCTAGAATTTGTTAAAAAACTTATTAAATTACATTTGAATTTAATTTCTAAATCTTTATAATATGATTATTAACTTTAAGTTTTACAATAATTTTACTGAACTTAAGCATCTTCATAGATTCTTCGTTTAGGCTTTCTCCTACATTAAATTGAAAGATACCCAAAAAAATATGTCAAGAAAAAAAAATAATGAAAATGAATTTTATTTAAAATATTTTTATGTGATAAATGAAATGTCTTCTTATTGACATTTGTGACAAACTTGAATTGGCAACATGGCTCTAACTAAAATGAACAAAACAGAAATAATTCTTAGGAGGATTGTAAGTCTATAAAAAGTAAATGAAAACGCATTACTTGCGTCACAAATTTTTCTATTTATGGATGAATGGAAAATGGAACTAAGAAAGCTCATCAATTTGTTAAATTTAGTCTTAACAGATACTTTATATTTAGGAACTTCAATCAATTTCAATTAAGTATCAACAGTCTGAGCGATTTTTCATGTAGAGATTGTTATTTTGAGCTAATCTATTTTTGACATTATTATTAGTCACAGATATTATTAAAAAAATATGTTAAGCTACAAAAGTTTTGAATTTCAAATGAACTCGTGAATATTCTATTAAAATTTCACCTTAATTAAGCAACACTTTTTGAGAAAAGAAATAGTTCAAAAATAGGCACTCATTAAAACGTTATATTTCCTCATTATTAATAAATCAGTCATGAGCCCCAATGAAATTTCCATCTTAAATTATGAAAATCTACTCGTGCTGATTGATTATTCATTTCTTAAATGAATATTCATCAAGAATGTTCAAATTACAGCTATTAGCATCAACAATCATTAACAATTACGTATTATATTTTGCGATGTGTAATCATTCAAGTTCATGGCTGAGCAGAAAAGGAAATAATTTTACGAGCAGTTGTGAGTAACAAAAATAGAATATTTTATTTCAAAACTTAGTCGTGACATACCATCATCTTGAGCCTGTATTAGAATTCCTTTTCTACATGGAAGACAAAAAATAAGTAATAATTGAGATAAAAATGCGTATAATTTAGAGATTTTTGCCTTATGAAATTTAATATCCGATTTAATGAACAATGGCTTTTGATGCTTTATTATTAAAAGAAGAATTAAATGTGCCATAAAAGTTGAAAGTTAGACAATAAAGCGTATTTAGAACTTTCGTGTTTTTTCCCACTGATTTCTTTTTTCAAAACCAATTTAAAATGTCCTCAAAATCAATTAATCAAATGACTTGCTCATCTCGAGCAATTGACTCCTTAAATTAAAATTGGCTATTATGATTGAGTTAGATTAACGATACGAGGTCATTCACTTATGCATCATATCCACCATCTAGAAGATTAAACACACTCTTCCTCGGCTGATTAAATTGAGATACAGCATGTGCTTTTTGCTAGCTTCATTTTATTCTCAAGGGAAGGATAATATAGTCATGGCAGCAATATGACTGTCACAATAAACTGTAGTAAACTTTATGGTATACTTAGCTTAACTAATATTTACAACACTTTTGTTTCTTATTTGCGAGCATATTTCTTAAAAGTAATCCACTACGGATAATAAAGCACATTCATTTGTTTCTTACAGAATGGATATTTCAGAATAATTTTAATGATAAATGTCTGATTTTATGTTGAACTTCTTGTATAAAAATTGTGCTCCTATCCGTGGGGATCATTCATATATGACGTCTAGTAAACTTGGAATTAGATTCTTGCTCTTCGTGACACTTTTAAAATTATATATGAACTTTGTAAACCCTATACAGCATAAAAATTCTTTTTTTCTATGAACCAAAACAAAGATTATTAACTTCCGCAGATGACTATTTTTAAAAATCCTCATCTTCATTAAAACAAAACAGCTATGAGCGATGCTGTGTCAGGAAATTATATAGATTGCTAATAGAAAGGCGATATATGTATTGTGTATATACACATTCTACGATTATGAATAGCTGCTTAATGAAGCGTGAGCATGTTCTCTGATACACTCAATTAATTAGTAATTATGTTTTCATTATTTTTTTTCTCTTTCGTCTTCTGTAAAAAAAATGAAAAAAAGTTGCTCCTGTGCGGATGTATTTACTTACTTTTTATTTTGTTTTCATGTGATGCGCACGAGTTAATTTAAAGTAATGAAGATTCATGTTGATGCAAGGGTGAAAGATGAGGATGAAATTACAGGGATGAGAAATTTTTTACTTCATATTTCCGTCATAAAGCTTCCTTTCATTCATTCACTAAGTGCGTAAAATGAACGAGGGAAAATTGGCAATAAATTATAGCGAATTAAATTAATTTGCGTGGAGTTGTTTTGAATTTTTGACTTAGAAAATATTTCTTTTGGCATCAAACTGCAGACTAGTCTTTAAAATATATTCTTATACCATATTGTAACATCGAGTCAAGGATCATTCATATCTATAACATCCAACGCAGTCAATTGACCTAAAAATATTTTATTCAGCACCATGATTCATATTCATTCATAATAAAAAATTGCTTAAGCTTTAACATTCATCAATATTCATAATATGATTGCACCATTACTGCCACATTGTATTGAATTATTTGCTCATTTCAACTTTGGTCGTCTATACTTATATATATATGCTCATTTTCATTTATACATGTTTTATTTATGCATTTTATTTGATTCTTTGGAATTTTTGTCAGATTTGAAGTAAGAAATTTTTAAATGACTGCCATTTACTTTGGCATCTTAGTGAAGCTGAATTGATTTTTTTATAGTTTAATAACACTAAGCAATGCCACGGCACCACCTTGGTAATTTAGTGGTTATTTCTTCTCTAAAAGATTATCAATAAACATTTATTTGCTATAAGTTGCAACTTCCTTACTTGAATCAATCGAAAAGTTAGAAAAACATTTTTAATTTAATCAAAAAAATCTGACAGAACTTCCATTAATCTAAAAGTTTACCGCAATTATTTTTCAAACATTTTATGATTTTTTATTTCTTTTTTCTCTTCTTTTTTTTTCTTTCTTCATTTAGTCAATAATTTTATTACTTTTACACCCAACTGCTCGCTTTTTGTGAATAAAAATACACTGCTGGGTGTAGATGTGTTTCATATTATTATTTTATATACGATCATGAAAAAGTTCGCGTAGTGAATGAAAATTTTCAGCCCTCAATATTCAGCTGGAATATAAAAATGCAAACCACGAGGGCATGTGGAATGTGAAATAATATAAAATTCATTAAAATAATAATAATAATAAATAGTAGTGAAGTTTAGCGTATGTTTATAAAAGTTTTTTTTTATTGTCAATTGATTGATGTTGTATCGACTAGCTCTAAATTTGTAGTGTTGTACCAAGAATTTTGATAAGTTTTTGAGTCATTTTTGAAGTGGAGTTTAATGTAATCAATAATTTGAATTTTAAAAAAAATTCTTATAAAATAAATGTTCATCTTTTTTTTTGGTCTTATTTAAATTTCATATTTAGGGTTGAGAAAAATTATGTTTTCAATACTTTAACCATCAAATGTAATAAGAACCTATAATTTACCGTTTCTTCATATAAGTTGAGTAATTACCATAGGACCATAATTAAATTAAAAATATTTTCATGAGGCTATAAAATATTAAGCGATCCAATTTCCCCCACAATAATTTGATATGCCATTAAATTAAAAGTGATTAGAGGTTTCTGAAAATAAACACTTTTTCATATTTAAATAATGATTAATTGCTGCTTGATATTTTCGTTGACAGGAAAAAATTAAATTTCTGTAATAAAAATTATTGCCGACAGGTTCGATGGCTAAAGTATTCATGGTTGGCTATTATTAATAATAATTCTAAGGAATTATTTCCATAATTATCACTTTTGGAAAGTTCATGTTCAGATATATTATTAAGAATACAGTTAAATACTATAGTAAGACTAAGCTCTACATTTAAAATGATTCAAAAATGAAAAAAAAAAACAAAAAGTTTAAATTTTGAAATTTAGAGTTCAAATTTTAAAGCTGGTAAATTTTAAATCAATGTCTGTGAATTTCTTTAATGTTAGTTTAATTATTTGTTATTATATAGATGTGTAGAAATTATCGAATCATAAAAGACAAAATAGAAAACCTTTAAAATTATATGTAAAAGCTGCTCATCATTCTCAATTGGTATATAATAAAATTAAATTATAAAAGGAGAAATAAAAGCTTTTAAGTAGAAGATAATTGATTTATGTTGTTGATGTTAATAGTGAAGTGAAACTCAATTAATCTTACGCTTTAAAAGGTATCAAACCATAAGAAATAGAAATTTTTCGGTTCTAAAAAGTTTCTTTAACATAAAAAATCGATTGAAAAAAAGGTGAAATAAAAAGAAGCTAAAAGACATAAACGACGACTGTTGGCAATGTCCAATGTCGAAATGCATGATGGTGGAAAGGAATGTACGTGATATTTCCAGCCGATGAAGTAATTCTATTGTCATACGGTATCGCACAAAACCCACGTTTTAAAAACTCAAGACCAACTCTGGATCATTTGCGGGAACCAATTGTCCCAATATCCGCAGGCATTAGGCCTTCATCCACGACCATTTCAACATCTAATTATAACCACATAAATACCAACCTTGATAATAAAGACTTGCTCTCTATACCAAACCATAGCGTACGTACCAATAAACTACGCGATCAAAGTCCAAGTGTGTCATTTGCTGACGACTTTATGAATAAATCACGATCAAGTGTTGTAGACGATAATAACTATAGGACGGGAGATTTGTATAGTAACAATAATAACAGTAGTAGCATAAATAATTTAAATAATAGTGTTAAAGATATTGACGGTAACGGTGCAAAAAAGAAAGGCAAACTGAAATCAAAAATTTCAAGATCGCTTGGCAAATTGGGCAAAGCATCATCGTCCAATGAGCAGCTTGAAGCAATACCAACACGAGTGAGAGAAGATCTCAATATTCGTGTTTCAAATCCGACATTTACGCGCGCTAATTTACGGGAAAAAAATTTTGACGCGTTTTTTGACGCCGGTGAGCCAGTTTATTCACTCGAACGTAAAGAACGGTTCAATTTTGATAATCCATCCCTTCCATTGACACCACAATCACTCGCGACATCAATTGATACACCATCATCATTCGCGACTACGCCAGTGACACCCCTTACCCCTCCCTCCTTCTCATCATTACCACCCTCCGCTGCATACCGTGAAGGTTCTATAGGATTTCCCTCATCGCCAAACAAGTCAATTATATCAAAACAATCGTCATCGACAAATAGCGGTGGTAGTAACGGAAACAAGAGACCAAAAAGCAACGAAATTTATCGATCATCGGCTGATATCTCCGTCAAAGGTGACAGGTGCCTCGAGAATGAGTTTTTCTTTTTTGAGAGAGTGTTGTGCTGTGTGAAGTTTTTCATAAGTTTTGGATTTTTCTCATTTGAGTAAAAGATATTTTAGATTAGAACTGTAAGTGCATTTTTAAAACATCCATTTTTATTGCTAAAAAATCATATTAATGAAAGTTTTTGTGTGCTTTTGAAGTTATCTGCTGTGAATACTAACAAATTTGTGATTTGTTCAAGTTTTAAAGTTTGAATGATTTTGATAGTGTTTTTACTGATTTTTTATTTTAATTTAACTTTTTGTCAAAATCACTATTGCACTTTTTGAAAGCTAGTAAAATCAAAAAATTAACATTTAAAAACTAGGCGTTTATATCTCCAAAAAAGCTTCCTTTATTTTTCTTCTGAACAAAAACAGTCAAAAATATTTGAGTGCACTCAAAAGGGATTCTCTTCATCAGAAATTTTAATAACGACGTTTCATTTGATGTTATATTTATTAACTTTTGAAAGCTTTTTAGCACGAAAAGGTTACATTTAACTTCATGCATGAGGGAAACATTCAAACAAGATTTAAACCCATAGAAGAGCTTCTCCTGTGTAGAAAATTAATTTTTTGCAAGCTTTTTTTTTAAAAAACTCGAGGAATAAAATGAATTTTACATGCGAAATGTGCAAAAAGTCGCTGAGATGAACAAAAGCTATAGAAAAGGACTTTGGCATATCCATTAACGGGCATTCAGCTAGTCTCCAATGAATTGAAACTGAATGAATTTTCCTTTTTGTTTCTTTTATTAACATTTTTTATTCCTTGATTACAAAATTTCATTTGAATTAGTTTAAAGGATAGAAATGTTTCATGTTTTTGAAGTAAATAGAAGTGAATAGTGCTAATTAGCCAATAGATATGCTCTGAGTACATAAAATTTTCAATGCTATGCTGAAAACATTTTCAATGTTATGCTGAAAGCATTTTCAATGTTCAAACAGAGCAAAAACTTATTTCAAAAGCACCAAAAACACGGTAGGAAAAAGACTAATTAGAGTACAGACAGATTATACCCTGCAGTAATTTCCTCGGTCTACAAATCAAACTGAAAAAAGGTGAAAATGTTGAAAGCTCAAAAACGGCCACACATGTTGAGTCACAAGCTTTTAAACGTTTAATCATGCCTTTATTATATTACATTTAATATAATAAATTTATATTTTTTCCTTTATTGTGAATTTCGTTTATAAATTAAGTAATTAACAGTAAAGATTTTAGGGTTAAGGATTAGGAGCTAAGGATATAGGACTGATTTTGATTAGTAATTGGTGGAAGGGTCAAAAATACCCTTGAAAGAATTTTCTCAAATTTTTATTAAAAATATTCTAAAATTGTCATTTCTTGGTAAAGTTAAGATTTTGCAATTAAACAAAGCAAAATATCTTCAAGAAAACTTAGGACAAAAATGGCGATTAAGCTCAAAAACTCAGTTTTCTACTTTAAATAACAAGTGGACCATGAATCTTTAAGAACACTCTTTTTAACCTCATTTCGTTAAAATTTTAACAACCGTAAATGTTTATCTGAAAAGTGTTCAATCTTCAACATTCTTGTGTTTTACTTTATCAGCAGTATAAATAAAAACAGAAACATATTTTTATGCAGAACAAAATCTTCAGCATTAATAAAACGTAGAAAAAGAAAACAATGTTCGCAATTAAAATTTACCACGAAAATATTGCGCTGAAAACTTCAGGCAGGTCTGAGTGAAAAATAAAACCCACTCTTATGTCAACAATACAAATTTTTTTCGTGTTCAATCCTTTCCCAACAAGCAATCGTGAACCTTTTTCAAGCTTTGTGAAAATATAAAAATACAATATTTATATTTTACCTTTTTGTGAATTTATTTTCTTTACATTTGAAATACGAGTTTGATTATTATATTTGTCATATTCATGAAAAGTTGTCGCATCAATGAAGCGAAAGACGATAAACATGCGTACGTGTATATATTTATGACATAAATTTATCAATTGTGAGTTCTGATTCCTAATAAATGTGATATCATGCGATAAAATAAAAGCAAGACATAAGACATTCATACTCGAAGGATTTGTTTTTCTTTCACACTTCATTTACTTCTAATTAGCTCATAGATGATGAGGCAGAGATAATTGCTTCACAAATTTAGTCTACATATTGTCTACAAAACGATTTAAACTTATTCAAAAATGCTTTTTATTCACTTTATTGATTTTAAATGTGTTCAACTTAAAGCAAAGTATTTCCTGTCTTTTCATTTCTTTCCTGTTCTTTGTAGCCTGCTGGGCATATGATGAAGACCCAGAAAGAATATCCTCTTACCACAAAAAAATGTTTCTTTTTTGATTCGCATTTTCTTCCTTTTACTTACTGACATGAAAATATTTATTTTTAAACGTTCCTTAAAGCTTAACAATTTATCGTAAAGGATACTTATTCCGTGAATAAAAGATTAAGATGAAAGGAAAAATATAATTGCTCTTACCAGGAAGTTATTTGTGTTTTCTTAGGACATGTTTTCTATTTAATTAAGATTATTCTTATTGTTGACAGCATTTAGAACGTTTTTGGGTAAGAAGTTCAAAACTTCTAATTGTAAATTCAAAACTAAGCACTTAATTGATTTCAGCTCGAAAAAAGAATTGATCAATTTATAGCATAATCATCTTCTTCTCCAATCTTAGTTCAGCAAGCTTATTATAGATTAATTTGGAATTTGACAAACCTCTTTAAAATCCATAAAACTACCAAGTTTGAAGTATTAAGACATGTGCAAATTTTAAAAAATTCAATCATTCAAAATTTCTAAAGCCTGTTCCACCCTCTGTGAATGAAATGATTTGCATGCTTTTGTGTTCAAAACTTATTTTTCCATTTTCTTTATTCCGAAAATAAAAGAAATGAAGATTTATTACATAATACGATATGATGTCTTTAAGATGCTGTAAAATGATGAATCAGAAGTACAAGTAATAGAATAAACGAAAAAGGCACGAGAAAAAGAATTCCCATATGAATTCTTTGTAATCAAAAATATTTCCTCTCTTTTATTGTTCGCCCGGTACAAGAGGAATGAAAAGATTCTGCTTTTGAGACATGATGTTTGCGAATGAGGATTTATATTTATGAAGGTGAAGGTAGTGTTTGTAAGTAGGATGAAAGGTAGTGAGATGAAATTGACGACGATGTCCTTTACGAGAATTTAAGTGGAATTGAAGATGAAAATACGAAGAATGTTTCAGCACCAAACCTTGTCGATAATTTTTGAATGGAAAAAGTTTGGAAAATTTTTATTGACTGCGGCGCATTTTCAGACTTAATAATAATAATGTGTAAAGGGCCCAGCCTTTCAGCTGGAGGCACTGCGATTCAAATTAGAACAGAATCTATTGTACCACACTCTTTAGACTTACAGAGTACGTCATAAGACCTGATGTACCATGCAATGTACCTAGTCACAATTCGTGTGCGCAAGATGCCGTAAGGAAGTCACACACAAACCGAGCTTCGTTACTAGAACGGTGAAATGGAAAAAGAGCTTCGAAAATTAGACATGGCCTGGGATTGAACCCAGGACCTTTGGCACAGAAGACCAACGCTCTACCATTTAATCCACTGATGCCATTTGACCGCTATTTTTGGACTTAACTTGATAGCCAATAAAAGTCAATGTTCACAAGAACATCTTAAAACTTCCATTAATTTTTGTACAGTAAGACATTTGGTTAATAACTTCAGTAGAATGACAAAACTTCGATTCATACACAATTATTATAACATGCTATCGTTAAGTAGCATCTGTTGTTGCTAATAATGAAAAGCCTTCAGCAAAGATGAAACGTAAATACCACCCACAATGGATTGAATCGATATCTGTCAATCAAATAAACATATTTGATTGTTTTCTCACTACATTAATGCATTCAGTTCATTCACATAACTCATAACGAAAATTTCTGATTTAAAATCAAAGTTCAAATTATGAACTTGATGAAATGAAATGGAATGAAACGAATTTATTCGAATGAACAGTTCATTAAAAAAAAAAATATCGTGGATTAAAACATCGTGAATTATACATATTTCATTTAATTAATTATTAAAAATACGAGAAAAGAGTAAGTTTCCTTATTGTTGTAATTCTTAAACTATATTTGTATTCCCTAAATAGGATTAAAACACTCAAGAATCAATCAAGAAAGCAAGCATTTAAATAAAATTAATAATACACATTAAAAGTCTTTAAGACTTAATAAAATAATTAATTTCATTTATTAATAACAATTCCTAGTTTTGATCTCGAATAAATTAAATAAAATTGATTGTGTCTAGAATTTAGCCACAAAAATTTTAATCTCTTTTGAATAACCTTAAGAGGTTATAATGTGTCACTGGATCTTTGATCCTTTAAGTTGTATTGTCTTAATTTACTAATAATGGTTGGTTGTGGATACTGCAATAGAGCTTATCATGGTATAGAGCAAATAGTTAGATGTAAAACATTATCATGCAATAAATGGGTTCACAAGGAATGTGCTATATTAAATAATAGTGTAAATTTGTCCTCATGGACTTGTAAGGAACATAAAAGAATTGGCGTTGAAGTCCACTCATCCGAAAGTGAGATTGGAAATTTCACAATTCCAGATGTTTCACTTCCAGGAACAAATGCACAAATTTCAGTTCCATTATTTTCTTTTGAACGACCATTAATGTCGTCTTCGCTCAACCCAAATAATTCTCAAAACTCAAATAATAATCCTGTAACTAACATAAGAAACCTTGCAAGCAATAACAAACTTGCTGCAAATCAGAATAACGACGAAAAAATATGCTTTACATGCAAACGGGAAGTTGGAAAAAATTTCTTCACATGTAAAGCATGTAATAACTACAGACATCCATTATGCCTTGCCAGAGATGAGGATGGAACAGTCGACAGCAGTAGTAGAAAATTTGTATGTAACATATGTATTAATCTCATTAAAAATATGAGAAACAATCCAATTAATGTGACTAACACTAATGTAAATAACAACTTAAATCCAAGCAATAATAATGCTGCAAATAATCAGCAACAAAACAGACTTGCTAGAAATGAGCAGCCTCAAACTTCATACAATAACAATTTACAACCTAATCTTTACCAAAACTATCGAGTTCCTCTTAATTATGACGAAGATTCAAGTGACGATGATTCAGACGAAGAAGTACGACGTAGAACCTTTACAATGGCTCCTCCAAGACTTTCCGGAAGGAATAATATTGTTAATAATGACAATAACGACAATAATGGCAATAATAATGTCTCTAATGTAAAAAATACCACTACACTCATAGAAAAAAAGTAACCATAATATTTGTTATATGTTTGTTAAACTAGTTTAACAAATTATTGGTTAAGTTTACATGGGTAAAAAAAATTTCAACCAAACTATTTGTTAAAAATTTTACAATTGAGTTTGTTAAATCAACAAATTTATTTGTTAATAATTGATTTAATTAAATTTTAATTTTTGTATTCAAAACTCTTGTTTGATTAATTTCAAACGATTCCCATTAATTTATTGCGTTATTTTTAATGAGAAAACTGCTTTAAATTGAATTTTGTTGATTTTGTTTAACAAATTAATTTGTTAATTTTAACAAAACATTTGTTACAATGTTTTTATTTGTAATTTGTTTTGGAAAATAATGATTTACAAACCAAATCGTAATTTAAAAATTAAATTTGTTCATTTTTTTAAGTCCTACATTTCTATTTTATTATTCATAAATTAATTTTAAAATTTGGATATATTTTTTAAAGAATTATTTATATTGGTTCTGAATCAAATTTTATAAGTAAAAGTTTACAAGCAGCGGACTAGCGGATCATCAACAGGAATTCAGAAGTTAAGCAACCACGGAAACATTTTAAAATAAGATGGGTGACCAAATTAACAATTTTCTGGTTAATATTAACCGAAAATTTGTTATTTTTTTCTGTAAAAAAAAATTTTAACAAAAAGTTTGTTAAATTAACAATTTTTATAGTTAACAATTCAACCTTACAAATAATTTGGTTAAATTTAACAAATAAGTTCGTAAACACTATTTTAACGAATTGTTTGTTAACATTTTCCATACAAGTTACAAACATTTTGTTACTTTTTTTCTATGAGTGTAACATTACGTCCGAAAACTTCTTTTTTAAGTTACAGCTTGAAAGACTTCCAGAAGTTACTGACTCTGATATGTCTTGGAAAGTGTTCTACTCTACCTACACAGAAACAAAAGGCATTTTCACAGCTTCAGAAAATGTAAGACGAATCCAAAAGGCGATCAAAGACGAAACAGTCAAAAGAATTGGGGGCAAAGGCTTGTATAACTTGCTAACTTACGATAAATGTATTGAAGACATCAATAAAAGACTCAAACACAACTTGAGTTTCCTTTCTACCGAAGCAAGTGAAATTGAAAATTTTCGCAGAATCAAAAATGAAAATAAATTAAAGCTTGTCGAATTCATTGACAAATTAAGAAACTTTTGCACAATTTCAGAGGCTTATAATGATTATTCGTATATGAATAACAGAAGATTCCTTGCTAACATTTGTGACATTATCCCATATAATTTGAGAAATAAGTGGGAAGATAAGCAGGCACGACTAGAAGATGCAAACGTCATTCCATCTCTTAATCATATGGTAAGAATACTTGATAAAGAATTGCCTAGGATTGAGGCTAGTATAAGAAATGATAAGCTGAAAACTCATAACGATGAACATGATAGAAAAGGTTTTAAGGCAAAAGAGCGAGACAAACGTTCCTTTAGCACTAACTTTTCTAATAATTCTTCACCTTCTCCACCAATTAGTGTCGGCAAGTATGAATCACAGAATGAAAAATCCAAATGCTGGTTTCATAAGTCAAATGAACATTTCAGTAACAAATGTAAAGATTTGTGGGAAATGGATGGTAAGGAAGTTGCCAATTTAGCACGAAAAAATGGCATTTGTACATATTGTGGTCACGAACGACATAATCCTTGTCCTAATAGTGCTAAATTAAAATGCAGAGTTTCAGGATGTGATTTTCCTCATCATTCATTGTTCTGTTATAAACGTACAGCAATGCAGCCAAAAATAGTAAATAAAAACAGCAATAGCAATAAAACTTTTGACTTTAAACGCCCGTCAAACGACAAACCCGCTGCTCATAAGCAAGATAATTCTCAAAACCCGAAAAAAGATTCTGACGGCAAAGATTCTATAGAAGAATCATTATTTAATAAGCTACAAAGTCACAGCTACTATACAAACTTACCACCTGATTTACAGACATACATTAAGAACTTTCAGTCCAAACAATCTACACATAATATAGGTATTCTCGAAAAACTAGAAAATAGAAACAATAACATGAAAACTGATGAAACGATTTTAGGAGTTTTAGTCATCAAGTTAGAAAATCATGAGAATTATGCCTTTTTGTTAGACTCAGGTAGTTCAGTCTCGTTAATTGAAGAAGATGTCGCTAATGAGCTAGAATTGAAAGGTCCTTGGTTGCCTTTAAAGTTGATATGGTCGGGAGACAAGAAACGATATGACAATACTTCTAGAGTAGTAAAAGCACACGCTTCTAATATTTCATATAAGAACAAAGAGCACAAATTGTTTTTTAGAACTATTAAGGACTTGAATGTATGTTCCCAAAAATTTGTAGCCAAGGAAATTTATCATCAACATCCAAAATTCAGACCATTGAGACTCTTTGATCATTGTGAAATTTCGGGAATCATTGGTATCGACAACATTTTTGCTTTTGAACAAATTGATTGCATAAAGTCAGTCATTCATAGCAAACATGAGTTTTATGGTGTTCATAGTCCATTGGGTGATTACGTTCACGGAACTAATATGCCTATGAGCAAAGTCTTTAACGAGCTCAATGGAAGTAAATACTTTTTCAGCGAAAAGAGAGCATTTTCACATTTCTCCATTACTTGCAATGAAAACGAAATTTTAAAAGACATGGAACGAGAGTCTATGGGTTTAGAATATGATTTGCCACGAGAAAACGATAGAGTTTCTTATGAGGAACATTATGTCATAAACTTACTTAACGAAAAAGTTAAGAAAGATTCACATGACCAACATTATATCGCACCACTTTTATGGAAAGAATCCTTTCATAATCTCCCCACTCTCGAATCATTCAAATTATCATATGTTCGTTATCTGATCATGGAAAAGCAAGCATTATCGCTAGGTAGATTCGATGAATGTGTCGCTCAAATTCAAAATCTTCTTGATAAGAATTATGCCTCTGAAATGTCTCATGAAGAATACAGCAAGTCACATGCTAAAGCTTATTATAATCCCGTTTTTTTCATCCATCCAAAAGGAAAGCGTACTCGTTTAATCTGGGATCTTGCAGCTAAAATTAAAGGAAAATGTTTGAATGATTATATACTTTCTGGACCAAATTTGTATAATAATTTGATGGAATTGATATTTAAAATGCGAGAACATAAATTTATGTTCAAATCAGACATTCAAGAAATGTTTCATCAAATTAAAGTTGATGATGACGATACAAATGCCTTACGATTTCTATTCAGATTCCATCCAAATGATAAAATCAAAGTCTACAAACTAAATGTTCTTCCGTTTGGAGCGTCATGTTCACCAGTAATTTCGCAATATGTTAAAGATAAAGTTGCTGAAGACTACAAAGATAAAAATCCAATTCCTTGTCAGTTGATCCAAAAGAGCTGCTACGTGGATGATATTGTCACATCTGTGGAAAATAAAGAAGAAGCTGTAAATTTAGTGGTCGACATTAAAAGAATTTTAAAAGAAGGAGGGTTTAATTTGCTTAAAATAAATTCCAACAGCAATGAAGTTCTTGAAAAAATTAAGAATAAATTAACTGATGAAGAATTATCAGACTTAAATGTCATTAGCAACCAAGACAAAGAGAAAATTCTAGGATATGACATGAACTTTTTGACTGACGAATTATCTGTCGCATCTTGTTTAAACAAAATTCCACCAGAAATACTTAATTGCACTAAAAGACCCACTAAAAAGCAAGTTCTGCAAATCCTTATGACTGTCTTTGATCCCATAGGATTTATTCAATTTTTCACAGCTAAACTAAAGCTAATTTATCACAGAATGTGTAAAGATTCGTTATCATGGGAAGAAGAAGTAGACGACGATAATTTCATCTCATGGAAAAAATGTATGGCATGGATTATAGACATTGAAAACATTAAAATCCCAAGAGTTTACTGTAGACACAATTTTGAAGTTGACAAGATCCAATGTTGGGCTTTTGGCGATGCAAGTGCTGATATTATGTGTGGAACTATATATGCAAGGTTCTTAAACAAAAATAAAGAACAAATCAATGTCAGTCTGATTTATGCTAAAACTTTTGTTGTGCCATATCGACAAACAAGAACAATCCCAGAATTAGAACTATCTGCAGCATTAAAAGTTTCAAAAATGACTGAAACTGTCAAAAATCATCATGCATTAAAATTCGATCAATTCTTTTTTGGTACTGATAATCAAGCTGTAAGAGAATGGATCGTTAATGGTGTCAAGAAACCCACTATTTATGTTAAGAATCGCATCGATAAAGTCAATAAGTTGACCAAAACAGAAAATTGGTATTGGATTCCTACACACTTGATGCCAGCAGATTTTGGAACTAAAGAATCTGTCATGCCTGAAATATCTTATAAAAATAATTGGTTTTCCCCGCTAATATTTTGCCTGCCCGAGAGGGATTGGACTTTCATAGAGTCCAACAGAATCAATACTCATTCAATCGATGAGGTAGAAGAAGAAGAAAATGCCTTTGATCCCAAAAATTTCAGTAAATTGTCTTATATAATATCCTCAGGACAAATAGCTCTTAACTGGTTGGATTTAGTTAGATTACGTAAATTGGGAAGTGAAATTTCAAAATTGGAAAAGGAATGCAAAAAAGATTTGCACAATCGTGAACTGAGAAATAATTTGAAGGAACTAAAAGCTCAACATCTCGAAAAATCCACAAATTTAAATAATGAGACTTTTCATCATGCACACATTGAATCGTTGGCGATCAAAAACGCTCAACACGACATATACGAACATGAAATTGAATTAATTAAGCACAATAAACCTTTACCGCGTTCGAGTACGATTCATAAGCTTAGTCCGTTTCTGGACGAAAATGGAGTGTTGAGAATAACTTCACGCTTATCATACAATGAACAGAATTTAAAAATCTATGGACATGACAGAATTTATCCAATATTATTGCCAAAAGATCACAACTTGACTAAATTAATCGTCTTAAAATATCATGTGAATAATTTCCATATGCTGACAAACACAGTAATAATTAATTTACTCAAACGATTCTATATTCCTCACATTAGATGGACAGTCACGTCCATAATTAAAGAAAACTGCTATGTTTGTCGCAGAGCAAATTGCAAAGTGGAATTCCCAATGATGAGTGACTTACCCAGTCATCGTTTAGCATTTAGTGTAAAGCCATTTACTCATTGTATAGCTGATTTAGCTGGTCCTATCGTGACAAAGAATTACAGAAGTCGTGATATCAATCGCTGGATTTTCGTCTATAGTTGTCTTACTACTCGTGCTGTACACCTGGAATTGATAGATGATCTTACTTCAGAATCAACATTAATAGCATTACAAAACACAATGAATCTTCGAGGCGCACCAAAATCCATAATCACTGACAACGGAACTAACTTTGTTGGAGCTCACAACATTATGCAAAAGGCTCATCTAGAATGGAACAAAAAATTACTTGAAAAAGGTATAATTGTTGTACCTATTGTATGGAACTTCGCACCAGCTAAAGCCCCACACATGCAGGGAGCAATTGAGAGAGTTGTTGGATTGGTAAAAACAGCTATCAATAAGATGACAACAACATTGAATAAAAGTCATGTCAAATATAATGATTTCCAGCTAAAAGCAATTCTCTGTGAAATTATTGGTTTGCTTAACAATCGACCGTTGACTATGCTTCCAATGACTCAATTAAATGGAGAATATCTTACACCAAATCACTTCTTGATAGGTCGACAAAATATCCAATCCGTTCCTTCTTGTGAAAATGTCGAAGAAGTTGATATACGCGAACACTGGAATGATATAAAATTATTAGCATCAATTTTGTGGAAACATTGGTTGAGTGCATACTTACCAACTATTATGATGAGAGAAAAGTGGATAAATCGATGTGATCCTTTGAAAATAGATGACATAGTCATCATAGCTGATCCAACAATAGCAAATAGTTGGCGAATCGGCAAAATCATTGAAGTTAACGCTGGATCTCAACAACAAGTCAGATCAGTCACAATTATGCTCGGAAAAAATAAGTCGCTAAATGTAAAATGCACTAGATCTGGCAAATCAGCAATCTTGAATGCATATAAAGATGAATCTGTTACAATAGTAACAAGACCAGCTACAGCAGTTGCTAAAATAAAATTAACATAAATTGATACATAATAATCAACATAAATATTAGCAATTAAGTACTTACATGACAATTATATTTAAATATGCTTGAATCTGATCATTTTCCAATCCTGATGTGTCGTCTATCGTCAAAAGTCATCTTAACACTTGTTGTCATCAATTTAACAGCACTTAAATTAATTCACTAAAATTTATGCTTGGAAACAAACATAAGAAAATTATTTTTACCGGTAATAATTCAAAAACAAATGAAGCGAAGTCTTCAAATAATGAGGCAGAAAGTCTCCAAAAAAGCCGTTAGACTGTAATTTGATATTTAACGAAGTTTTAAAAATTCAAATCAGTTCTGAATAAATCGGCCAAGTTGTGAAAGGCAACAAAATTATTTCGTGAGACGAAATATCATTAATTAAAGTCTAATTAAGACTAGTCTAAACGATCAACAAAGATGACGCACATCAAGTTCTTATCAATTCCAAAGCGGATTAATGCATACAATTTCATCCAGAACTTTTTCAAGGACCTCAAGCTAACTCAAAAGAACATTGAAGAGATCAGGCTTGTTCATATTGAGGATTTAACTAATGGAAGATATCACATGAGATTAAGCGGAATGAATTGTCGTTTGATTAATAAGATAAAGAACGCAGCAAAGCAAACCGAAGACGGAAAGGCATTTTGCATTACAACAAAGAGTGCCTCAAGACTGTTTACAATTATAGATAGAGATGAAGAGAAGTTTAAGGTGGAAAAAATTCCTAAAAATAATAACAGTCAAAACTTGGTAATATGGCTAAAGACAATCCCTGAACAGGATCTAAACAACATTCTGAAACATCTAAGTGACAATAGGATTGATTTTAATTATATCAGCAGAAAGAATAATAACTTATTCTTGCATCTCAAATCATTAAGAGAGTCGCGCCTAATCATGAAGTTATTAAGACGTGAGAAGTATGAGCCACGATTTTCATCTACCATTTTATACATCGAAAAGAATCTGAAGAAAAAGGCTGAGCAGATGCCTAAGCTGAAAGTTGTCACTAAAAAGAGAGAGAATCCAAAAGAAAAATCTAAAGCTGAAGTTCAACAGAATATCACACATGTTAGTACATATCCACAAGTCCTTCAACATCCAGTTCAATTTGGATTGATGAATTATCAACATACAATGTACAATCCCATGATAAGAGCACCCACAATGCAATGTCAGATACCTCAAATGTTCAATCAATTTCAACAAAACTCAAACTATCCAGCTGTTTTGGACCTGAATCATTTCAACATCGCGCTGATTCCAAAATATCCAAATCTTCATTGAGTTGCGCCGGAATGTCAATCAAATAAACATATTTGATTGTTTTCTCACTACATTAATGCATTCAGTTCATTCACATAACTCATAACGAAAATTTCTGATTTAAAATCAAAGTTCAAATTATGAACTTGATGAAATGAAATGGAATGAAACGAATTTATTCGAATGAACAGTTCATTAAAAAAAAAAATATCGTGGATTAAAACATCGTGAATTATACATATTTCATTTAATTAATTATTAAAAATACGAGAAAAGAGTAAGTTTCCTTATTGTTGTAATTCTTAAACTATATTTGTATTCCCTAAATAGGATTAAAACACTCAAGAATCAATCAAGAAAGCAAGCATTTAAATAAAATTAATAATACACATTAAAAGTCTTTAAGACTTAATAAAATAATTAATTTCATTTATTAATAACAATTCCTAGTTTTGATCTCGAATAAATTAAATAAAATTGATTGTGTCTAGAATTTAGCCACAATATCAATCAAATTATCATCTTTTTTCAACAAAAAAAAAACTCAATGAGGCTATTAAAGGAACCTCTCAAATAATATTCATGACCATTAAGATGTTGTAGATGGGCGGTAATAATGATTCTTGTTGAATATTGATGGAGATAAAGCACATAAAAACTTTCAATGAGCTAAAGCTTGTTCCATTTAACGACTGAGAAAAGCAGGATAGATTTGTTATCAGGCATCGCCAATATGAGGTGGAATTCGTTCAAGCAAATTTTAAAGCGAGGTTTTTTGATTGCTGATTAAAATTGTAAGATAACATTCGCAAGATTTGTGGATGAATCATAAAGTTGACTGGAATTTTAATGAGCGTGATAAATCGGGCGTTCAATGGAAGTATTAAAAATTTATTGAGATTTTCGGGTCTTTCAATTTATTATAATGTTTGGTAGAGTTCTAAATGCGTTCAAAAATTTAAGTCTGGGCCATTAAAAAAGAAAATGATCAATGATTGCGTTAAATCCATTGCAAAAAATTGAATAAGGCACGAGAAAGTCCGATAGAAGAAATTTGTTCATCCACAAAAACTCGTCTAGATTTACAATCAATTTTAAACTTGATAACAAAAATTTTAACATCCTTGAAACTCGCATCTTCATTCTTTCATTACTGTGTCACATGTATCGAAATGAAACTTTATTAACTTATTCACAACTTCGTTCTGCTTGAGGAAAATGAAATTTTTTTAAAACAGACATTGAAATAAAATGAAATAGGTAAAACAAAATTCAATTTTGATGCTTTAAACGTAAACAACGTTAAATTGAAAATTAAGGAAGTAACGTGTTGAATGAGTTTTAGGTAAAAAAGGTTATGAGGAGAAGGAAACAATTGTTTTCATCAAAAATAGTGGAATAAAAAACGTTTTGCAATCAATTAAAATCATACACGGCCTGTTTCACTAAAGTGAATTATCCTCGATTACGGTTTTTTAAAAAATATCTCCAGACGCTTAAGGTTATTAAGAGATCTAATGTGTGATCTAGTTAAAGAACTTTGCTACTTAAATTAACATATACTTAGAATTTTTATATCTTCATTAGTTTGAGATTTAAAGCAAAAATCGAAGTTAATCTACTAGATTTGGCTAGAAAATTCAATAATTAATACTTCTTAGTGAAAAGCAAAAGTTTAAAGTATACATAATTTCATATGCTTTCATGCTTTACCTAGTAGCAAAGCAAAATCTTTTATGTTTGCAACAAATTTGAATCAGCAATGAACCAGGGGGAAAACTACTTGATGGGTAAAAAATAGGGAAATTTTCCATCAAAAATGGTAAAAATTTAAAAAAGGGATTTTTTTCATTTTTCTCCATTTTTTAAACCATTTTTCCCACTAATGGGAAATTTTCCACCAAAAATGGGAAAAAATGGTAAATTTCCGATCAAAATTTTTACCATCCAAGTAGTTTTCCCATGCAATGAACCAAAAACTACTTCCTCCACTTTTTGTGATCACAAGACATTTAACCTCTGTAATTATCATCAAAATTATTACCATCATCCCAATATTATGTTTTAAATGTGTTTTGAGTTTACACATTTTTTCTAAAAGCCGATAAAAGTCTCTCTTATACAGTATACATATACTGCCAATTTATTTTCTAAATTCTCATCCATTTTACATGTCTGCACACGTTACGGCACATTCATTTCGGAAAATTATGTATCATATTGTAATTCTCGCTCATCTTGTTTGAATTAATGAAGATGTTAAAAAGAGGAAAAATAAATAAAACAAAAGAAATTGCTCCGAATATAAATCGCTTATTTTAGACATCTAGGAATTGCCAGTTGTTATAAGTCAGAGTTGGTATTTTCGAGTTATTTCGCATTTAATTTTTATAGGGATTTTTTTGCTGATTTTATAATTCTTACTTCATAATTCAGATTAATTTACCAGAATTATGACAGCATTGCCAGATACCAACTCTGTCCAAAATTCAAAAAAAATTATCTGATGTTCACATCGCAAGATGTCTTATACAGTCTGTTTATTTACATAAAGTCACGCTTTTTATGATAATAATAGGATTAAAAGAAGAATATTAATCATGTAACAAACTACACATGTCAAATATTAAGAGTTTGTTATGAAAACCTTGAATTCATTAAATGGTTGTTTGACGAGCTGATTTTGATACTGTTTTATATCAAATAATGGCTTCAGTGTATCAAAATAAAACATGCAACAGCTCCGGATAACATAAACTAACTTGTTTAAAGTCTGTCAATTATATTTTCTGTTTATTAGGTCAGCCATTCTAATCTGATTCCGTTGCATGTGTTATTCATGTTAGATTAAATACACAATAAATGTTCAAAAAAGGATTTGAGTGCTTGGAGACGTGATTGCGCGGATGATATAAATGTTGATTGGGTTAGACTTTAATTTTTTGAGTAACTGTTTGTGTATGAATATAAAATGTTTCAAATCCTCTTCAAAAAGCGAACGTAAATAGTGAACAGCTTAAAATCGGGGAATCGAAATTAATAATAAGCATTTCCAGGAAATTCTCGTATTTGTTTTGAAAAGTTTGACATTTATTTTCAAAACTATCGAAGCCTATCATATCCGTTTATCATACAAATAGACACAGTACATGAATATTTCAAGAATCTAAAAGCGATTGCTTCATTTTAAGTTTGCTATAAAGTTGAAAATATAGATATTGATAATTCCATAAAGATCCGATTTTAGAAACTTTCTGTCAGAAATAAATCAAATAAAACTCAATCAGCTATCAATTCAAAAAGTTTCAATAAAAAGGAAGACATTAATTAGAAAATAATATGGTTTCGATGCTCATGGAAAGTTCAAATTTTGAATCGAATTGTGGAATCATGTCAATCACGTTTCTATTCAGAGTTCAATGCAATTTTATTGAATGTGCAATGAAAAGAACACAACTGAAATATTTATTACTAAATACGGTTATAATACATGAGTGACTGACTTAAAATGCTTCATGAAAGACATCACAAGAACTTACTCTTTTATAAATGCTTTATCGCAATTGAATGGTCTTCAAGACTATAATAGTCATGAATGTTATAAAGTTTCGTGTTCAAAACATATTTATTCCTACATCTTCAAGATACTTAATCCCTATGACCTTAATTTATTATATTGTGGTTGACATATTCAATAATGAAGTAACCTAAAGTAAATAATGACATTCAGTGCTTATGTTTGAATGATTTTCCACGAATCAATTCCATTATTATTTCGTTACAAAATCAAAATAACAATCCATGACGTTAATTTTGCTTTTGATACGTAGTTTCCTGAAAAAATATTTAAATGCTTCTTAAAGTTTGCTTAAAGAGAAAACTAAAATATTGACTGATAAAATTATTTTCTGCAACATCCGAATGGCTGTGTCTGGACCAAATTCCCGAAATAAATTTTTAATTAAAAAAGTTTTTTAAAAACCAGAATAAAACTGTTTGGAAGCATCAAGCTATATTTTATATTTGATTGAAAAATATTTAGTTTAAATTGACAGCTCCGAGCTTAAAATATCTCACTGCCTTAGTCAGTGATGTAGCAAGGAAAGGGTAAAATGGTTTTGCTCTACTATTAAGGTGATAAGTGTTTAATGTCGAACAAGAGGCAGAATTAGTTTCTAAAATTAGAAGAAAAACAATTTGAAACAATGAAGAAGTGTTAAAGACCGTCCCCTAACCATTGTATGTCACTGATTTCCGTTAGTGATAATATGCCATTGCCTTGATGAAACAATTCGCTCAAAATTCAATTTTCATGAAATTGATTTCATTTCATTTTGCATGAAAATTCGTAATTTTCATTGATGAGAAAAACAGTTTTCATGACACGCTTGTGTCTATTGCTTCCTTTTTCATTTCCTCTTGTGACTGATATGAAAATTTTATTTGATTGTTTCTTCTTTTGTACACAAATCGGAAATAACTAACCGAGTGCTTTTGTTTTTTACTGTAGCAACAACATCATATGTATATAAAGCACATCAAAAAGAAACAACAACCATAAATGGAAACATAAATAAAAATAAAACTTTTTTAATCATCATAATGCAATATGATTTAGCTGTGGTTGTTATGCGACTTTTATAGAAGTGTGAAGAACAATCAGTCATAAAGGAGCTCAAATGATAAACTATGATCAATATTGTATTCAGACATTTCTAGCTCATGTCAACTAGTTCACGGCAGGGGCGTAGCCAGGGGGGGGGGCACAGGGGGCCCCCCCCTACGAAAATCTGATAATTGTTTTATTAAGTTTTTTTAGAGAAGAACCAGTTAATGTAGAGGAAGTGATGAAAGAAATGTCAAAATCAGCACGAAAAATTAAATTTAATGTATGAATAATGAATTAAAAATTAAACTTATAAATAATGAATATAGATTTAAGGATACAAAATAACGGTTCTTTAATTTTCAAAAATGGGCCCCCCCCCCTTAAAAATTTTCTGGCTACGCCCCTGGTTCACGGGAAATAAACTCAAGTGCTTTTACTAATGTTTATATTGAATTTGTAATTTAAGGATGTAAATAATCCTTTAGCATTAATTTTATTTTGGTCTAGACAGATATTCTATGAGTTTAAAGACTGACGAACTTTTGACATAATTTGAATGTTTGATTTTAAATATTGGTTTTACTGTGCATTTTAGATACTTTTTGCTTACATGAAAAACTTCTTAAGTTGATTACAATCAATATTAATAAGTATTCTTTAATAAAGGATCAACTTGCTTAAAGTCTTAGATGTATTCTCTGCATAATTCATGATAATTTGAAAATTGTAGAGTTTACTTTAGAAATGAGGTTTTGTAGTGAAGCAGAATTTACATATATATTTTTTCTTGCAAGATCTTAAGCCCTACTCAGCCTTCCTCAAAGATATGCACTTTGAACTTTATTCTTTTTATCTATGAAAAAATGAACTTTTTCCTTTTGAGCTTCTTGAACTTTTCATGAATGAGATTTTAAATTGAATTGTAACAACAAAAAGCAGCAAAGAAAGAAAAACTTTTCTTTTACCTTTTGGCACTTGAAGAATTGCAAAAAAAATATAAAGATTTAATTTCTTTGTAATGATGATTGTTCAAAGTTTGAATATCCTTTTATAGAATAAATTCAAAGCTAAAGTCATCCAATTTAATAACAGAGCGATTCACTGAATTTCAAATCAATTTTTTTTCTTTTGCTGAATTTTGCACAGGAAATGGAAAAGTAGGGCGTAAAAGTAGTAAACAAAATTATTGCACATCTCTTGAGTATATACTGACGGTAAATGTTGATCCTGTAAATTTTTAATTAGCACGAATACAATAAATATTATTATTATAAATACATGACGATGTTGGCACATAAAGGATGAATCATTCGAGAATAAAAATTAAATTTTACACTACAATATTTTGAAACAAGTAAATTTATAATGTATTCTTGTTATGATCAGGGTTTTCAAAGATTTGTGGTTTCATTAATTGTACAAATACATAAAATCTTAATACCCAAGCACTTGGGATGTGTGCTTAACATACCTACAACTCATAAGCAAATTGTGGTTTTTATAAAGTATTTATTAAAGTCAGATTTCCTGTAAAAACTGCGCCTTAAACATCGTTTCTATTTTCGCAACTCCAAGTTAAAATCCCCGAAAAAACAATGAATAAGAGGAAGTAAAGTAATAAGGAGCGAAAAAGTTAAAATAACTTCTGCACAGAATCTCACGATATTAAGAAAATAAAATTGAATGTTTATGTTTGAAACTTTAAATTCAACAAATGCTTTAAATTGAGTTCATCAAAATCATCGAATAAAAATTAACAGCATGTGATTACTGAATCAGGCAGAAGAAAAAGAAAGTTCAAGTATCGGAATCTAAAGGAGGAAACAGTATTGATTGAAATATAGCTCAATAATAATGCTGTTTTTTTTTTTCTCAGTCGCTTCTGCCTTTGCCTGTATTGTTCATCTGGCGTACATCCAATAAAAATAATATTATTATTTTAGCATATCAAAAAGTATAAATAAAATATATGTGCAATTACAGTCGAACGAGTATGTGAAATTTCCCAATTCAAAATCGATGCAATTTTCGCCTTTATTTCAATTGAATTTTTCATGACTCATAATTTAATAAAGGGTTCGCCATTACAATCACAAATAATTTCTCATTCATGTATAAATCGGAATGCATATATCCTTCAAATTTTATAAACATGTCAACATTAGTCTGCCTTAAATATTGTTGATATTTCATGAAAGAACCCGCAAATGTAATTTTGAAAAAAATTGGAAATAAAAAAAAATTGCAACTTCATCAATAAATCATCAATTTTTTCCCGCTGATTGCATCAATTTCACATTCATGAAATGGAAAATTAAAATGCAGTCGAGTTTCCAATTTCATTTTGATTTCTTTTTCGTAATTATTGTCAATTCATGACTGAAGATTTGATTTAGTCATCATTTTTTGTTAACTTAGACATTTCGGATTTGATTAAATGTCTATCGGAAATCCATTTCATATCAATTTGACGTTTATGGTTGATTTAATGAAAGTAATGTTGATACTATAAATTAAGGACGAATTGATGAAATTTGATGAGTTGTAAAGCGTGCAGAATTCATTGCTTAATAATATCGATTTTCAAACCCTAACCTATGCAAAACATATAAAGTTAATAATATGAAGTTTCAATGGAAATAAAACGACAAGGTCCTTTATGCCATAAATTATTAACTTTTAATCATAATAGAAACACAATTGAGGAATGAAATGTCCAGTATGGAATTTTTTTGTGTTGCTTGCTTTTTTTCTGAGTAAATCGATTTTCTTTTTTATTATTTTCTGTGTGGAATGCTCATAAATTATTGCGCTAATTAAATTATAATTTGTTTTCTTATTTATGAAGGTATTTTGACCTCTGAATCTTGACATTGTAATCCACTGAGTTTTCTAATTTCATTAATTTCAATTTTTTCTTTTTATTGCAGAGCCATCGAAAACAAGAAATCGAGTATTTGCGTGGCTAGGATCTAGTCCAAGCTCCGCCATTAAAATGGCATCATCAAGTGGAGGTGTACTAAGAGACTTGGTACATCCAAGCTTGAATGAACATCTTAAAACCCAAAATAGTGTCTCATTTAAATTAGTCAAAACTGGTGAGTAGAAATCTGTTATTTATGAGTGCTCTGACGCGAAGAGAAAGGTTCAATACAATAAATTTGTACAGCATATATAATCAAGTAGATACTTTGTGAAAATAAGAAATAAAACTACAATCAAAACAATATTGTCACTCAAATTCCTCTGAAAAACAAAAATTGTCGGTTAATTGCCATCACGTTGTAGACATTAAGCATTGACCTTTATTTATTTTTCTTTCTCGATTCAAAACATGTGTACAATTTACAAAGTAAAAGTTTCGTGAGATGAAGATTATTTGATTCGGTTAATTTGCTTGTTAAACTGTTTGTAGGAAATTACAAATCAGATAATTGACGTGAAAATCTTGTTGTTGATTAATTTTGTTTGGTGTCATTGCTGTTTGTTAAATGAGATCTTTTGTTAAATTGCTAAAGATTTGATTGATCAATCATTGAGGCTTAGCGACATTCAATCTACTTTTTTTATCAGATTCTACATTTTTGGAAGTATTGAAAAGTCAATAACATCATCAATTTTCCAATCAGCTCTATTTGCAATACATTATACTCAACAACATCATAAAGATCCACTGAACTGAAATTTTTTTCTCTTTATGAAATTTCCTCAAAAAGAATTTAAGTAGAAGCGGAACAGCTGAATTTGAATCATCTATAAAACCCCTTTCTTATTTATTTACCCAGTCTATGTTATTTACAGAAACATTTTCTTAGCCTTAAGCAGTTGGGGTTCTGAAAATGTTAGCTCGAAGAACTTCCAAATGGAATTTATGTAATGCTTGAATAATGCCATAATACAATCAATGATAATGGAACGAATATTGAGTTGTATGTTGAACAGCTTTAAAAAAAATGGATCAGTAAAGGCTTTCAATTTAATGGCATTTATGAGAATATTTTTGGAAGTGAACTTTATTGCTGAAATGATGTTTATGACGAAAATTGATTTTGAACAGCAAACAGCATTTATGAAATTAATTCAAAAGTGCTCAATTTAAATAACCTTTTAGACAATTGAGCATTAATAGCAATTGACTAGTTCAATAAATGCATGATTATCCCTTTTTTGCTTTAAAAATATCCCAAAAATTCTTAAATTGACCAAATTTTAGCAATTGAGATATGAATAGATCTATTAAAGAATGTCATTAATGAGAGCATATCTGTGGGTAAGATAATCCTCAAAATAAATCAGTAACAACCATAGTAACTGTTGCGCATTTTTCTAAATCAAGCTTTCTTTTCTTACAAAAATTCTTTAAAATGCCTTTGCTACTTTTATAAATTACGTCTTTGTCAATAAGAAAGTTAAAGTGATTTAACACAAAAATAAATTTTCCTAGAACGCAAAGTACAACAGCACTGGTGAGAACTCAGACATGGCAATTAAAAGTTTTCGATGAAGTAATTAATTTTATTACAAATTTAATGTGCGTTAAAAATGATGTTTTTGGGATGTGCTAATTAATTAGTGTATGATGTTCGTAATTAAATTGACATAAAAGATTTAGAAACGAAATTGTGTGTAGGATGTTGTTTTAAAAAGCATTTGTCTTTGAAGAAGGATTACTTGCTTTAATTAATTAATTTATGTGGTATGGAGTTTAAGTTTATCGTTGAATTGCATGTAATAGGATTTAAGATTAAATTTTTTAAAGATAATTAAAGTGTATAGGCGTAGTTTTGATTCAGCTCACTCAAGTTTTGGTTTCAACATTTAATATAATGTAAGGTAGGCTTATTGATGTACATTAAATTTGAACGATCCATTAGAATCAGTGGAACACAACAGTATGTCTGACTCCGAGTCGACTAGACTCCATAAAAAATTTCATCGACTTCGAGCTCTGCTTTTAATACTTGTCCTCTAGTAAGAATTCATCAAATAAGGCACTGTGAGGCACCATTAATAGAAATATAATTATTTTCTCACACGTGAAAAGTTGAATCATTCATAATTTGTCATCATGACGAATTCGATTCAAAATGTTCATCCTTTAAAAATAAAATGGTTTAAATAATGTGCAAATCTGTTACATTGTATAGCAATTTTTCTGCCACTAGAAAGCTTGACATTTCAAAAATTAATCTCAGAAGTTCCTCTTTTCATCGAAAATTTTGCACAAAAAAAAATTGGAAAGAAGATAGGAAGATGAGTCAGTATATCGTGTGATATCATTAACAGATGTTAATTGAGTAACTTTTATATATTTATAAAAAGATGAGGAAAATTTCGGAGATTAGTTTAAACAGTCATGTGGGTAGAGCTTCATTAGCGCATTTTTCATTAATTTTCACTGAGCTATCAAGGAACAGTGTTCTAAACATTAAGTTAAAACTTTAAATAGAAGCCTTTATCACGAGTATCCAGCTCTTCAATCAATTGAATCAAAATGAAAGTTTGCTGACTGCAAAGAAAGAAATATTTTAAATAAAATTAAGTTTGACAATAAGATAATTAAATGGTCCCATATGTTGACAAATACATCTACAAGTATCTATACTTAAGCAACCTGTTTGCTTTTCAAGAAAAGACATTTCCCACAATACACAAGCAACTTGAACTTTTTTCAATGTGAAGTATTAAGTCATACGAGGCAGCTGAATAAAAAGAATTCTTGGCGAGACTTCAAAAAAGTATCGCTGACTAAGAGCTTAAATGATGCTACGAAAGATAAATCTCACAAGATGCCTTCTGCTCACATCAACAACAAGTACGAGCTATATCATCGTGTCGTTTCTTCTGTGCATGCAATTAAACATTGAAAATTGTGAACATAAATTTTTCCTTCGCTGCTCTCGAATTTTTTTTACTACAAGTTGCAGAGTAAAAGTCTTGTGTCTCTGACAGTGAAAATATTGAGGACAAATAACAAATGTCGACGACGAGACATTGCCGCTGTTGCCACTGCTGAACTTGCAAAAAATGAGTCATGCGGAAAGTAAGATGATGTATGATATACATGCATGTCTCAGGTTGAAAATAAAGAAGACTTTTCTTCTGTTGGATACATTGACTTGAAGGCATTTGAAAGGTCTCTTTTTCGTTTTTATTTCCATTGAATTTTTATTATATGGATATTATTTTGTATCTGACGTTCTGTGAATATGATTCTGTAAGTTTAGATTATCGATTTGGGAGTTGATGTACATTTTCTGGAATTTATTGACAGATGTATAAAGTTAAGATTCAGTAACTGGGTCATGTGAAGTAGAACATATCACGTCAAATACATCATAAAGTTCATTAATAAAGTTTTTGAAGGCTAGATGAAATACCTTCAGGATAGTAAAGGTTTAGTTTTTAGTCTCTTTGGTAAAGTCCTCTATTCAGGAGCCTATGACAAATATTCAAGATCAAATGTCAAACAAATATTCTTTCAAACAAATTTTTTGATGTATAGTCAAATAAAACATCAAGTCAATTACACTCCGGAGACTGTCGATCAACTTTAGACTTTTCTCCTCAATTTACGTCTCTGAATTTTTCAACTGGAAAATAAGAAGAAATTTTTCATTTTCGCAAACTTTCAATATTGACTCAAAGAGTTTATTTAACTGAATAAAGTTTTATTCTACTTTATTTCGACACAACTTATTTAAAAGAGAATGGGAAACGGGTAGGAAAAGTATGAAATAATGAGGTAGAAAAAAACATGGATCTTTTTGGAATGTGATGGTCCCGTTTATGTTTTATTTTCGATTAATTAGTTTAGGAAGTTTACTTCCATCTACGTGCTTTCATTTTCGAGAATATATCCCGAGACTCACAAAATGTCTAAACTGTGTAAAAATTTGCACAATGTAAATTCACGGTTCTTTCATCTCCAGAGACTGAAAAGTTTTATTTTTCCATGGAAATTTTCAAAAAGTTTTACGAACCGAAAAAGCTACAACTTTCATCTAAACAAAACGTAAAAAGGCCAATGATCGCAAGTCAGTCAAAGCAAGCAAGAAGAGTCATTTTGATATTCTTGAAATTTTCACGTTTGTTTATAGAAGAAATAGGCAATCCAGTCCGATTGTCTGCATTAATGTATACAATAGTACTACACGTTCATGAATAAGTAGACCAGTAGACAAAAAATATCCAAACAATTGAGGATGAAGAAAAACAGGACATAAAACAGACATTGCCAATGGCCACAATTTATTTCTTTGAGACTTTTCTGTTCCTTTTCAGAAGAAAGATCCGAAAACATAAATTGGCATCAAATATGCATGCTAATCGAGACTCATTTATCTCTCATTCTCATGTTACCCATTCTTAAAGAAAATTGAATTGACCCAATTGATTTTCGAACAAGAAAAACCCAAAAGGCACAAAGAAAACTTTTTTACACAGGCTAGCTTTTTCTTCTTCTTTATTTATTTATTTTTGATGCTTCTAAAATTATTTTAGGAGAATAAAATATTGGAAGTTTCTGTTTATTTGAAAAATGATACGAACAGCCTTAGCAACAGCAATTTAATAAGAAAATGACATCACGAAATTTAGAACAAAACACGATAACTTTCATTTGATTCGATTTCTATTTAATTTAGATGATCGAATAGATCAATAGAGGCTATTTTATAGATGAATGCTTTATCACCATACGTGTTGGCCATAAAAGACATGAATACATATTAAAAGAATAATGAAAGAAATTCCACTTGAGGATAATGGCAATAACATGAATGAAATAATATCCTTGAGCTAGATTGTTTATTCTTGTATGTATTGATTTTAATAAAAGTCGAAAGAATCAAATTATGAGATTTTTTATTGAAAATAAATATATCCAACATAACTTACAGAATAAACTGGTTTATTTCCAAAATATAGAATAATAACTTAAAGGCAAAATGCATTCTTGCAACATATTGAAAAATTAATAAAACATTAGATGCCATTTTTCTTATGACTCGTCTACAACACGACATTGCTCCTAAAATTATGCTCTGCTATACATCAGGATAGGTTTAAAACTTTGAGGTACGACTCAAAAAGTACAACGACATTCTGGATTTCACTAGATATCATAAGCGTGCTGGATAACAGTTTGAGAAACACTGAGGGATTATTTATTTATTATTCACATTTTTCTTAAGGGGTCGTTTACTTATGACGACGATAATTTTCAAAAAAGAACAATGGTATTCCAGGAATTTCTATTGTTCTTTTCTCGCTGACCCCCTTACCCTGGCCTGGATGTCATAAGTGAACGGCTTTAACATTAATGGAATAAAAAGAATTATCAACAAATGACTTCCGTTTATTACTTAAGCTTTCAGCAATTTCAAGCATCTGTTTCAGCTAAGTAATGAAGCTTTTTTAATGAATGCTAAAAGATTTAACATTCTATTTTCATTTTAATGACTATTGGACATCATTTTTAAACTTACTTCTTACCTTTTGGTTCAAATAATCCACAGCAAAAAAGCGAATCCTTTACATTCATTATTTATTTATTTCTTTGTCTTTAACATATAAATTTTCCATTGCTGTAACCTTTCATAGAATATCCCAGAATATCCAATTTTAAAGCTCCACTGTGTCTATCTTCACGTATTTATATGTCTGAATAAAACTTACTGTGAAAAATTGATATTAAATTTTTGATAAAGTTGAAGAGGTTCCAATGATTTTTTAATGCATGATTAATTTATTTCAAAATTACAAGTGGAAAAACTTTAAAAGTTAAAAAGAAAGTTTTTTACAAGCTTTTGAATTATTTATATAAATAGAATATTTTGACTTATTTAAACTCAAATAAAAATTTACAAAAAGGTTTTTAGAGTAAAGGATTAAAGGCTTCATTTACATATCTTTTAATTGGTCAATGTTGATAAATATCCATCTTCTCGAGGTTCATATTAAAAGTTTCAGGAATGAATAAAAATTTGCAAATTTTGTGGTCTTTGAAGAATGATGAAACCTGAAATATTTCTACTTTCTCGAAAAAATACTCTTATAAATCGTGGACATCATTTTTGAATGAATCCCAAGACAAACTCTTCTACATATTTAAAAAGAAATCTGAAGATTCTTCCACTTCCATTCTTTAAGCCCCATGATTAGCATAATCTTATAAATCTCATGCATATTCTTTTATAATTTCCACATTAATTAAGTAAGTCTAATCAGCATACAAAAATCTGTCGTGCAGCATGTCATATGTTAACTGCTAAACAATATCTAACTTAGAAATAAACTTTATTAAAACTTTTCTAGTTACATCCTGTCGTTAGCACATGACACCAGCAATATTATGAAGTCAAGTACATCTGAAAAATCACAAAGTCGATTTTATGTGCATGTTCATATCTCATATTTATGAGATGAAAATATATAACCTTAAAAGCTGGTTTTGAAATGCAAATGACATTTTTCAGTTGAACAGTAGAATCGCAATGCATAAACTACATGCTTCTTCAAATTGTTGCATAAATTAAAAGAATCGATAGGAATATGGAACTATTGATAGTTTAATTTATTTCAGCATGCAAGCAAAGGGGTCGTTCACTTATGACGTTCAAAAATAACGGTCGTTTTTCAAAAAGGAACAATGGAATTCCAAGAATTTCTTTTGTTCTTTTCTTGTTGACCCCCCCCCCCCCCCTGGACGTCATAAGTGAACGGCCCCAAATCACAATTGCAACTACAGAAGCTACTGCTGACTAAGTAATATCATCTTATTTTTTTCATCATAAATAAAAGAAGCTTCTTCTCTTAACATTTCGTTCATTAAAATATATTCTTAGATACAAAATATTCAAATAATTCACAAGATGAAAAATTTTCAATGTCCTACGATTTCCTTACACAGACGATCAAAATTTTAAAAAAATTCTTTCTGGTACTTAAACGAAGGTAGGAAGAAAGAATGAATGAACAGCACAAAAGAGAAAAGGTTAATTAAGTCACACTGCTGTGCATCCATCATAATGAATAATTTTTTCTTGTCTTCCTTTCCAAATTTTTCATGAAGTTTTTATTAAAATTATCTCCACCTTAAATTGAGTAAGGAACATTTTTTTTTGTCAGGACTAAAAGCATGTCCATATTTCATACATCCAAAATTTTACAAAGTTTCCGTCATGGACAAAAAGAATCAATATTATTAGCAAAAAGAATTCTATTTTTAAAAAAAAGGAAATTAATTTACAACACTCAGAAAAACTGGGCTAATCTATTGCATGCAGTGCATGATTTCTTATTTGACTGGCAACAAATATCCTATCTGTATAATGACAGAACAAATAGCACAAACTGTATTCCTCTCTTCAAGTCTTGAACATCAGTTTAGTGTTTATTTTAAATTACTCTTCTAATGGAATGTGATGGTTTCATGGTTCTGCAATCTGTGTTTAAATAGACTTCATTAGTTTCCATTATATTGTGTGCAAACTAGACTTGCCATTTCTCACAATACATCAGCACATTCGTCAAGAATTTTATTCGTCTGATGTTTTAGTAAAATTTAATAAACTAAATACAATTTTCATATTATGGAACTGAAGAGAAGGAAGAAGTTGATGGAGGAACTTTTCAACTTCTTTAACGTCATTAAATTTTTCCTTCCTTTCCGCACATTTTGTGAATGTAAGATTCAGATGATGAGTTTTACAGCATTTTGTCTGTTTTATCTATTTTCATACTTGAGTATTTATTTTGATTCCTGTTGCTTTTGGGTTCATCAAAGGTTGGGATTGATCGCAAAGCTTCAGCCACAGACCCTATCATTAGGACCTTTATTAATAAACTTAGAATTCAAGATGTTATATGTGAATTTTTGTTTATATAGAGCCAGTTGATACAACAATCGCCAGTAAAGGAGAAGTCCATAGAACCCTTTGCTATTATTGGAAGAGCACTCTTTCGTATTAATAGCATCTGTTGATTTTTGTTTTTACCCCACTTCTGCTTCTTTGAGTGCAAACATTGATTGTCCTGCTTTTCAAAGACTTTTGAACTAGATTTTCTTCATTTATATTTCTTTCCTTGCTTTACTCACACATTCAACTTATTGTAGCTACAGAGAAGGAAACAGCAATTTACTATAAATTTTCTCTCATTCGTTTTTTGTTTACTTTAAATCATTATGACGTTAGTAGTTTGGATTGTTGAATATGACGAGTGGAAATGTAAATGAATGCTGATGTTGGATATTTCTCTTTAAGAATGATGTTTAATGGAATCTGCTTGGAAGATTTATAGAGTGGAAATTTAATGAGATTGGTATAAATTTGAATGATTTGTGTAGGGTTGGAAAATTAACTTTTTAACTATAGGAATTTTATGGTATATATATATGAGATGATGAGTCCGAGATTAGTGTCATACATAATATTGGAATCTATTGAATTGAAGATTGTAAGATTCTTGGAATCTTTTTTTTTGTCAACAGTTGACTTAACTCTATTTTGTAGAATTCATAGCATTTTTAACTCAAATTAAATTCAAAATATAAAGCCAAGGCAATTTGCAAATACATAAACCACAAATTGAATCAATCAAATTCGGAAAAAAAAATCCAAATTTATGCTTCAATAGATTTACATAATGGCAATTTAATCTTCATCAAACGAAAATTCTTAAAAATCATTAAATATAAATGCTGAGTGACCTTAAACAAATGCATGAAGATTATAAGCTTATAAGACAATTTCAGTATGAACTTAAATATATGAATATGGAATTTAATAAAAGAATATCTCAGATTAAGGATATGGCTGTAAAATGAGGAACAATCAGGAGGACAACGAAGAATGAGGAAAAAGCAAAGAGATTACATCAGCAATTTTGTGAACTTGAATTTTTTTTTGTGTTCAGATTAATATCAAATATATTTCCTTTTATGCTAAAACTTTCATATTGGATGTCTTCTTATCTTAAAAGCTGCTTTTCTCTTTACGTGGGCAGAACTTTAAGAGGAAATTGATGTTATCGATTCTTTGTCATAAAAATATTTCACTTTTCTTTGGATATTTTCGGAAGTCTTTGACTTTATGCTTACAAAATTATCTAGATGAAGGTGGTTGTCATGCCTACAAACAGTATTTACAGAAATTGTGAGCATTTTGTGGATTAAGCAGAACATATCTAATTAAAATGCTTTCCATCAAAATCTGAAAGTGAAAATCTATCTTTGTGAAGTCAATCCAACAGGACTAAATTATTCCATAAATGCCCTATTTTTGCATACATTTCTTATTGCATTTAGCATATGCTTTCCTTCTACTGTTTTAACAATTTTCTTCAGTAAAGCCCCACAAATACATAATAGCTAAAAGGAAGCACAAAAGCTGCATAACAATTACAAACACACGACCATGCTGATGTCGATGATGAAGGTAAATACTGGCAATTTGATGTTAAAAATATGTTTACAAATAGCTGCATAAAAATTTCTGTCGTATCCTTTTGATACTATTGTTGTTTCCATCGTCAGCCTTAATTTCAATCCTAACGAGTTTATTGCCAAACTGTAAACACTGAGATGTCTATCTGAAAATCTGCAAACTCTATCGTTCTCCTCTACCAAAGATATCACAATCTAATGGTCTTGTTGTTGCAAGCTTACCACATTTTGTTGTTGCCTGTTTTTTGGTTGACTATATTAAATTTCGAAACGAGCAATATTCATTTTATTACAAGTAATGTGATTTGAGTTCTTGTGAAGATTTTGTAAGTCTCAAGAGAGGGGTTGACTGGCCAGCTGATTGCTTAAATCAATTACCCCCGATTTTTTGTCTTTTTTGTTTCTAAAAGCAAGTTTGTGCATTAAATGATTTTTGTGGATTTACAACATAATCAGCACCCAAAAAAAGTTATTAATTGAATCTTGATGAAACTGTTCTTAAAGCACAATAGAAGTTTTTAGGTTTTTAACACAATCATGCTGTTTTATGTTCATTGACTATATTCCCCATAGATACACGTATGTAGTTGGATATCCTCAAAGTATCATTTACTCGTTTTTACAATCAACAGCAACCCAATTTTATTCGACACCTATTCATTCCATGGATATAGAAGGGAAAACCAATAAAAAGTGGGAATCGCTTTGAGATTTGAGATGAGAATGTAATTTCTTTAAAATTAATTTATAAGAGATTATCGGTCTGAGAAATGAAACATCGATGATTATAGTGAGTTTAAGGATTGTTGTTCTTTTGAGAAATTTAAGTGCTTTTTATTGATTTTTTTGCCGAAGGAAGTTTTAAAAAAATTGGAGCTTTGATTCGCAGTGGAAAATTTTTGAGGATGTACTGTATTGACTAAGGACAAACCGTTACATCCTTTAAATTGAGTTTTAATGGAAAATGTAACATTAATTTAATACTTAATAGAATCCAGTTTAACTTTACGTCAGCAATTGTATCGTTTAGGAAATGTTTACAGCAAGTACCAGAAAATTTATTCAAAGTAATTGAACAAATGGATTCAATTCAATTTTGTGATTTAAACAATTTATGTTTACAAATTTAATTTGCATAATTCAATGACTAGCTTTCTCAAAAATTACAATAAAGACTTTCTGTATTTTATACAATTTATATCCAAGAATAGCATCATATTGAAGAGAAACTCCCACCATGCGTCCCTATTTTACTTAATCATAGAAAAGTTTACAGTCAATAATGATATTGTGTTGACACTTAAAGGCATTCAGTGGAGAGCACAAACAAGTAATAAGTACGTGTTATACAAAAGTGTCACAATGAACAAATTATTCGTTTATGGAAATATTTTGTTCTAATTTAGCTCATTTGTGTAGTTTGTCTGTTTATATGACAGAAAATCGGAGTCATATTAATACAGAACTTTCTGTTTCATTACTGATGACGATAATGATCTTGTTGATGTATCCTACTGGGAAAACTAAATTACATTTTGAATGTTAACAGCAAAATAACCCTTTTGAAAATTTCATTAGATTTGAAACCCAGATTCGAATTAGAATTTGTATATTTATCATTTTCATGTCAGCACTCTGACTTAATTTCCCCTAAAGAAACAAAACTTTTATTTCTAACATTTTCATTTCCATTAAAATTATTCCTTGTTCCATTTCCTTTTTGACATCAAAACCAATTTCCGATTTTTATTTTGCTACCCAATTAATTCAGACTTGAAGCTCTTTTGCATGCTATGAAAGCTTCATCAACAAATTTGTGTCGTGATTAGATTTGAAGACAGAAATGGCAAATACGGATCTAACCAGTTATGTGTATATAAGCCGTAATCAATCGATATCAATCGGAGTCAAATCGTGAATTGATTTTTTTCGTTGCTTTTCAAGAGTTTTTCTATTTAGTTCCCTGTAGAGATATCTACAATTGGTAATCAGAGATTTATGACATGAGAACAGGGGCGTAGCCAGGAATTTGAAGAGGGGGGGGTGGGGTCAAAAAAAATTTTATATGGAAAATTCAGAGGGAGGGGGGGGGGGGGGGGGGGGGAGGGGGATTTTTATGGTTTTTTCATAAAACTCCTAGCAAAATGAAGAAATTTCTGTTAACGTCGGAGGATTTGTCCCCCAAATTACCCCCCCCCCCCCCCCCCCCCACACTTGGTTACGCGCCTGCATGAAAAGGTAATTTACTTTTTTGGATAAATAAATTCTTGGTAATGTAATTGGCACAAGGGTAATAAATTTTGGATTAAAATATAGTTCATTATGGGGTTGTTCATAAATTATGGACATGAAATTAAAAATTATTGTTTCTGCGGTTACAAACCACGCTAAAATTTTTCGTTCATATAATTTCAAGCAATGTCTCTTACTCTATGAAATCTCTCAAAAGGATGTTCTAAGTTCACATTTTTCCTTTCTTAAGAACTTCTTTTCTGAATCAACGTTATTTTTTCCCAGAATTAACTTTATTCTTTTCGCAATGACTGTTTTTGTTTTTCTTAAAAATTATATCTTACCAAGTTGGTGTTTACTTAATTTCCTGTTTTATCTTAATTTCTAAATTTTTGCTTGGGTCAGCTCTTTATCAGATGAAGATGATCATTTACTCAAAATAAAAAGAAAATTAACCGATAAATGCTTAAACTGTATTCAAAGTTTAATACTAAAAAAATCAAGAATGTCTCGAAAATTTTCTTTTGATGTCAAGGAACTTGTCTCTTGTCAATTCCATCAATAAATTTTCTATTCAATAAATTTTCTTGGTAGTTGATGAAATCCCATAGACATGCATTCATGTCTACATCATGAAATCTAAGTTCCATTCAACTTTATTCATGCTAATGACACGATCAATGCCTTCAACAGAAGCATTATGCTTTCAATACACAATTAAGCTTCATTCAAAAATAGACACTAAAGAAATCCCTCTTGATAATCCCCATGAAAGTGATACCAACAAACATTTGTACTGAATAAATAACTGAAACAATGAACGGAATTTTTACGTCATAGATGCCATTCAATACAATTGTGTCTGATATTTACCTTATCTTTTTACGATGATGACATTTTTGTGTATAAAAAATCATTATTACGTCAATACATGTTGTTTTCGTTGTTATCGCTTGAGATTTATAGAGCAAAATAGCGATTGAATTGATAAAGTAGGGGAAATCCACAAATGACGTCTTTCAATAATTTTTATGCTTTTTATTTAGGGGCACTTATGACGTCCGGAAGGGGGGGGGGGGGGGGGATCAGCAAGAAAAGAACAATAGAAATTCCTGGAAATCAATTGTTCTTTTTTGAAAAATGACCGTTAATTTCGGACGTCATAAGTGAACGACCCTTATGTGATTCAAAAAAAAATCTTTAAAATTTCACAAAGTTCGTTGACTTTATTAAAGGAATGGTACATCACAAGTGTACAACGCCAAGGGTTTGTTTTGGATTGATTGAATAAAGTCATTGGTGGATTGAGAATTGTTTTTTGAAAGGTTAATAGAAAATTACGTGTCAGATGGGATTCTTTGTTAGGTCGGTTACTTCAAATTACCGATTAAGGTTCTGTTTTAGGATTATTAAATTTTCTGTCAGAGTTCGAACTTGATTGCGAAGATTTTTGAGAATTAGCAATAAACTTGAATGTTTACATCTAAATGTCATCTTCTACCAGCAAAAAAAGCAATAAAGACTTTTCTATATTAGCTAAACTACTCTAATGTTGCCAGAACATTGACAATATGTAGTAATGGTGGTTCATAATGACTTCCTACCTTTTTCTTTCGATTACTTCCTACACACAATTTTTTACAATTCATTTCATTCTATAGATTACTAAGCAAGGGAATTCTCAGCTCAATTTTGGACGCTACAAAACTTTTTTACCCATACGGAATAAAAATCTTCAAGTCAAACAAAATAATGGTGGAAATGAACCGTCATCTTATTTAACAATAATAAAAATGTCAATTTCATGACAAGTTTATGAATTTCTGAAAAAAAAAACTCTATTTGTGAATCGTGTGAATGGCAGAGAAATGTGAATGAATTTTGTGGAAATGTTGTAATAATTTAGTACAGCAATTCTGACCTACATAATGCGAAATTGATGTAAATATGAAAATCGATACAATAAATTGATTTTTTGAAAGTTGAATTTTTTGAGCTGTCTTAAAAAAACATTAAATATTTATGAAATAAAATGTTTTAAGCATAAATTGATACCTATCCAGTTGCGATGTTATTCATATATTAATGGTAAATCGTAAAGCTACCTTACAAGATTTAAAATAATTTATGGGTTTTAAATTTTTATTCTCATCGCATAAATCGTTTTCAGGGAAGAAAAGGATTCGGACTAAACCTTTGAATACAATTTTGCAATAAATTGCTGATTGTATTTTCTAAATGCTCCAGAATAAAGAAATTTCAAGACTCCAGAAGTTCAGTCAAAGTTTTATATGACTAATTGGAAGCTGTACCTTGAAAAGCGACTCCGTATGATGGTTGTTTAAATTAAACCTTCATCATAGCATTGATCTTATTAAATTCGACTTATTTATTGATTGAAAATTCCCCTTCTTAATTATAGACTGCCTTTCTGAACTCAATTTCTTCAGTACATTCTTAAATTAACTTGACTTATCATCACTTATAGCACATCCTATCACATTTCAACATGAAAACCTCGCGTAGATATTATAGGTATACAGAACGAAATCGATAAAGCCACTAGACATCATCATCATCACATGCTCTATAAACATTTTCAATGTCATAAGCATCGAGCGGCATCATTATAAATAATATTTATACAACATCATAGATATGTGTGAACTCTGTCCAAAACGAAGAAATAGTCATAGATACTGAAAAAGAGTCGAAATTGTTTGCCATAAAAATATTATTTAATATATTACGCGAATCTGTAAAGCATTTCTAAGAGTTTATTCGTTGATTTTACGATGTCGTAGATTTTCTTATATTCTTTATCTCTTCTACTTTTGTTTTCTTTATTCATATTTTCTGCTCAAAATATTTTCCTTTTCTCTTTCGTTCCTTACTCGATTAATGCTTTCGTTTTGTTTCGCAGCGAATTTTCTTTTTCATCAAAGAATTTCGGGTTTGAATGACATATTCGTTTTGTCTAGATTGTCATGACAATTTGGCATGATTTGTGTGACAAAATCCAAAGTTTTTAACAAAATATTTTAAATGAGTTGCTCCCCAGTGAAATAAAATTTTTATTTTAATAATTTCTTGTTAAACGGTTGAGATAATTTGCAAGGTTTAGTGTCGTACGCAAATAATGTCTATTAATTGATCAATCAGTTTCTATCAAGTGTTTCTGTGAGTTTAATTTGATCGAATTACTTCTAAATATCTGAGAGGGTTACTTAAACTTAATCATTCATTGTTCAAGCATTCTTAAACCTCAATTAGCTTTATTCGATCCTCAAAATTAAGATTTGTTAATATTATTCACAATTTATGTCTAATAATTCACACAGAAACAAAACCACTATCCATCTCTAGCATACTTGACCTTAAATCCTATAAAAAACATTCTTAAAGCCATCGTCACACCCAAAAGTATACCTCAACTAACAAACATATCAACTAAAGCTCCCCTTTCACAATAGTTCTTCTTTATATTAAATTGTTCTGTTGTGCGGAACGGAAGAAAGCATTTGAAGGTCGATAACAGCTTTAGCTTTGTGTAAATTAAAATAAAACCATGGAAAGACATATTATCAGCAACATCAGCTCTTTTTATCGATTGATTTATGATTTTACAGTTTAGCATACATGAAGCCAGACACTGAAACCTATTAAGATCGTCAGACAAATAACTAATGTTCTTGACCGTTTGTAATGATTTAAGGAAATAAAATGCATGCTCAATTTTTTTCTATTTTTCTTCTCTCTGAAACTTATTTCCAGAGCGTAAAAATTGAGAGGATTTTTTTTTCTTCTCACTCTCAAATAAATTTTCAATTTCCACTCTCATTCTCAATTTGATTTTTCTTCTCCTTGAAGATCACGAATTAAAATAAGAAGCACGTCCGACTCGACTCTCGTGAGCAAATAATATTTTTAATGGCATTTTCAAAGCTTTCCTGAGCCGCACAGCAATTAATTTCAAATCTTAGCAGATGAAACATTATATCATCATCGTCATTTTTACGCAAACATCATTAAATTGTGTAAGGAAATGAGAAACGTAGAACAAAACGAATTTTCATAATGAAGTCGTTAAATATTAAGGGTATGAATTACTCAGAGAGTTATAGCGTCAAATTTGCAGAATATAAAAAGAAGATATACGAATTTAAATGTTGTTCACAATAAAATGCATTTGTATTACAATTCATTGTTCATGCTACATGTGATGATTCATTTTTGACACATCTTTTGTCGTGGTTGGTACGAGCGTTTAGAAGGGGTCTAGGATTTTGTGACACAACAACTCAAATAAAGGAAAAATTCCTATAACAAGACAATGTCACAAGGGGGGGGGGGGGGTTAGTTTCTGGATTTGAATTTGATCAGAGATTCTGACTTTTTAAAACACACAGACTTATTGATCTCAACTTGAGTGCCAATAAAGTCAAGTTGATGCCGGAGCACCCCGATTTCCTTATATCCACATCGTACCAACTTCATTTATTTTGAAAATTGGGACAGTAAAGTTGGTTAATTTTTAAATGTGCAACGTACTTTAGATACTTCAATTCTTACTTTCAAAAAACAGTCGTCGTTTAAGGACGTCCTCTTTAATATTTTTAAGGTATTATTTAAATGAAAAATGAGCACTTTTGTCAACGAATATTAAATTAAATTCAGTTTCTTCTTTAAATGTGCAATTAAATTCATAACAAAAGAACTGAGCAAATCCTTTTAGTCTTAAAATTGCCAAATAATTTTCATTTATTCTCCACAAAAGCTTGACAAAAGCCTCTTATTTGCCTAAATTCCAAACCATTTCACAAACGCATTTAACTCTTGCAACAAAACGATTATAACATTTACCGTCAGACATTTATTTGAAGTTGCGCGGCATGAAAATACCTTGGCAACGATCCATAACTCGATAATCATCTAAATAAACAATTAAGTGTATGTTTATTTGTGAATTGCGGTGAATTTCCTCATAAAAATTTTCTCTCAATTTGTTTTTCATTTTTTTTATTTTTTTCTTTTTCGGCTCTCTCAATAAATTCGTGTTTTATTGTTTGATTATTTGCAGGGAAGAATTACGATGCAATTAAAAATTGAGTGGAAATTTTTCTCGCCTTTTTTTCGGATGTTATGTCGATCGACACAATCTGAAGATTTGTTTGATTTTCTCACACTAGTGAAATTTTTTAGGTCAATAATCGAATTATTTTTTTATAGATTTTATTTTTGAAAAAATGAATGGGAAAATTTTTGGTTTTCACAATCGTCGGGAATCTTGCGATTTTTTTATTCTTTGAACAAATGGATTTGATGCATTTATGCACTTTTGATGAGTATAATCTTTGCTATAAAATGACAAATAGGATACTAGCTGTGAAGGCAGATTGTGACTTAATTTGAATCTGTCAAACTTAATAAACAACCGATTACTGCTTTCATTGAATTTGATACTATTCTAAAATGAAAATCTTATATTTTTAAAATGTAATTCAGAAAGACATTCCTACTTTCTTTTACCATTCCTGTGTTAACATTTCCATCATTGTATTTCTGTTTCTATTTAAATCTATATCCTCTTTAATCCATTGCTTTATTTTTTTCTGTTGATTCAATAAATATCCTTATATCCGAGGCATAATAAATATTTTCCTTTCGAATGCCACTTGAGATTTCTGAAAAATAGGAATACACTTAAGTTCCAGAAGTATTTTTCTGAATCTTTATTCAATACATGCTATTCTTGAATCGTATAAGTTGTATTCCATTTCCCACTAATCTTATTCCAACAGCATTATCTCTCGTCTGTTGCTCTCGTCAGGTAAATGCCAGAAGATATTTATTTATGTACTTCCAAGAATCCTTTTCGAAAGTGTTTCTTGAAATTGAATGAAGCTCTTGATGATTAAAATAAATATTGAATTAGTTATCAAGTTTTGAATTTATGGATGAAATTTCATTATTTGAATATTCTGAAATCAAATGAAAAGGATTTGACTTTGATTGACATGGCACTTCTTGGAAGAGAAGTGACATTTGAATGTCTAAATATGTCAATTTAATTTAAAACTCTATGTGAGGTTTAATAGGTTTAGATGTTGAATTAAAATTCTTTTCTTTTCGGGATGAAACTAGATCCTTTCCTTAGTGACTGAATTTCAACAATTCTTAAGATACTAAGCTGTTTTTGTGGCAAATAAGATACTTTATAATTAGATTCAATCATCTTTTATTACAGAGGATATGACACATTCTTAATCCCTCTTTAAATCTTCAATTACAAAAACCCTCTTAAATTTGAAATTTCACAATACCCTCTGTCTCATTAACACCCAAACATAAGAAAACAGTGAGAAAAAAAAATGAAAAAGATTCATTAAAATAAGCAAAAGTTTTTTTAAAGCTCATGGCGAAAAGAAAAGAATTTGAAGATCAGATTTTATTACCCGAAACATTGCTCGACGTAATTTTACAGAACAACAACAAGAAAAATTTCAGATAGACCGCAATTCCCACAACGATATTCATTGAGAGGCAGTGATTCGTTGAAGGATAATAAACAAGTTTACTTGAAGACTCTGAAAGAAATTTTTTGAATAGGACTACCTTACTTACTTACTTACTGTAACCTTGTTCCTATGTGGAGCTAAGGTTACAAATAAAACGCTTTCCATCTGACTCTGTTGCTGGTTCTGTCACCTAGTTTGTACAATTTGTGCAATTTTGCGGATTCCAACCAAGAGCAGTGTAACAAACTTGTATTATGTCCCAGCAGTTACATTTTCTCTGGCATTTTTTAAGGACTACCTGAGAGCACTCTCCTTTTGGAAAGAAATTCGTCAAAACATATCTACATATAGGGTTTTCTATGTCCCACAAAAAACCAGTTCATTAATTTCGTGTGATTTACTAAGATTTGTAGGCACAAGATATAAAAAAAAAATTCTCGGAGTGTATGGTTAACATTTTACAGCCTGTTCAAAAACGAATAAAAATCACATAATTTCATTACAATTTGCAATAAAATTTTCCTTTGTAGTAAAAAAAGATTCGCCTTTAGGACAAGCTTTTATTGAAAAATTAACGTTCATTTAATTTATGAGCAATTACCTTCTAAATTATTAGTCAATTTTAATTCGAATTAAAGTTTTAAGATTTAGAGTTAAAATTCTTTTATATTTTAGAACCCCCCCCCCCCCCCCCCCCCCCATTGTATGATTGTAATTTTTTGTCCCGTTCTCAAAAGATTCCCAAATAATGCAGCACATATTCAGTTCTGCATTAAAATGCTGACGATTCTCTGCTGTAAAACGCGCAATAAATATCACTGATTTATTATTTTTGTTAATGAGATTTAAAATGATTTTTATAGACATTTCTCTGCAATTTTAAGTGCCCTATCAAATTAACTTTAAAAACAGTTTCAAATTTAATTAAGCTTAAACTAATTAGCCGTTAGAATGAGCAGTCAAAACATTCAATAAAACAGTTTAATGTTTGTAATATTTGAGCAATCAAATACAAATAATTACAATTTGTTCAGATGAGAATTAAATGAAGTGGAAAAAGAAGAGAAAATTAAACAGTGAGTCAGTTAATTAATGAGACTTACTGTAAGCGATAGAAATGCGAAAAAGGAAAATTCTATGGTATTGACTAGTCCAATTTGTTTACACAATTTAATCCAATATAAAATTTCATTATAAATGAATGATTTTGAAAATGTAAGATGAAGAAGGAAAAAAAAATCATAACGAGGAACGTCTCAAACACAAATTTATGCTTGAGGCATTTTAATCCAAGTACTTTTGCTAATCAAATGATGTAGACTGAATAAAAAGATGGATGAATTGCTTGTAGACTAAAATGAAAATTGACGGCTTGTGATTTTTAAATGGAAAAAAAAGGAGAAGAAAATTTTTCAAGATTGATTTAATTATGGTGGATGAAATTGATGAACAAATACAGGAGATGTAAAATAATGAAAGGGTGATAATATCGGCAGTGAAAAATTGGATTAATTGTAAAAATAAATTAAATGGTGATGATGCGTTTAATGAAGGAATTGTAAGAGGATTTGTTGGCTAATTCTGAAACAATTTATTTTTATAATGTTGTGAACTTCAATCAAATTCGTTTTTCTCAGAATCACAACATTCCTTTAAACTAAACTCTAAACTCTCTAGGCATTTCTGTGAATTCCGTCGATATTTGTGTCATACTGCTTTTCTTCCATGAGATTCTAGGTCTTAGTTAGCGACTTGGTTCCGTCCCTGATGTAGAGTGGCAGACAAACTTTCAACTTCCGATCTTAACAGATAATGGGTTGTCTGTAGTTATGCTGTTTCTCACTCACGCCATTAAGCTTGCAACAGGTCTGCGGACGTAATTTTGTAGTTTAATGAGGCTCATAAACAGCAAATGTTTTGGTGTACTTGTACTGTAAGCGCATTGCTCGCTTTAAACTGTTTCGGCGGTTCTACTTCATTTAAAGTTTAGGTGTGCAAACACCAGTGAGTGGTTAAGAACGTTTTTGCCTCTATCTAGGATTGTTCTTTGGCGTGACTATCACTAAGAGCAGTAATGGATTCGATTCGCTAAGGGCTATTTATCGATGGATTATTTACAGTGCCATGAGACATATTTTTACAAAATATTTCATATCTAGCCACTTAGGCTACATTTTAAGTTAAAATTTTTAACAACCACACAGTCACATTCTTTACATTGCTTGTTATCATGTTTTTCTTAATTTTTTTGTTTTATGTCGAGAATTATAAATCTCAATACTTTTGTACTTTTAATACCTTAAGGTAAATAAACCAATCTATCTATCTATCATTACGAATTTTTAAAGACCATCTTAAAACCCCACGTTATCACATTTTGTTCTTCCTTCATGATACTCAAAATATGTTTTTGTTCTTTCTTCACAAATTAACATGATGAATTACTTGAGGCAACGTGACTACCTCAAATAAAGAAAATATGTGACTCAAGTATTCAGATGGAGCACGTTTCATATCGACTTTATTCTTCTTTTGAAATAGCTTTATGGCTTACAGATGTGTTCTTGTAAAAGGAATTAAAACTTCACTCATAAAAAAAATTTAACATTTTTCATTGTTATTTCGTTGTAAACCAGATTTAACAATGACATTGTTAAATTTATATGACGAAAAAAAAAAGTTAACAATTTCATCGTTAAAATTATTTTTACAATCAATTAACGATAAGATTGTAACGTAACGATGGTGATTGTTAATTTTACAATGGTCATCGTTAATATTAAATTTTAAATAATATAACTTTACTTTAGTTTTGAATAATCATAATTAAATAAAAATTCAGTATGAAAAGTGAGTTTTATTTCTGTGTACTTAAGAATTATAAAAATTTAAAAAAGTTGATTTTTTATTAAAAATGTTGTACTTGAATTAATATTCGTTAATTAAATTATTTTTCAATACTTTCTATTGATGTTTGACAAAAATTATAATTAAAATCTTATTCATTTTCACTATTTTTAAAATTTACCTTTTCATTTAAATAATTATTTTGTCACTTTCAAATCAGATAAAAAATTAAGAAATGCGATTACGATTAAGCAGGCGACATAGGAAGTTAAGCAACAAAATTTCATTTCCTTTTTGGATGGGTGACCATTTTTTCTTCGAAATTTTCATACAGTGGGGGAAATAATTATAGGCGAATTGATATTTTCAAAATTCTCGAAAATATAAACATTTTCAGAAAATATGTTCTATGTGAAATTTGTGCAGCTTAATATGACAAATATCCCAGCGAAAAAATTTTTTAATTATATTAACTAGAAAAAAAATAACGGTCATTTTTTGAAAAATATTCGTTTCGCAAGTGGAAATAATTATAGGCGAATTTTGAAAAAAATTGTAGAATTTTACTTTAAACTTGAAATTCACTTGAATTTTCAATTGATTAAGTTATTTAAGCATTGTATTAATCTAATTTGACATTATACGCACAATAATTAATGATTTAAATATATAAAATTTGGTCTCGAAATTAGGAAGGAATAAGATTGCAAAAATCAATTTTTTACGTCAATTTGGCAACGATAACTCCTCGATTGCATATGAAATAATTAGATTTTATTGCAATTAACATAGCTCAATAAAATTTTGGTGAAAACATAGTCAGAAAAAGTAAAAATAAAGAAAAATTTTAATCACATGGCCAATACAAAATGAGAAATTTTTAAAATTTTCACTCAAATGAAAGTTTTGGCTACAAACTAAGGATGATTTCTACTTGCTTTTATCATATCTATGTTTTAAAGAAGATATTAAAAAGATTGAACAAGATATATTTGCAAAAAAAACGCAATTTACGAATAAGCGCATGATTATAAAATTCTCGTTTAATGCAAGCTTTTAAATTCTTGTTAAAATGATCCTAATAACACTCAAAACTATCAGTTATTACATAATTTGTGTATTATAATAAATAAATGTCTCTTTTCATCATCTACTTGCGGATACTATAACTTTTTTTAACAAATTATGATTTTGCAAGGTCATGTGTTCCAGTTGACCAAAGTTTTTACAATTTTTGCAAATATATCTTGTTCAATCTTTTTAATATCTTCTTTAAAACATAGATATGATAAAAGCAAGTAGAAATCATCCTTAGTTTGTAGCCAAAACTTTCATTTGAGTGAAAATTTTAAAAATTTCTCATTTTGTATTGGCCATGTGATTAAAATTTTTCTTTATTTTTACTTTTTCTGACTATGTTTTCACCAAAATTTTATTGAGCTATGTTAATTGCAATAAAATCTAATTATTTCATATGCAATCGAGGAGTTATCGTTGCCAAATTGACGTAAAAAATTGATTTTTGCAATCTTATTCCTTCCTAATTTCGAGACCAAATTTTATATATTTAAATCATTAATTATTGTGCGTATAATGTCAAATTAGATTAATACAATGCTTAAATAACTTAATCAATTGAAAATTCAAGTGAATTTCAAGTTTAAAGTAAAATTCTACAATTTTTTTCAAAATTCGCCTATAATTATTTCCACTTGCGAAACGAATATTTTTCAAAAAATGACCGTTATTTTTTTTCTAGTTAATATAATTAAAAAATTTTTTCGCTGGGATATTTGTCATATTAAGCTGCACAAATTTCACATAGAACATATTTTCTGAAAATGTTTATATTTTCGAGAATTTTGAAAATATCAATTCGCCTATAATTATTTCCCCCACTGTACAAAGTAACAATGCATTGTTAATTTTTTTTTATGAGTGTTTTGATTAGCAAAAAAAAAAATAAAGTTTTTATAAAGTAAGTTTCATCCAAATGAAGTGAATCGAAACCATTATCATCATTAAATATTTATTACGTTGAATGTACAAGGTTTAACCGCTAAATTGGATATAATTGATTAAGATTGAAATCGATACTTTTAGTGAATTCCACTGAATTTTCTATAAATCTTCTCGCGCTTTATTTTTTTGTAAACTTTTCGTTCATGTTAGTTTCAAATTGTTTTTTAAAGCACAGCAGAATGAAAGGATACCAAATGCCTAGACACTGTTAAATTAAAAGAAATTAAATGTTATAGTAAAGAAGCTTATTTTCTGTTCTTGTTGTTGTAAAACATTTTTAATTACTAGGTTTCCTCATTGCTTTCTTTCCAATACTTATTTAAATTAATAACTTCATATGCATATCAATTTAGAATTATGCGAGCTTCTCTTTTCTCAATCGGTTTTTTCGGACCTTGTCAATTTATAGGGCTTTCCCGGCATGCCTAAACTTTGGAATCTCAATTCAATATCTGAAGAAGAGCTAGAGTGAGACTCGATTGGATCCACTTTAAGCTCTTGTCTGAAGTTTAATTAAAGTAAAATACAATTATATTTATAGATATGTATGCTGGCAGCTCCTAGAAACTGGCAGCTAAATGTTTTGGTGTACTTTAGTACTCCATTAATATTTACTGATTTTTTGCTTTCCTGACATACTTCCTCACCACATTTTCCTTAAAAGTTGAAGTAAATATTTCAAACATCTGCAATCAAGAACTTTTTCTCCCATAATGAAGAGGAAGCTATTGTCACACACATATGTTGAGATAACTTTTCTTTCTTTTTTTGTTCAAACATTTTGACAAGCAATGAGAAGGGATGGTGTCGAAAGTCAACTGTAACACTTTAGAAATTCATTATATTGGTTAAATTGTCATTTGATAAATCTTAAAGAATTTTCATTTATTTTATTTCATTACAAATTAAAAGTTTCACCGACAAACTTCAAAATGTTTGTGCAGCAGTCAATTTTATTCCTGTAGCAAAACGGAATTGTTTACTTATTGTCGTTGGTGATTTGTCTCACATCCGTTACCATTAAAAGTAACATCGAAAAAAAAAAAAATCTAACAATTTTTACATCAAAAATCCATTGTCATTGTCACAGCTGTTAAATTCTGCGGAAATGACACCGCAAAATGACTTTATAGCGATTATGGTTCATAAACAATCATTAACGTCGTATTATGAATGCTGAAATCGATATTGCTATGAGAATGGGAAAAAAAAAACTTTAATGTGTTAAGCCAAACTTAAACTTTTCTACTTCCTCTGACATGTGATGAGAGAAAAAAATTACTGCCTTTCCTATTTTCGTATTCTACATGAGAATGAATAAAAGTTTTGTGCTTTGCTATTCTACTCAGCTTTGTGTTTTAGCATAATTTCTATCGATTTAAATGTGTACTTATAAAAGTTTTTGGCGCATTTATTTCCACAATTTTGTGTTTTTTCGGTAGTTTTTTGAGGAAACAAACATTTTTAGGGTTTAATGAAAATTAAAATAAAGTTTTAACAGACAGGTTTTATGCTGAATATACAAACTTTTTCAATAATTCAAATGAATTGAATCACTTACCTCAAAATAACTTTTTGACAGTCTTTTGATTTTAATTGTATGATTTTGTTTAATTAAAATAACAATGTTTTTAAAGTTTTTAGACAAACAGTTTTCAATAGCGATAGAGAAGTTTTGTGAATTACTGGATCTTCATCATTCTCCAATTAATTCCAAAAACTTAAATTGAAGTTTAAAATAAAATGAATTTATTGAAATTCCTATGATCCTAAATAAAAATCAATATTTAATGCATAATTTTGAGGCTTTAAATTTCTATTCCTCACTTATTCTGAATTTCCTTCATAAAATTTCAAAAGGGTAGCTCCACATAAAATAAATTGTGCATGTAGAAGCTTTGATAAATTATTTTAACATTAATAAAGTTTTCATCTGACCAATTTTACAGAATCCTGCATTGATCCCAAAATAGAATAAAGATAATTTCCCTGGAGTGTAAGTTAAAATTTATTCTGGTTGGGGTTCGTTCACTTATTACGTAACGCACTAGGGGGGGAGGGGGGGTCTAAGATTTTGTTACGGTTTGTTACAGGGGGAGGGGGGGGGTCTAAATTTTGTTACGTAACTTTTCAAAAAATATATTTTTTTATAATTTTCATATTCACACAAAATTTTCAATTTTTGTGAATATATTTCTATATTCATTTTAAATTTTAAAGGAAGTATAATAAACATTTGATAAACAATTTAAATGAAAAAAATTATTGTTACGTTATGGGGGGGAGGGGGGGGGTCTAAGATTTTGTTACGCTTTGTTACAGGGGGGGAGGGGGGGTCTAAAAACTCGTTTTTTTGCGTTACGTAATAAGTGAACGAGCCCTTGGCTCTACAGATTTATGGCAAACATATGAACACACAATTTTGTTCCTTAGAAATGTCAACATAATTTTTGATTCAAAAGGCATATGCTGAAGCCACGCAAAATTAATTTTTTTAAATTCATCAAGTCTTGTAAGCTGAAGTAAATCCATAGAGAATTCTAACCTTTCCTTCAGTTGATTGAAAAAAATTCAGTGGGCAGATCAATTCAAAGGATCTGAATATTTTAACTTGCGTGCTTGTAAGTAGGTGTTATAAAGCCAAAATGTGGTCAAACACATTTTGAAGAAACAGTTTATTGGATTAACTTGTCAAATGACATTTAATGCTTTCATGATGAAATAGAGCATGTGAATTTAAAACAGTCCCCACTTAAAAAAGTATGTTTCACTAAACTTTCCATTTGCTTAAAATTTAAAGGATTTCACACACTAATTAGGAGCCGTTTACTTATGACGTTCAGGGGGAGGGGGGAGGGGTCAATAAGAAAAGAACAAAAGAAATTCCCGGAAATCCATTGTTCTTTTTTAAAAACGACCGTTCATTTCGGACGTGATAAGTAAACGATCCCTAATTGAATTCATGCGATTAAAAGTCGTCTTTTCTCGATCAAATGCTTTATGTTTCATATTTTCTCAAGGGTCAGACACTCCAACAGAATTGTAAGGATTGTACAATCCTTACAATCCTTCCATACGAATTGTGAGGATTGTACAATCCTTACAATCCCTACAATCCTTTTAATATAAGGATTGTAAGGATTGTACAATTCCTACAATCTTTCTATATGAGGATTGTAAGGATTGTACAATCCTTACTAAACAAAAAATAGTGTCCATTTATTTTTAAAAAATAAGATAAAATACAAAAAATGAAGAAAGTCAGAAATTTCTTTGAAAACAATTATATTTAAAATGCAATAATTTACCGTGAATCAATTCGAATGATTTTTTATACATTTCAACTCATTAAAAAGTTGTAAAAAGTATAATTTTTACACCGGTGAACAGGGTGAGTGATTTAAATCAAAAATCAAAATCAAAATCTTTTTGCAATGATTTTTAAAAGAGATTTTGATTTAAATCATTTTTGTATGGGGTTTTTTTTTGGGGATTTTGATTTAAATCTATTGTATGGAAGATTTTATTGGAATTTAAAAATCCATCGATGTAAAATTTTTGTATTCAATTTCTCAAATTATTTTTCAAATCAACAGTTTTCAGTTGCAGTTCCTAAAGTAAGAATGCAGTTGATAATTTTTTGGCCAGAATCTTGCAACTTAACTTAAGATTGTAAGGATTGTAAGGATTGTACAATCTTTACAATTCTTCCATATGGATTGTGAAGAATTGTACAATCTTTACAATTCTGTTGGGATGTCTGACCCTTGTATTTTCTCTCCAAAATTCTAAATCAATCAGAAACAAAAAATTTTAATACACTCAACTTATTAAGTAATAATCGTAATAATTAATAATTTTCGTAAAACAATCAAATAAAATAAAATTGAATAATAAAACATTTCAAATAAAACTAATGGATTTCAAAAGTTTATAACATGATTAATGTTCCTATCATAACAACGGATAAGAATATAATTCGTTATGATTTACCATCAACTTACTTCCGTTCTACTTTTCTTGCTTTAATCTCGTTTTGTGCTAGTTCTTTATTCCACAAGACATATTAAGTTATTTTAAGAAGTTTGCAACAGGGTTGCTTTATTGGACATATAAAATGAATCGGAATTCTTAGTGACTGCTAGGTTTTATATCTTAAATTTTGAATTAAAGAAAAATTCACAAAAACAAGTCTTTATTGTTGGCTCATAAATCAATAATTTCCAGCAAAAGAAAATATCTTTGAAAGATGAAACGGATTGAGGCTAAACTCACAAACATGATCAGATAATGGGAAATAAATAAGTGATATTGAGAATAAGATAATAAAAATAAATATTATCTGTCTGGGTTCATTTAATCGAATGCTCATAAATCAAATTTTGCTATAGCTTGATTCACTTTTATGACTTTTAATGTGTACACAATATCCACTTAGGATCCTCTTTTGTTCTTCAACATACATGAATAAAAAAGATGAGCATCAAATGAAATTTGAGAATTGTCTTCATATTTTTGTAAGAAAACGAAGAAACCTTTTAGGATTTTGATCTTACACACGTCAGCTTTTAAGCTTAAAGACTGATGGCATAATATGAAGCAATATATAAGATAATAAAGAGAACATGATATTTGGTCTTGACATAGGGGTGAACAGTGAAAAGTGAAATTGATTTCTTTATTCCTTTCAAGTTCAGGTTAATTTTTGTGATTTAAGAAAATATTTATTCAGGCATTATTCTGCAAGTGGTCTATCAAAAGTGACGTCTTTTATATTAAAGGTTGAATGAAAAGAATTTCTAATAGACTTCATTTTTTAATCGACCACAAAGTAGTTTGAACAATATTGTCATGAATTTTTCATCTTTCCCCATCCAATCAAATTGCAGAGCTTTAATATTGCAACACAGCGTAATTGTTACCCATTAAATTTTTTTCATATCCTTCAAAATAATAACTCAAATGGAAATAACAAACTATCACATACATAATCTACTTTTTCACCTTCACATGAACAATGATTAAATATTTAAAATGCACATGTTCAATCGCAGAAATGCTTTTGCTAACATTTTTTATGAAATAATATAATTCTCCCCTCACCTACTTCATTTCGTGTTATTTTTATTTTATTTTTCCTGCTATTCAAACATAATTCAAATCCAAGAACTTTAAGCACGCTCGATATAACATATAGAATTGCAAAATGTATCACGAAATCACGAAACTTTGTTTATATTCACAGAAATATATTTTGAATTAAGCGCTTTGGGGTTCGTTCATATGTTTTGTTAGGAAATTCGGAAGTGGAAGGGGTATTGGGGAATTGAAAATGTGTGACACTTTGAACATGCTTTGAACCAAAAATAATTTATTGTGTAGAACTGAAAGACAGGATAATTTTAAGGGTCTACGTCACTTTACCACCCCCTTTGTGCACAACAACTAGTGGCACACACTACTTAAGGAGGGTATGATTGACTGATTTAAGTTATTAATCTTTTGAAGATAATTAGAAAACTTGTTAAATAAGCTTTTAAGAATTAAACAAAGATTAAGTTGTAAGTTATAAGCTTGTAGACAACACATGTTATTATTTACAGTAATGTTGAGTAATTTCAATTAAGGTTTAAGGTTTAAGGTTTAACTTTAAAAAAAGCGATTATAGTAAAAAATAATATCTCTAGTTTTCACAATGCCACTAATGCACTCAATATCCTGATACAATGAAGAACTTATCTCATTAAGTCTAACACAAAAGGTTAACGCAATTTCGCTAATTAGGTTAAAATCTCTTAAATCCATTCTGGTTAACTTTTTCAAAGTTTCATAAAAAAATTATACAATGTATGAATAATTTAATGAATTTTGAATGCAGTAACCCTTAAACATGCGATAAAAATGGTCTCATTAGTTGCACATTCATTACACTTTGGTAAATTCAATTATGAAAATAGAGAGTAAGTAATTTGAAATGTGGGTGGATGAAAGAAAAACTTTTTTATGGCTTAATAATGTGTGCTTGCATGTATACAAGTGGAAATAGCAAAGAAATGAAGCAAAGTAAAGTTTGTGAAAATTGATTTTTTGTAGTTCTTATTTTAAAAGTTTCAAAAAGGATTGATAAACTTTTTCAAGTATTTTCTGCAGGATATTGGAAGCCTTGACAATTAAAGTGAATAAATATTTTGAAATAAAAGGCTTTTAATAAATTTGTGCGATTTAATTTCATTCTTTGAAATTTAATGCAAAAGATTTAATCTTTTTGCTTGATGAATTTTTCAAAAGAGCTGAAGCTTTTAAGTGGATATGAAATTGACAAACAATATGAGTTAAAAGCTGCTTGAAAAATTCAATAAAACATACACAAGCATCTTTGATTAATGATACAATATCAAAGAATGACAACAGTTTAATTTTACATATTGAACGACATGGAAACCGCAATATCCCTTTGATGTTCCTTTGTTGTCACAGTATGATGGAGGTATCATGTAGAAAATTGCCAAAATTCAGCAATTTTATTGGATCATTTCAGTTTGTCATGTGAATGGTTAAAATAAAATTTCGAATGTGGAATAATATGAATGAGTTTTGTGGGTGTACAGTAAATAAAGCACTGATTTCGCAATTTTCCATTCAAATAAATCAATTGATTGAGTTGTATTCAGGAGCTTTTGAATATCTGCACTTTTAAGGATTTGGAAGTTTTTCCATTGAAGATCATCCTACACAAATAATAATTCTTAAAGTTAAAAGTCATTGCGTTCGACAAATTTATAAAGCTACGAAAAAAAATATCAAGCATGCCACAGATTTCATAAAATATTCCCTTCAGGTCAATTGATATCAAAGTCTCGAAAATAACATATCTGTAGCAGGAAATTAAATTTTGTTATTTTTTAAAGATGTGAATTTTATGAATAAAGAAAATGTTGAAGCATAATTTTAGTAGATATGATGCATGAAGCATAACAAGAAAGCAAAATTCATATCTATGAATAGCAGACTTTAAATGCATGCATCATTAGGGGATGTGCAATTATAATGTCTAATATTTGAATAAAATACTTCCGAGTGTAGAAAACGGGACAAATAATTTAAAAAATATCCATCATATTGCCTTCCACTCGTGTTATTCTTGACGTCATTTGCGACTTGCCCCAAGAGCAGAAAAAAATTAAATTAAAATAAATTCTTAAGAATTTAGAAATCATAGAAAAGTTTACACAAGTAGTGGATGATTTGAGGTTACTGCTGTTTATCTATGTGCTCTTTTTATAGAAGTCTTTCAAATGTAATTTGAAATGGAAGCATACCCTCCGGAAAAATGATAAATACTTTTTGAGACTGTTGTCATGGAATAAATGTAGCAATTTTTTAAGCAGAATCAGGTCATGACAAGGCTGAATATCTGATAAAAATATTTAAATAGACCGTTCCGATTTAAATTTGGTCTTCCTGTTCGTGAGTGAAGTAAAAACTCAGTTCGATTAGTGTGCATGAATATTACTTGATTATTACTGCTGTTTTATTATTGATAATTATCATGGAAATCCAATTTAACATGTCAAAAGTTTTGATTTCGATATTCTAATAAACTCTACAACACTGAATGCCTTTAATCCAATATTAGGTGTCATTTACAGTTCTATTGAGCATAATGCATATTGCAGCATTTTAATATTTTTTAAGGTCAGAGCACTCCAAAACTTTAATGTACACAAAAAATGAGCAAATTCCGCTCCAATAAAAATTTGAGAATGAAAATCACGCAACTTTCATTCTCTCATTTTCAATTCCACTCTGTTATGCATGCAACAAGTTGTGTGCGCATGAAAATAGAAACATGTTGCTGAATAATTTTCTTCTCTCTTTCTCTGATTTCAGTTTCCGATTTTACTGACACACTAGCGCAACTTTATGAAAAACATGCGGAGGAGTTGCAGGTTGTCGTCTCTAATTTTCGCAAGAAGAATGGTGAATTACGGAAAGAGGTTTGTGGCACTTTTTCGTCTGTCTGTATTTGAGTCTACTGACTATTTTCATTTCTATTCTATTGTTTAATTTACAATAGCGTCCAGCATGCCAATCAACTCTATTTCATGCATGGGAAACTTTCCTACAAGAAGTCGAAGCAGATTCACAATCAACAAGTGAATTGTCCAATTTGCTATCGAAACAAGTAAGTTACATGCACAACATACATTTCCATATTGTTCATGAGACTTTATATGTATTCAACGTTTATTAAAATATTTTTACTGCATTTTTGCAGCTCATTGAATTAAAATAATTGTCTATTGTTGTTATTGCCATATCGCTGTACTGGATTTTATTCATGAACTTTTATGGTTTATTAAAGGCCGTTGTCATGATGATAAAAATAAATAAAATTCATTCAAATGTGGTTATTCATAGTGGGGGCTTAATTTATCATTTAAATTAGTCATTTGCTGGATAAAAATTATTTTATTATTTAACTAGCTTTAAATTTGAATTTTATTTAACTAGCTTTAAATTTAAATTTTCTTTAATTTTTACGAAATGCAAAAAAATTAAAGCTAACGCCTTAAAACTTTATTCACACACATCTTTGGGTGACTTTTGAATATTGCAAATTTTATAAATATCAAAAAATATACCTGCAATAAAATTTGAAGCATTATGTAAATCCTGGCCTAGTTTCATGATGTTAAAGCTTAAGAATTAAACACAATTGCAGCAAACACAACATTTGATGACTTTAAGCACCAAACAAAAATGTTCAAAATTTTAAATTTTGTCGCGCGTGACTCACAGATTTTTCTCTGCCAGTCATAGAAATAGAATATTTTTTTTATATCACTATTGAAACATTATAATGGAAGGTTCAATTAAATAACTGACCTAATTCTTTTTGTTCTTCTTTACTCATTAATTTTTTTTTTCATTTTAAATTACAATTTTTTACTTTGAGAGGGTAGAAAATGTTGTAAAGCTTGAAGATTTTAATTGCATAGTTTTTTGTTTGACTGTACATTTAATTGTAAAGGCAGTTGTACTTTGTGCGAGGATTTATGTAGAGAACTGTGAACGTGCTAAGGAAAATATTTTGAATGTTTCAGTCCATTTCTGTTTAGTAAGAATTGTTTTGAAGCGAAAGACCTACATTTTGGATTTTCTGTAGAAATTTTGACTCCAAAACACCTTCTTGCTACGACCATGCCTTCTTGAATTCAACCCTTCCATAAATGACTATTTTAAGGAAACGCAAACGATGAAGTACTTATCAAGGGTCAGACACTCCAAAGTATTGTACGGTATTGTACAATACTTACAATACTTACAATACTTTCCATACAAGTATTGTAGTATTGTACAATACCTACAATACTTACAATACTTGCCATATAAGTATTGTAAGTATTGTAAGTATTGTACAATTCTTACAATACTTTTCATATAAATTTACAATACTTTACAATACTTACAATACTGAAATTTAACTATTCAGGAAGCAAAGTTTTAAAGAAATTAAGTATTTTTTAGTGTTTTGAGCATTTTTTGTATGCAAATAACATGGTTTTTGATAAATATTGAAAGTGAAATAAATTTTATTTATAAATTTACACTATTTATTGGAAATTAGCATTAAAAGTTTAGAATTTTCTGGTGAAATTGGTGTAGATTTTATTTTTTTTGCCTTATTTTTTTAAAATTGGCTAATAAAGTTCACATTTTTCATGCAGTACACAAATGAAATGTTTAAATGGAAACATTAATTTGAAGATTTAAATTCTTGTTAAAGGTAAACATTGAATTTGTTTTTTAAATTGACTTAATTGCAACTAATTCTATGTTCAAAATATGGTTTGAAGCTTGATCAAGCTTAAATTATTATGATTTAGTGGTTTGGAGGCATTTTAGGCAATCACGAAACTTAATTTTCATCAGGTACGAAAAGAAACGGTCAGTTCCGCAAAATTTTTTTGACTTCAAGAGGTGATTGCTTGATAAAAAAACAACAAAAAAATTTTTTGTGGATGTAAACGAACTAGGCAGTTCAAGTGCCTATTCTTGCTTATGACTCATTAAACTAACGTAGATTACTTCGGTACTGTAATAAAAGACATTTAAGTCTTTAAAAGCATTGAAAGCAGGTAGTTCCACATATGCAGTAAGATCCAGACATGCTTGATGAAGTCCAAATATTTATTACAAGCAGCAAGGCACAGAAGATTAAAAATCACGAATTGGATTTCGTTTAAATCAAACAGCATAGAACCATTGGTTGCTGTAACCTATATTTAAGAAATGTTTGGATCTAAAAGATCCAGTTGCAAGATTCTGGCCGAAGAAGGATCAACTGCATTCTTACTTATGAGGAACTGCAACTGAAAACTGTTGATTTGAAAAAAAAATTGAGAAATTGCATACAAAAATTTTAATTGGAGGGATTTTAAAATCCCAATAAAAATCTTTCATACAAGAGATTTAAATCAAAATCCCAAAGAAAAATCCTTTTGAAAAAATGATTTAAATCAAAATCCCACAAAAAATCCCCATACAAAATGAATTTAAATCAAAATCGAGAAAAAAATCACTTGGGTAAAATGTTTTAAATCAAAATCCCTTTTTAAAATCATTTTTCATTGAGATTTTAATCAAAATCAAAAATAAATTCAGAGATTTTGATTTAAATTGCAAAAAATCTATCCACCCTGATTATAGCATCTTGATTTTTGTCCTGGCAATAAAAAAAGAGTCTTAATCATCAAGATTTCATGTAAAAATGCTTAAAAATAAGATTTTTTTCAACGTTTCCTTCTATTTTCCCTTTTCCGTTTTCATAGTTCATTTAAAAATTAAAAAATGAATTTAAAATAATTCAGGGTTGTTAAAATATATATCCAACATATTTCACATGTGCACATACGAAAATGTGTGGATATGTGTGGATATCCACACATTTCACAATTTTCCGCACATATCTCATGTGTGCACATATTTTCAAAACACACCAGATTCTGTTTTTATCCACCCAGGATGATTTTCATAAATATTAATTTTTTTTGTAGACTATAAACAATTCTAAGTAAAACTTGAAAACATTTAATAAAACAATTAATAATTTTGTATTTTAAACAGTCAAAAAATGTAAAAAAGCAAGAAAAACTTAAAAATCTTTAGTTAAAATCAAATTTATATTCTTTTAGAAATCTCAAAGTGTCCTGTAAAAATTACAATACTTACAATACTTGCCATACAAGTATTGTAAGTATTGTAAGTATTGTACAATACTTACAATACTTACAATACTTTCCATACAAGTATTGTAAGTATTGTAGGTATTGTACAATACTTACAATACTTTCATATGTATTGTAAAGTATTGTACAATACTGTACAATACTTTTGGAGTGTCTGACCCTTGGTACTTATCCTTTGAAGAACAGAACAATAAATTATAAATTAAATTAAATCCGACTTACTTCATTACTGTTCTTAGATATTATCAACCTTAAAAGATAATGAGAAGAAGAGATTATGAAAATTTATTTTAAGTACGTGTTGAATGTTTCTTCAACTTACATTTTTCTTCTTGGAAATAAATAAGTAAATGCTAAAGCAATAGAAATATACAGACATGCTTTACCAACTCGGATGTCTTCAAATAAAATTCTATAGTCTGCAATTTAAAATATCCAATTAATAGACTCAAAGGTAAAAACTTATGTAAACAACAAATCATTAATGGAGCTCTAGTAAAAATGGCACAACAATTCATCATTCCACGAAATCAACAGATTTATTTTAACACATTTATAAACCATTCTCTAATATTTTAATAATTTATCTTTCAGGTTTCCCGTCCACTTTTGGAACGCTCATTTCATCGCAAGGTGCAAAGTCGTAAAGTTTTTACGCATCGTGAATCATTTGAAACGATTGTAGCAAAGACTGAAGAGAAATTATCAAAGTGCCGAATCGATTATAAACAATGCTACAGTGCGCATCGACAAAATCCAACACAGCATTCCCTAATGCAATATATCGATTCACATAATGCATACGTTCAACAATTGCATGCAACAAACGCCATGCTTGAAGCATACAATTGTGATACAGTCCCGCAATTGCTACAGGAACTGGAGGAAATATATAATGATTTATGTAATATTGTTGCTGAGGCAATTGTGCAAGGTGCAGAAGCTATATCATCACGTGTAAGTACAAAACTCAAATATCATTATCAACTAACAACATCATTATCCTTTATTGTGTGCTGGATGAGGAAATAAATTATGCTTTATATTTTATGGAAAACATAAGACTGCATAACTTAAAAAACATAAAGCGGAAACAGTTGATGGAAAGGGAGGAAAAAAATTAATTAAAATTTTTTTTTGCTTCATCGCTGTTGTTTGAAGCTCATAAATTACGTATAAAACAAATGATGATGTAGAAGAGATACTTATAAGGGTCGGAATACAGAGGATTATGTGTTTAGGAGGAAAATAATTGAGATAATAATTTTTTACGGAAATCAAGGTGAAACCTTTACACCTTTTGACATTGACCTGTTTGTAGGCTTTCACAGGCTGTTTGGGTCGTTGTTAAGTAGGCATATTGTTAAAATTTTAAAAGTTTTCATCAAATGTTGCACATTTTAATACTTCACAAACATCGCTTCTTGAAGGCTTGTCCCAAATCACCGCAAACTTACTTAAAGCTTATTAGTTACTACGAAACTTAAATTTTAATTAAGCAAGTTGAGCTGAAAAAACAGAACTTACATTTTAAGCTCCTTAGAGCTTTTTTAATTAGTTTGAATTTAAAATAAAGGCTATGAAGAAAGTTTCATTTTGCTGTATATAAATTTATAATTAGTTGTAACATCTCTTTTGCACAAGTTTCAAGAACTTCTCTGTAATTGTGCATCTATAATATTTCCAAATTTTTATCAAAGGTCTAACAGTCTTTGCACGTGGCTTTAGCCACATACGACCTAGTGACTGGTCAAAAGTCAAGTAATTTATGATCTACTCATCTGTTTTTTGAAGGTGATATCTGGGGTAGGCGATAATATGTATGAAAATCTGCGAGAATACCTATACACTCTTTTGTAGGTAAGGCGCTTGGCTCAAATTTGGTATGGTAACTCGAAGGTCGTCGGTTCGAATCCAGCCATTTCCAAATTTGTTCTTTTTCAGAAGTTTAGATACTTCGACTGCTTAATGTACGAGTCAAGCCATAATTGGGCATTTTGGCAACGTTGGATTAAGGAACGGATCAGGAACTTGAAGTGTAGCGGGAGAAATAGGAACGAGAGCTACAAGATTACCTTATAATGAAATATTGTGAGAACGGACCTGAAATGTATCACGTCACGCCCACAGAAGATTGAAACGAGAGCCTTAGTTTATTTGAAACCTAGATTTGAAGATTAGAAGCTTGATTCTACGTCACCCATAGTGATATGAAATGTATCACTAATCAATGTAAAAAGTAAAAACATGTATAAATACTAATTCTTCCGGACGGTAACGTCGACAAATAAATAATAATAATTCTTCTATAATACTAGATTCAATTGGTCCATAATCTAAGAAGTCTAAGTGCTGAAAAAAAATTAGGCAGGACGGTGGGGCATTTTCTGCTTTTAAAGTTATAAAAACGAAAATAAAGATATAAAACCAGGGCTCGTGAGGAGTAAAAAAATTTTTGATTTTCTAAAATCAGTTATTTATGGGATTGAAAAAAATCATGATTTTTCAAATCTACGTAAATCTTTAAGGAGGATTTTATTACGTAGACAAAATCCCTGCGTAGTGATTTTGATTACGTAAAAACCGTTAGGATTTTAGTGACGTGAAGTTGAAATTGTTTACATTTTTTTTGATGATACCAATTCCAATCTGTGTCGATTGCAGCTTGACAGTTAAATCATAACAAGGCTTAAAAGCCTTGTGAAATTTATCCATAAATGCCCAATGATGATCGTACAGCTTAATCGCCTCCAACTCTAAATTTTCATACTTTTCATAAAGTTTCTCAATTTTATCTTTTACAGCGAGCAGTTTATGAATCATTGAATAAGATGAATTCCATCTAGTAATAACATCCAGACCAGGAATTTTCAAACCGAGTGAATGAACATGCTGTACATAAACTGATGAACTTAAACTTTTTAAGACTTTTCGTATGTCTTACAATTCAGTGCCAAATAGTTGCTTGATTTCCTTCAGTGAGTCATGTACTGATAGCTGTAATGTGTGGATTGAACAGCGAACTAGCACGGCTATTGACGTAATTCCATTCAGTGCTTTCTTAATGTGCATTGGCATATCTGATGGTCCATTATTATCGAATTCAAGTTCATCTTCTTCATCATTGTCAAACTCTTCTTGATTTTCAAGTTGCATTTCTTCAATTTGATCTCCAAGAAGCATGCTACTTTGATGGGCTTGCAATATTTTTGCCGTTGCTATTATGTTCGCACCATTGTCGCATGTGATGCTACAGATTGATCTCTGGTCAATGTCAAATGATCGCAATAATTCACTAAGTATAATACTTATGTTGGATGCTGTATGTCTGTTTTTTAACTCAATCATTCCCAAAGATCGAATCGTTATCTTCTCATATTCATGTGAATAGAATTGAGCATTAACACCAAGTACACTTCGTCCCATTCTAGTTGCAATATCAAGCTTAAGTCCTATCATTTTATATTTTAATTCATCTTTTAAAAGCACCTTCACTTGTTTTGCCGAATCTTCAACAAAGTTTTGGATCGATTGTGGATTGACTGAAATGTTTGCAGATACCTTGTGAATTTGAATAATTCTTTTAAAAGGAGCAAATGAAAAAAGATTATATGGAACCAAATTAAGTGTCACCAATTCCACACAAGACTGGATCAATTCTCCTCTTGTTAATTTCTTAATTTATTTTTATTTTTTTTCTCGTCTTTAGATTTGATTCCTTTGCTCGTTCCGGATGTTTATTTTCTGTATGTCGCTTTAGATTAGACAAATTTTTACCAACAAATCTCGCACTGCAATGACGACAAAAAGATTTTCCATCGCTTTGTGAATAAGTAAAATGGAATCGAAAAAGTTTTTCTGCGTCCATCACGAATTTTATTTAATTTAACAATAGTTCCAAAAAAATGTAAACAATTTCAACTTCACGTCACTAAAATCCTAACGGTTTTTACGTAATCAAAATCACTACGCAGGGATTTTGTCTACGTAATAAAATCCTCTTTAAAGATTTACGTAGATTTGAAAAATCATGATTTTTTTCAATCACATAAATAACTGATTTTAGAAAATCAAAATTTTTTTTACTCCTCACGAGCCCTGTATAAAACAAATACCTTAATATTTGGCTGATGACTTGAACATTGACTCAGCGATGCCTTCTCATCCTATTAGATCAATATTCATGATCAGTCCATGGAAGTATTGTCCAATAACATACACGTTGCTGCTTCAGGTAACTTGTTATCCAGGTTAAAATTATGCTACATCGTCGTCAAACTTAAAATCTTGGTGAAAATGCTGGGTTGGGAGATTTTTTTGAATTTATTGTGTCGCGTTCAATATACACTAGAACTTGGAGCTAGATATCCTTTCTGCTTTACAATTTTCTCAGTTGATTTTAATTGCTCACATCTGAGAATTCTCTTTTCCTGAAAATATAAAAAGATTTAAAATTAATTTTGTTCAAAATGGAAGAAGTCTAAAGGTCGAAAAAAGGTTTCTCAACCTTCAACTTTCATCTTTGGCACATATTCACGATCAGTCTTTGGAAGGATCGGCAAAGAACACACACGTTTCTGCTTAAGGTTACTGCTGATCCAAGTCAAATTTATTACGTCGTTGAAAATGCTGGGTTGGGAGATTTTTAAAATTGTTATGTCACGTTCAATTGACTTTACTTGTTGTTATTACCTATTACGTCAGGGGATGTTCCTTCATTCATTTTTGTTTTCTATTTATTGCTTGCTAGATCTTGGAGCTGGAGATTCTTCCTGCTCAATTATTTTAATTGCTCACATCTGAGAATTCTCTTTTCCTGAAAATATAAAAAGAATTTAAAATTAATTTTGTTCAAAATGGAAGAAGTCTAAGGGTCGAAAAAAAATTGAGCAGGACGCTGGGGCGTTTTCTCCTTTCAAAGGTATAAAAATGAAAAAAAAAAAGGAATAAAAATAAATACCTTAATTTTTGGCTGATGATTTTCAACCAAATTGACTCAGCAATGCTTTCTCAACCTTTAACTTTCATCTTTGGCACATATTCACGATCAGTCTTTGGAAGGATCGGCAAAGAACACACACGTTTCTGCTTAAGGTTACTGCTGATCCAAGTCAAATTTATTACGTCGTTGAAAATGCTGGGTTGGGAGATTTTTAAAATTGTTATGTCACGTTCAATTGACTTTACTTGTTGTTATTACCTATTACGTCAGGGGATGTTCCTTCATTCATTTTTGTTTTCTATTTATTGCTTGCTAGATCTTGGAGCTGGAGATTCTTCCTGCTCAATTATTTTAATTGCTCACATCTGAGAATTCTCTTTTCCTGAAAATATAAAAAGAATTTAAAATTAATTTTGTTCAAAATGGAAGAAGTCTAAGGGTCGAAAAAAAATTGAGCAGGACGCTGGGGCGTTTTCTCCTTTCAAAGGTATAAAAATGAAAAAAAAAGGAATAAAAATAAATACCTTAATTTTTGGCTGATGATTTTCAACCAAATTGACTCAGCAATGCCTTCTCAACCTTTAACTTTCATCTTTGGCACATATTCACGATCAGTCTTTGGAAGGATCGGCAAAGAACACACACGTTTCTGCTTAAGGTTACTGCTGATCCAAGTCAAATTTATTACGTCGTTGAAAATGCTGGGTTGGGAAATTTTTAAAATTGTTATGTCACGTTCAATTGACTTTACTTGTTGTTATTACCTATTACGTCATGGGATGTTCCTTCATTCATTTTTGTATTCTATTTATTGCTTGCCAGATCTTGGAGCTGGAGATTCTTCCTGCTCAATTATTTTAATTGCTCACATCTGAGAATTCTCTTTTCCTGAAAATATAAAAAGAATTTAAAATTAATTTTGTTCAAAATGGAAGAAGTCTAAGGGTCGAAAAAAAATTGAGCAGGACGCTGGGGCGTTTTCTCCTTTCAAAGGTATAAAAATGAAAAAAAAAAAAGGAATAAAAATAAATACCTTAATTTTTGGCTGATGATTTTCAACCAAATTGACTCAGCAATGCTTTCTCAACCTTTAACTTTCATCTTTGGCACATATTCACGATCAGTCTTTGGAAGGATCGGCAAAGAACACACACGTTTCTGCTTAAGGTTACTGCTGATCCAAGTCAAATTTATTACGTCGTTGAAAATGCTGGGTTGGGAGATTTTTAAAATTGTTATGTCACGTTCAATTGACTTTACTTGTTGTTATTACCTATTACGTCATGGGATGTTCCTTCATTCATTTTTGTATTCTATTTATTGCTTGCCAGATCTTGGAGCTGGAGATTCTTCCTGCTCAATTATTTTAATTGCTCACATCTGAGAATTCTCTTATCCTGAAAATATAAAAAGAATTTAAAATTAATTTTGTTCAAAATGGAAGAAGTCTAAGGGTCGAAAAAAAATTGAGCAGGACGCTGGGGCGTTTTCTCGTTTCAAAGGTATAAAAATGAAAAAAAAAAGGAATAAAAATAAATACCTTAATTTTTGGCTGATGATTTTCAACCAAATTGACTCAGCAATGCCTTCTCAACCTTTAGCTATCATCTTTGGCACAAATTTACGATCAGTTTATGGAAGGATTGGAAAGGACACACGTTGCTGCTTGAGGTTACTGCTGATTCAGGTCAAAATTATGCTCCATCGTAGTCAAACTTATTACGTCGGTAAAAAGGCTGGGTTGGGAGATTTTTTAAATTTATTTTGTCGCGTTCAATAAACTATTTTTGTTGCTATTACCTTTTATATAATTTTCTGTACATTCGTTTCTTGCACAATCGTTTTCTAATCGTTATGAAGATCCTCGCCTTTAAACTGTACTAGAGAAAGAGAAAACAAACAAACAAATTAAGCAAAAAAATTCGCTCTCCTCTTCGAATTCGTTGTCAAATTATTCAGCTTCTTCTTGATTGTTCTAAGAACCTTGTAGACATAGCGATATAGAACTTGGAGAATTTGCTGGTGATGCTTCTTTCTTTTTTCGGAAACGTCCAAGCTTGTAAAATGTAATTAAATGATGTGTCATGGATCTTTTTCAAGAATTGAATAGTTTATATTTTTTTTTATCAAGGACATGACTTACTGCATCCGCTGCAATTATTGAGCATAAAAAATTTGCAATGCTAACATCAATTAAAAACAACAGTGCCGTGCTCGCAAAGTCAGTACGTGTAAATTGTTGATAAATAAACGCAATCGATATTTTGATGAGTTTAGAAATGGTATTGCATTTGTGTCTTTTCCAGACGAATCAGCTTTTGTTGTCTTTGCATCTTACATATATCGATGATTCCTCATATTTGTTTTGAATAGCCACTATTCCGTCTGTGAAAATGCTGGGTTGAGAGATTTGTGAAATATTTTTTGTCACGATCAATTTTCAAAATGTTTGTTGATTTTACCTTTTATATCATGTGCTGTTCATTCGTTACTTGAACAATGATTTTACACATCATTACATATGTCTTACAGCTTCCATAATTGTTGTCATATTGCAAATCCTGAGAACGAGATCTTGAATTGCGTTGCGACTGTAAATTGATGAAAATACAGCTGAAGAAATACTTGATGAAAATTCTCGAGACATCCTTGAAGACATTCTTCCAGCAATTGTTGAAGATTTTTTGATAATATTTTTGATAAAATTGTTTTTAAAGATTGCTTTGATTTTTTTTTTGAATTTTTATGTTCACTCCAAATTTGCAATTTGTTGTATTGCTTCAGGTTTACGGAACCACCCGAAAGTGCTGATATGTGAAATGCTGTATCTAAAAATACTTTTCTAATCGTGAAGACTGTTGAAGAAAATGAAAATCTGAAAGATTTTGGGCTATAGATTTGCTATTAAGTTTTTGGAGTCATGAGATGCTTCTAGTGAAGCACAAGATACACAAACATTTTTGCATGGGAAAAGTATGACCGAATATTTTAAAACACATAACATTTTGATAGTTGCTTGATATTCATAAAATGTAAATGATCAGTCTGGTAGAAATTCTGGTATAAAATTCGTCATAATTATTATGAGAATCAACAGACATATTATGAATCTTCTTATCTCTGTCTGTGACTTCTCTTACGTGCACGGAATGATGAATACATTTGGGGTCAATAAATAAGAACCGGATAATAAGTCTTGCGTGATCATCATGATAAAAAGGAGTTGTCACAGAGAAGGGTTGTATATTAGATGCTAATTGTTAAATACGATCAAAATATGAAAAGCAATTACACTCAAGGAATGTTGAAACTCTACAATTTAGAGAGGATTAGAATTTTTTAAGTTCAAGATTGCAGACAATATCAATTAGACTTACAAATTCATCCGAACATCTTTCTTCTATTATCGTATCATAAAATCATATCTAAATGAACCCAAACAAAGCTTAATCCTTTGTTTCAACACTTTATAATATGTATATGTAGCCATCTCAACTGCAGATAGATTTACACTAAAACAACAAACCGATTTCCTTCTCATTGGACTTGAATATCCTTTCAATAATAAATAAGGATAAATGTCTACATATATATATATATATAGGCATTAAAAAGAGTGAAGAAATAAAGCTCGTTCATTTTCTCTGCCTTGTATTGAAAAGGATGTATGGGCATTTACTGAAAATAAAGACATATTTGTCACACACAGATGCTTGAAAAGGATCATTTATTTTAATGATGATGATGATGGTGTGTGCACACAGATATAGTACATATCAAATATTGTTCATCCATCTGTACATATGGTGTTATTACACGTCGTAGAATGTTGGTAGTAACCCTCAAATGTTCGTATTGTGTATGTGATGTTGAGGATTACAGACCGAGGTAAATTGATACCTTAAATTTACATGAAGTTGTGTGGCATGTCAGCGACATCTTTATTTTTCTTTCCTTTGTATGCATTTTGGCAGAAAGTCTTGAATTTTAAACATGATTTTTTAATCAAAATGATAATTGAACTGAAAACTTTAGTGGACAAGACTAGATACTTTCTGTTATTTACCTGAGATTCACAATCCTTCAATTAATCAATTAAGATCTTGTCGAAATTCATGCAATGACTTTTCGGTTTCATACTTAATCAAAAATTGAACTTTTCTGCTTTCCATGACACGAGCGTGCTATTGAATAGACTCGACTCACGCACATCGTAAATTGATTGCTGTGAAGTTCTCTTATCCTTCATACCTGATGCTTTTTAGATTAAATTTGAGGTGTACGATAGCTCTGCTGGATAATCAATTTAGAAAGTTTATTTTCGGTCACAGTTTTTTGTGAACTTTATAAGATACAGGGCAGGAAAGCTTTTTATTTTCTTAGGTATTAAATGTTTAATTAACGACATTTTCTGAGCTGAGATAATGTCAACTACCTTGGAAGTAACATTTACCTCCAAATTGATATAAATTTTTCAGCACCTTTTTAAAAATTGATAAAAAAAAAATTTCTAGCATAGAGTGAATCCCATCAAATTTGGTTCTACACACTTTCATTATTTTCCTCTGACATTTAAGTCTTTAGCTTATTTACCCACATGCTTCATACACATGTGCATCATTAAATATTCATGCAATTAGCTAAATGGCTATTTCCAATTTCCTGTCATTTTGCATTTTTGGTTTCATGAGTGAATTAAGCTATTTGTACGTTTTATTGGGTGAAATTTCGTATATATTATGGATGCTCTTAATGAATTTCTGTGGTATATCCTTCAGAAAACTTGTGAAATTGATGTCGACATCCTTCTAATGAATAATTGACATATTTTACAATGAGAACCATATCAAATGTAATAATGGAAATTGAAGTGGTTGTGGAATTGATTATTCTGTGAATTCATTCAATGATTCTAGTCAAATGTTGATGACATAACATGACAATTTTGATGAATAACTGTGCTGTATCAAGGAAAGATATCATTTTGTAGGTATCACATGAAAATGGATTTATCATTCAAAATTTCATAAAAGCTATTAAATCATAAGTAGTTGTATTCTGCTAATGGTCAACTTTAAGTCAATCTTTTGTGAATTATTAGTCAAAATAGTTTGCGTGAATCAAACGATAAGAATGGCATAGTTATGCTTTTTAAAAATGATAACTTAGAGTAAAGTCATGGAAACAACAGAATCAAAATTATTAAAAATCTCAAAACAGCATTAAAGATGAAATGAATTAGACCCTGGAAAAATTAGAGCAACAAACCTAACATAAGTAAAATCTTCTTAATATCAGAAAAAAAATGTATTTGTCTACTACAAGGGTGTGGAACTGAACAATTACATTTTGATAATTTTTTGATCATTTTTGATCATTTTTTGATCATTTTTGATCATTTTTGATCATTTTTGATCATTTTTTTGATCATTTTTGATCATTTTTTGATCAGTTTTGATCATTTTTGATCATTTTTGATCAATTTTTGATCATTTTTGATTATTTTTTATTATTTTTGATTATTTTTGATCATTTTTGATCATTTTTTTGATCATTTTTTGATCATTTTTGATCATTTTTGATCATTTTATTAGTACCACATCCTTGGTCTACTACATTTCACTTCGAAATGCAACCATAATAATAAGCAAACAGCCTAAACTCATGAATGAATGGTAAACCATTAAGAACAAAAGAGGAAATCTGTCCTCTGACATTTAGAAAATGCTTCAATAAAATTTGTTGAAAACATTCCGTTCACGGTGGTGTGCTGTCCATTACAAATGTTGAAAGAAGGAAATTAATTTGAAAAAACTCGTCATTAATTAATTGACGCAATGTTTATGCTCGTGTCACCCACATTTATTTTGGGTAGAGAAATTCGAATTAATTGTTATACATAGATTTATGGTAGGTTGAAATTACTGGATTATTAAAGTTTTGGGATAATTGAGGATTAGGGATTGTTTATTTTAATTTAAGAGTAATGTGTATCTTCAGATTTCAATGGTGAACGTCATTTATAAACGACTCCTAATCAAAGAATTCATCATAAACTTAAAGACTGAATTTCTAGAAACTCTTCATTCTCATTTAACTTGCTCTGATTAACAATCCATAAAATTTATTTAATAGCTTCATTTCGTTTATTTTTCTTCGTTTCCTCCCACATCAAATAATAAAAATGAAAAGAAAATTGCTAGTTAAACATTAACTTAGTCATACATCTATGGAACTCAAAAAAAGACGAAGAAGAAAGGAAAATTGAATGAATTATGAAAAACTTATCTCAACATGACAACGTTGTGTACACAATGATTTCTAATTTCATGTTGTGATACTCGAAATGCTAGAATATAATATGAGGCAAGACGTTTCTATTAAGGAAGATATAGTTATGCATAATTTATGGGATTCTTCCAGAGCATAAATGATTAATTTTACTATTCTGTGCTAAACATTTTGTCATTGTAATGATTTTATCAGAATTTTGTTTACTCTCATGAAACTCTTAGGAACGGACACAAAACTAAGTATTAAGCTGGCTGGACACTCTATCCTCCGCAAAAATCTTTAAATAGTTTAATAAATCCAACCTCTTTAGCTACAAACATTCGATCTATGTTTTTCTAAGGGTAGACTAAAAGTGACCCAGTTATTATCGTATCATTAAATTCCAACATCAATACCGATTTATTCATTTCCAAATCTTCATTACAAGCACATAAATATTTAATTAACAGAAAAAATATTTCAGACATAAAATTAATTAATAATTTCCTCGCATTTCCTTTTTATTTGATAGGCAATTGAGCAGTCAAAACGCTACGATAGTTTAGCTATTCAAAGTAAAAATATTAATGGGCAAACGGATCTCAGTAATTTTTCACGAATTGTGCCTGTTCCGGCCAATCCATTGCGTGTCCCGAAGAAAATTTTTGCACCACCCCACCCGCCACAGCCTGAGGGAGAAGAATCACTTGAATTTAATGTAAGTACTTGGGTATAGAAATTCTTTTTAAGGTTTTAATGTAAATTTGAGCATATCCCATAACAATGTACCACTCTAAGCACTCAACATCACTCAATGAGTACTTAAAACTTTTTGTTCTATTTTTGTATCCTACTCATAGGACAATTTACCTCCTATATTTAAAAATGAGCTTGTCATTGAACGAGATGCGAGTCTCCAATTACGTCCGTCGTTAGAGGCATTAAAACGTGAGGCACAGGATTTGGAGATTCAAATAAGACAATTACAGGTAAAATTACACAGAACAATTATTCATTTTTAATTGACAGAAGCTCCCTATGAGCATGAAAAAGTATGGCTACTAGCTTATATTGTAATAATTGTCATAAATAGCAATTAAAGTTTCTCATCTTTCCATGCCTAAATAGGTCTTTCTTCCATTTTTAAAAATGAGTCACACAATAATGTCAATTAAGAATTTTTTTGGCCTACATTTATGATGAATTAATATTTTAATCCTCTCAATCATTTTTATGTTTTTAGGACTCAATAGATGCTTTGGTTAGAAATCAGCAACGTGGACTAGACAGTTCATTATACAATAAGGCCAATGAATTACAGGAAGATATTTCAATGAAAAAGTTTGATTTGAGGGCGAAGCAAATTCATTTTTCTGCCGTAAAGGCACAGGTGAGTTGTTTTATTAATAAAAAGGAAATTAAATGTTTTCATGAAGAAAAAGCTTTCAATAGTTATAAGGAGAAGTATTGTAGCTGAAAAGCAATCAAGCTGAAATTATAAAATTCACATACTTACTTGATGTGATGTCAATATAAGAGCTTTTATGAAGTCATCAATAGAATTATTGTGGTAAAAAAAAAAATAAGGAAGTTTAGAAGGCTCGTCTTATTTGCTTCTCAGATTAAATGTTGATAGATCTTGAGGTGCTTGAATAAGCAGTATGAAAATTTTCAATGTCTTGCGTCAATTCCAATTGTGAAATTTACTTTTGAGATTCCTGCTGCTTATAATAAACGAAATTCAAGGAACTGCTGTATTTTAATAATGGTGAACAAACCACTTGAGGATTAAAGCGAACTAATTTTTGAATTGTGCTGTAAACAGCGTGCCAGAGGGCGAAGTCGACTCGAAATTTGTATGAAGTCGAGTGAACTCAAGTCGACTTTTCCATACAAAATTCGAGTCGACTTCGCCCTCTGCAGCGTGCTAAAGAGGTTTTTAATGCCAGCTCCTGTATAATTTCCAATTATAATTTTTGTGAGAAATTTAAAAGGCTTCATTGCTGAAGACTTGCTTTTGAACTTTATATTTTGGAGATAGAAAAACACTATTCAGTAATTAATCAAGCTTTTAGATAAAATTAGGTTCATGAATTTCAATTATTTCAAAAATCTCCGCTCAAAGGCTTTTGAAATTTTACAGGAGTATGACAAAAACTTATCAGACTAAAATGGGATTTCTTCTCTTTGATGTTTTTAACTCAAAGCTATTTTATATGAAAGGTTTCTTCTCCTGAACTTACTTATCAAATATTGAAATTTAATCTAAAGTTGTTGTTGAATTGAAGATGTACATGAAAGGCTGGTGAGATAATTTTGTCTTGAATGTTTTTGTCATTTCTGAAATTTAATTTGATTTATTGATAATTTATTTAAAATCTTTTTATTGCTTAAATCAATCGGGCATGAGATATAAAATTTTAAATTTCTTGGTATTGAGAATATGGTCATGGATTCTCATTATGCTTTTAAATTCAAACTCTGTCACATAGTCAGAAGGTTTCAATGGCTGAGAATAATCTAAGATCTTGAAATAGCTTGAAATAAATTAATTTCTTTAAAAACAATTCCCAGATGAGAAAAATATTATTTTAAGGAACCTCTTTTATGAAACTTTTACTTCATTACCTTAAAGGCATAATTTCTTCCCTTATTTTCACATTCAATGCTAAGATAAACAAGATGGGACTTCCACGCACATGTGCAACCAATTTATCATAAAAACAGCAAATATTTCTACAGAATTTCATCTTTAAAATTTTAACAGCAGTTCGGCTCATATTCTAAATTGAATTTTAAATTCCTTCTGTAAACCTTTGAAGTAAAAGTTCAACCTTTCATAAAATTCTGGCAGGTTTTCTTCCTTTCAACTGAGATGAGTTCTTTAAAAAAATGAAAAGTAAATATTATAATGTAATATGGATGTCAACGTCTCTATATTTTTACGCATTTATGCTCAACATACAAGCGACATCGAGAAAAGATGAAAATTCAAAAATATGTCAACGAAATAATTTTTCATGTTATTTATTTTATCAATTTTTTATGAAGGTATAAAAATACGCGACAAATATTCTTCAATGTAGCTTATCACTACGACTCACCCTCTTGTTCTGCATGAAACTTATTTTATCTCATGTTTGTATTTTTTTTATCATAAATGCCAAAGAAAATTTGTTTATGTTTCAAACATACTTTGAATGAATGCTTTCATATCAGCATTCGGATTTATTTTTATAACATTGCGTATGTTTATTTAAAAACGATGTAGCATTACTCATTCATAAATTGTATGAGTGTGGGTACTAATGTCTTCATTCATAACTTTAAATGACCGTAGATTATCATTTTATTACGACTTATGAAGCGAAAAAATTATTACTCGAGATGAGATTAATGGGATGGAATTTGTTTGAGATTTAATAGGAAAATTTTGTATGGAAGGAGAAGGGCAGAGTCATCAAATTTACTTCTTAATATAAAAGTTTATCGAGTTTCCAATCTGTTGCTTTTTTAAGGCTAGTCTATTTATTAATGATTGAAAATATTCAGTATGCTCTTAAACTCATGTTTTCAGGATTAAAGTTTCTAGTCACGCTTTCAGTATTTGTTATTTAAATAATGCTCATTATAATGTTGTGTAAACAGATCTGAGCACTAGACCTATTCAAACCTGCATAGTTAGATGCATGACAAACAATATGGTTTTATGGTGAATTAACCGAGAGTTGAATTAAAATTTGTAGGTTTAGATTTGATTCTTACCTAAAAATCCTCAAAACAAATATAATGTCAAGCTGGAATTCCTCCATAAACATACGGTTAATAGTTATCAATCCCACAATCCCATAGAAACTGTTCTTTTACCTCCACTCTCAAATATTTACAGACATAATTGCAATGAAACAGAATCATACTTAAAATAAGAAGCAATATCAATAAGAAGTATGTAAGCAGCCAAAATTGTAAATACAAAAAGAATCTCAAATCCTCTTCATTTAACCATAAGCTGCTTTCGTTGTCCTTAAATGAATATTTGAAAAACGGTTGTCGATTTATGTTTTCCTGCTCTTTATGGTATTTAAAAGAAAGGACTGAAAAGGAAATGATGACAATAAAATTGTTTTTATTGAGAGTGGACACATTTATTATGTAGATTCAGGAAATGGGGAAGAAGTAAAGGGATATCGAATTTTTTAGGAAGAAGGATTCATTTCTGTAAAACGCACCAGTTGATATGCTATAAGCAATTTCTTTAACTAGGCTGCTCCAATGTTAAATAGCAATAGAAACTTTCGTTTGAAGACTTAAAGTTTGTATGATTTAATTATTGCTGCCAAAAGCACTTTAAACTCAACTTCTTTTCCCTTAATAAGCTCCCTTGCACACAAATGGTTGACTCACCGTCAACAGACACCTCATTTACGTCATGACTTAGTGCTAATGATGCTAAGGCAAACAAACTCATTTATTGCCACGATAAAATTCCGTTTGATTTACGTGTCTACATTTAATCAAGACGACTGGAAAATTTACGGTCGATGTTGTGAAAAATTTGAATTTATTCATTTTACTTCTGCAAATGTGAATTTTATGACTTTTTTTTTATTTGCATGATATTAATATCATTCCTTATTATTTATTATGAGGAAATTAAATTTTAAGAGACATAATGAAGAAATCAAAAATTTATTTCCAAATTTCCACAGAAATTAAATTTTAAATGTGAGAAAAAAAATGAATTTATGGGTAATTCCATGAGAAATTTTTGTAAAAAATTTACTTAAAATTGATTTTTTTCATATTTAGGCTTTACAAAAGTTAATAAGATTTTCACAGTGCATGTAAAAAGTCATATGGTATATGATTTGACATTAATTTTCTATCTAAAGTGGTTAATTCGTCCAAAAAATTGATTCCATGAGCGTTACTTGGTAACGCTATAAATGTTACCAAGTAACGCTATAAAATATAATTTTTTGGACGAATTAACCACTTTAGATAGAAAATTAATGTCAAATCATATACCATATGACTTTTTACATGTCCTGTGGAAATCTTATTAACTTTTGTAAAGCCTAAGGATGAAAAAAATCAATTTTAAGAAAATTTTATAGCAAAATTATAGCATGGAATTACCCTTAATCTTTGATCATTATCACTAAACTACATCTTCATAATATCTTAATTTTATGGCTTAATTTTTGTCATGCAATGACTCTTTACATTTGTGCCATTGCTTTGGTAATTGTTTAATAAAATCCTATATTCAGATTTTTTAACTCAGCCAGTATTTTTTTATTCAATCGCCATTGATACTTAGAAAGGAGAAGGATCTGTCAAACAAAATATATAAGGTTGATGCCAAACGGACCTTAAAAATTAATACAGTAAAAGAGACTTAAATAATTAAAAATCTAAATTGTGATTAAATGTAGCAAAACAGCCAAATTAGAGAAATTTAGAGTTTGTCCTTTCCTAGCTACGTCACTGCTTGATAATAATAAGGAAAGTTAAAGACGAATAAACTTTTCAGATTGTTTAAAACTGCAAATAAAATAAACTCTTTTTAAAACACAAATAAACGGAATAATTTACATATTTTAATGCTTAATGAGAATGATGCTGGTATAGTAGACATAAACTTTATTCATCTCATTACTCTATATTAAATGAGGCGAAAGAAAATAGCAAAAAAGCATTTCCATTTTTAGTTGACTATTTTCTCTTTAATTAGTTTATGCATGTATATAAATTAAATAGAATGGTGACTTGAGGAAAAAAAGAGCTTGAAGTTGACTTCTTTTTAGCCAGAACTTGAACAGAGTCAGAAAGTCCACATCATAATATCCAATCTAGTTTCATGCAATATTTTAATAATTTTTGTATAAAAATTCCAGCGATGCGTGTTGCGAAGATATTCAAGAAGTAATAGTATCCTTAAATCAAAATCAATGTGTCATTTCCGACATTTTAACATTTTTAACATGCTTACATGTAACTCTGCTGAAAGAAAACTCATTAAATCAAGCCATGACAAATTTTTTCATTCCCACACTAAACTTTATTCTCTTTGAGTACACCATAAATGCATTTAATTGCTGGTTTTTAATTAAAAATGTGATTTGCTACTGGTGTAAATTAAATCTAGGAATATTAATCGAGAGAGACAAGTTTTGTCACTTTGTTATCATGACAATATTCGAGAATGAGCTTTGAAAATTTAAACATGTTAAATTTTCGTTTAAAACTCTGTGTTGACTCGCAATACATTCCTTATCTCTCATTATAAGACTGGATCTTACAAAATGATAATCAAATAAATCAAATTACGTCAGTAAAATTACATTTTAAAAAGCAAACATTCTATAACTGCCTCATTACGTTCTTCGTTTCCATTCCTGACAAAATAAAATAAAAATCAGAATTTTCATTATCACAAAAGCTATTCCACTTATTTATTGCAAATGATAAACAAAATGTGTTTTAAATACGAAGAAAAAATAAATAACAGACTTCATTCAATATGCATGCATAAAGTGTAAAAGAAAAACCTTTTTAATGAGCTTTTAAACGAGACATCGAGAAATAAAGAGGAAAAAAGTTTCAAGGAAGTGTGAAAGCTTTCACACCCACATGTATTTTATCACAACATACATATGCATCGCATTCATTCCATTAAGATACGAAGTGTGCAGGAGAAGAAAAAGTTCAGTTGACAAGCTTTTGAATTAGAAAAAAAATTCAAAAATTATGGTAACGGTTTTTTAAAATTCAAAATTCAGCAATGTTAAATGGAATGTCATGAAAAACAGTCAAATCAAAAGGAAATCAAAACTTAAAACAATAAAAATTAATTTAAATCCCCATGTATTTTTATGATGATCATTTAAAAGCACGCGATGGGTATTTCCAGTTCAGGAAAAGCCATGAGGTTGGTGGAATATTCACACGCAATGAGCGCATGCGACTGGAATGACTTAACTTTTACTGGAAATGAATCTTGCATTGAAAAAGCTTCCAAAGCAAATAGCTTCATTTCACAATTATCCTTTCCTCAGTTCTGTGTTTCCCATAGCCCGAAAAAGACGATGAGACATTTTTGTACGGTTTTGTTCGCTGTTGCCGTGTCATTTAGAAGTTATTATTTTGTAAAATTTCAACATTTTTAGAACTGCCACTAACATTAGAGTCATCAGACATTAATTAAATACAAGATAACATAATAAACTTATCAATGATTGCGTCAAAATGACTGAAAATATGTGTAGCTAGATAGAATAAGGATAAAAAAACATTGACGAGAGAAAAAGAAAATTATTATATATTTTTGTACTTATTTCCAATACATATTCTACATACAGCTGGGAAAGTGAAGAAGTGTGAGAGAAAAGGAAGAAAGACGTGAAAGAGATAGACTGAAATCAGTTCTGAACATAGTACGGTGCTTGATGCAATTTGCTAGTTTCACATACTAGACACATTTTAAGTGTTGCCACTCAATGCGATAGTCGCAAGTTGAGCTCATTATTGAGGGTGTGCAATTTTTTTCGGTTTTTTTGTTGTTCGTGAAAATAATAAATTAAAAACTATACGTAAACATTTAAGACACGGGTTCGGTGTTGTTGGAGCAACAGCAGTTGACTTTTATAACAAAAAAAAAAATATTTGTCAAATTTTGACTTTAAAAATTCGTTAAAAACTTAAGAAAAATTTATGTTAAAAAATTCGTGTTAAATCCAATAAAAGTATTAAAGTGTGTCACGAAACTTTTAAAGCTCTTATAAACCAAAACGCTCATCAAAAATTCATTATAAAAACTCGAAAAAGAATCAACAAGAAAGTGACCAAAACCTGTCAAAATAAACAGAAATTTTGTGATATTCTACTTAAAAATATAAAAATTATTAAAATAAATTTAGTGAAATAATTACGCACAAAAATTCTAGGTATTAAAAAGGATTAAAGAACTAGATGAAATTTGTTAAAAAAAGACTTTTTGACTTGTTAATGAAAGAATTTTCTTCTTCGCTAGAACAAAGTTTTGCATGTTTTTAACTTATTCATTCAAGCATTAATCCAGCTTGAAATAATTTTAGCAATTTAAAAACCATTTTAAGAATCAACTTTTCACATTTACGAGTGTTTTTTTCTCGCGAGACACAGAAATAAAAATGTAAGAAAAATTCAAAATTTATATTTTACGATAAATTTATTTTCATTGCATTCATTGCGACACTCAGAGACGTAATAAATCTAAAATGATCCTCAAAAATGCATTTATCTTGTTCATTCTCATTCATTTGTCGAATAAATTTCAAATTGCTGTCAGATAAATTTCGGAAAATAAGAACTTTGTGAAATGTGGTGAATTTATTGCTGCAATAATGAGATATTTTTTGTTGTGATATTTTCTAAAAATGTCTTGTACATTTTTAAAGCAAGATCTTTTCATAATCACTTAAAGTTTACGGCATAAGTCTTTAATTGAAGCTGTTGCAGATTTTTTATTTTTGTCATATTTTAATCTTGAATATTTAATATGGTCATCAACAATGGATGACCAATTTCTTCACTAGTTCTTTAAATTGCTCATGATTGGAATCTCCTTCCAAAAATATTGTTTACTTATTAATCAGGCAAAAATACTCATGATAGTACAATATTATGAAAAAGTATTGCCAATTATAAATAAAATTTCAAGGAGTTTCATTCAAAGATTAAATGCTATTAAATGCAATCTTAACCTGTAGATCCAAAACCTAGAACCAAGAAAATTTATATGGATCTATCATAATAAATAGTTGTTGAAAATTTAACGAGTGCTCAATAGGATCATAATTAACAAACATTCTGTTCAGAATTAGATATCAAACTCAAGGTGTGGAAACTCAGGATTAATCCTGAAAAATTCCAAAAATCCTAAAAAATCCCTGAGCCACTAAACATGGAAATGTGAAATCCCTTTTAAATCCCTGATGCATTTGATGAATCACTTCGGGATTTAAAAGGGATTTGACATTTTCATGTTTATTGGCTCAGCAAGGGCCAGGAATTTGAAAAGGGGTTGACAAAAAAAATTTTGTATGGAAAAATTTGAGGGGGGGATTTTTGGGATTTTTTCATAAAAACCCTAGCAAAATAAAGAAATTTCTGTTTACGTTGGGGCATTTGTCCCCTAAATCCCTATCCTGACTACGCGCCTTTGGCTCATGGATTTTTTAGGATTTTTGGGATTTTTCAGGATTAATTCTGAGTTTCCACGCCTTGAGTTTGATATCTAATTCTGAACAGAATGTTTGCTAATTATGATCCTATTGAGCACTCGTTACATTTTCATCAGCCTTAAGGGCAAATAAGATCATATAACCGTTTGAAATAGTATTAGTACTTTTCAGGCGGCTTTTTCCTTTATAAAAGAAGTAAAACAAATGAAAAATAGTAAAGGTTCTTTAATTTAAATACGGACTATAATATAATAATAATAATAATAATAAGATCCTATGATCACATCTGAGTTCTCTTAAGGAACCATCAAAATTGAATGCACTGAAAATAATTCTCAGAATTCCTAATTTTTTTCTAGATCATAAATTTAAAATTAAAGTTTGAAGTTAGAAGCAAATAAACAAAACATTTTAAAGGAAAAGAAAGTTTTATATGAAAAAATTCATCAGTGCTTACCAAAATTAAATCAGATTCATAAATAAAAACTAAAGAGTTATAAAAAAAGTGTGTTTTTAAAGTCAACAATGAAAAAATTATTGCAATAAAGTTGTGAAAGATTAAAAATCAGCACATACAGACAGCAAAAAACGGGAAGGAATCTATGCATTGAGAGAGGAACTTAATCACATTCCGGCACATGATAACGAGTTTTTAAAAAGAAGGAACTTTTTGCTTCCCCTACTGTGCATTGCTCTCATCATCATCATCATAGTCAGTCAGCAATCGCAGTGATAGAATAAAACATGAAAACATAGAAAAAGTTTTCATTTTAAAAAAAGCTGTGCAATGAAGGAATTTCCTCAGTTTTTTTTCCTCTCCTATCCCAATATATATGTGCTTGTGTAGTTGTGTGAAATGCAATTTTTATTGAATTTCGAATGAGCGAACAACAAGCAGAAAGTAGAAGTGGAAGTTTGTTCATAAAAGAATATTAAAAAAGACTTTGACCGCATGCGATAACTAATAGCATCAAAAAGGAACTTTGTTTTGGGCACAAAATGAGTCGGTGAGGCTCAAAAAGACTTTAAAAAAAAGTTGAAAATAATTGAAAAGCATTCCGATTTTTGTGGAAGTAAAACAAACGACAGAAGAGATTTTTTTTGTTTGGTGTGTCGGTGGAACAGTGAGGAACTTTTTATCGTCATTATTTCCTCTCTATTTTATACATGTTGTATATTAAAAAGTCAAAGAATTTGCATTGGTTTTGTTGGAACTGAAAAAGTATCATAAAAATAAGCTCTTTTGCTCGTTACAAAAGGAACAAAGGAGAATAAAAGCAATTTTTTCCTGTTTTTGTGTAGTCAGAAATAAAATTTTGTGATTTTGTGTGAAAAAATTTCTGTGCAGAATAAACTATGGAATATTTTGTGAGATTTTTAAGACAGCTAAATGTAAAAGGCTGAAAAAATAGAACAGAGAACTGAAAGTTTTGTCAAATACATTTTTGCAAACTGGTAAATGGGTTTGATTTCATTGAAGCACATCATTGTAAGTAGTTTTTGCATTTTTAGAACTTTTTTGACTGTTGAAGTTGAAAGCTTAAAGCTTTAAACAGAAGATTCTTTTTCTTTATTTAACTCGTCACTTACCATCGATTTTCTCACTTTAAGGACCAAGTGGCAGCTTTTTCCAATAAGATAACAAGTGGCTGTCATGTAGCTGTCATTATCAAGCATCTGCTGCTTGATTTTACGTATAATATCCGCTTGGCAAACTTGCACACAAAATTTCAATCAATTTCATCAGTCAGTGATCAGGTTACTTATTCATGAGGAGGAACTGGGATCAGTTACATTTCATGATACACGTGACTTTAAAGATACCCCAAAAATCAGCTTGAAAAATCAAATTTCTTACATTAATTCAACATCCCAGCATTTTCAAACGAAATAATCAAATCAACTCAAAAAAAAATGAAAATTTAAACTTTTGTAGCGGCACCAGTCGATTCTTTCTTTTTAAAAGCAAAACTTTGTTGCTGATTTATTTCACCCAAAAGAATAAAGACGAAGGAAATTGTATAGCATTGCGCATCGAATAAATTCCATGCCGTTGATTTCATTTAAAAATTTTATAACTTGCTCGTGTGAAGAATATTTTTTATGTAGCACATTCCTTCAACATCATCACTTCTCTGAGAATTGGCTTAAGGAACATTTATAGAATTAAGAAAAAAATACATTTCTTCTATTACACAAGCGATTCATGTCAAGACTAATGTTAATAGGCTTGTGTCAAGCTTTAGAATAAAATGGTTGGTGTTCATGTGCAAAAATAATGCGATAATGTAGGCGCAAATGGGTAAATATTGTTGGATGTCTAACTGAGATTTCAAGATGCTTTAGGAAATACACGATTTTCATTTCAGTATCCTAATCTTCTTTTTAAAACACTGATTTAATGATTCTAGTGGATTATTCACATTTAAGTTGAAATAATTTTGTTTGATCTGAATTTTTGTTCTTAAAGGAGCTTAGATGTGTCTAGGACAAAATTAAATTCTCAAACAATATGGTCTGAGATGCACTTGTATGTTTAAGCTTGATTTCTGGTATACCACGAAACATTTTGTGCTTCTGTAAAGATGAAGAACCACAGAGGAATGAAATTTAAACGGATGGCACAAGTCGGTTCTAGCATAGTGCTGGATTTAAATTGAAGCCAGCACCATGCTAGAGTCATGCCTGCTTAACGCCGGATTTCTATTCGATTAACCGACTTGTGCTATTCGGGTAAACAGTTTTTAACCGATAATTCCACGAATTTCAACAAGATCCTCAAAGATAAAGGAAAGAGAGTTCAAAACATATGGAAATGCAGCACAAAAAACTTACTTTCCTTTTCCTTAAAACTTTTACACATTTTCATATAAAAAAGACATAAATATAGTAATAAAACTATTTGATTGTCATTGCCATGCTTCCTGAAATTCTATAAACCATTCATCATAAAAAAAACAATCCACAACTAAAAATCAACCATCAACAAAAAACCAATCAACTTTACATTATCATGTTTATTGTCAATCAAACATTTACTGTTTCCCAATAAATTTTGCATTTGATTCATTTTCCTTTTCAAATCATTGCTTCTTCAATGTCACAGATGCTATAAAATCGACATAAAAACCAATTTTACATGAATGTGATCTACGTATTTAAGTCAAAAGGATTATGACAAAGTAAAATGGAAATTGAATAATTTCTAAGGTAGTCACGAAAGTCACGAAAAATAATCAATTAAACTTGCAAGACTTGTCGTCGTAAAAAAGAAGAAAGTCATTGAAAACTCGGAAAGTATCAATAGAACAGAATTGTATAAAAGTAAGATTTAAGCAGAGCTCGAAATCGATAGATCGATCGATAAGGTTCGAATCGGCTCGAGTTGATTCGACTCGACTCAAAATCGAGTCGACTCAACTTTTCTCTAGTCACCTTCATTTTCTTGGAGTCAACTCAGTAATTTTTTTTGTAAGACTCGAAAAAAATGAAGTTGACACGAGAAAAGTTGAGTCGACTAGAGTCAACCCGAGTCAACTTCGAGCTCTGGATTTAAGCATTGAAGTTCTATTGGAAATAAATAAAAATCGATGAAAGCTTAAAGCTTTTTTTTTTTGGACAAACTCAAATTCATCGTCCATTAAACTAATAAGTTAATTAATTTTTCATTTAATAAGCTTAATTAAAAGACAATCTTCCAATGTCTCATAAAATTTCGATTCTAGACTTTTCGGTCGTCAATTAATAATTCAAGATTATCAGAACATTCGGGTTAAAACTCTTCTTTGAAATTTCAATCCAACATTATACGAAGAATATTGATTGCGAATTCATTGTGCCATAAAAAAAAGTTCAAGCTTGAATTTCCATTTAAGAGACTTTTCCTTCTTTTTCTTGCCAGAAACTTTCTTTATTTCAATTGCATGCCTCATATATTCTTCTCTGTGCAGTTTTGCTATTTTCTTATTTCTTCTTTTTCTATTCTGCCTGCTGGTTCAGTCACTCATATAAATATACCTCGAATGTGCAATTTACAGTAAATTATTTTTGATATCGTTGGCTGTAGGATTGAAAAAAGTAAGAGAAATCTTTAGAACTTAGCAATGGAAGCGACTATGGCAATGTCAGAGGTCCTTACTTATGTCTTACAATAAGGCGTCAAAAATACGATAATGGTCAACTATTAATTCCGATAATGGATGTTGAAGAAACCGATTCATGACGAAAATATTTGGGATGCATGTCAGTTGCTCATACTTCCGGTTGACGTCAAAAGCTGTTGTTCATACAAAAAAATTTTTAAGAAATTGAAAAAATGAACCGAACGCTGATTTTAATGCAGACAAGTGTGCTTTACTTACTTACTTCGATGACCTTACAGATCCATGGCCTTCCTCAGATGTCATCTAAAACTGGCTCTATCGCTGGCTACCAATTGCCAATTTTCTATACCAAATGCAATACTGTCTCTATCAACAGCCTCTTTCCTAGAGTTCTTTGGTCTTCCACTACTCTTTTTTCATCCACAAAGTCCGACTTAAAGACTTTACTTAATGGAACTTCCACAGGTCTCCTCATGTGTGCTTTATTTTATCAAAAACCAGCTAGCTTGAGGCTCAAAAGTACTTTTTTCCTACCAAGATTTCTTAATTCTCAAAATAATGTACAGACTGATATTCCCAAAACTCCAATCTTAAGTATAATATGAATAAATCAGTTTAATTTTTTGTTTATAAATACACAAAGCTTAGCACACAAAACAATGCATAAGCACAGACCAAAATAAAATGAAATGTATTTATGTTCATAATATTTATGACTCTAGAGAGACAATTTAAAACGAATTATGGAGTAATTAAATGGACCATAAAAATGTAAACTCATTTCCCGTTCTTTTTTCGCTTCCTCCATTTTTCTAAACAGTTGGCATGGCACGAAAATATTATTCAAGGATGAATGAATTTTAAGTAATCGACATGGGGAATTAAAGTTTCTCATGTGTATAACACCTAACAAAATACTTCCTCTATGTTGATGAATTATCATCACTTCTTTCCTCCTTTCTTTCGTGTAAAATTGCGGCATACACGGCAGTGAATTGATACTATTAAAAGAGAAAGGATTTCGAACGCATACAATTTTTATTTTAATTTTTTATCGACGTTACCGTCCAGAAGACTTCGTATTTATCCATTTTTTTACTTTTTACATTGATTAGTGATACATTTCGTATCACTATAGGTGATGTAGAATCAAGCTTCCAATCTTCAAATCTAGGTTTCGATTAAATTCATGCTCTCATTTCAATCTTCTATGTGCGTGACGTTATACATTTCAGGTCCGTTCTAACAATATTCCATTCGTGGGTAATCTTGTAGCTCTCGTTCCTATTTCTCCAGCTACACTTCAAGTTCCTGATCCGTTCCTTAATTCAATGTTGCCCAAATGCCCAATTATGGCTTGATCTGATACACAATAAAAGTGAAAATTCAAACAAACCAAAATTTCTCGGAAATGTTAAACTTTTAACCTCAAAATTAAACATGAACTTTTAATAAATTTATGAAAAAAATTGCAAAAAAAAATATCAACTGCATTGTCCGGGAATCGAACCCGGGTCGTCCGCGTGGCAGGCGAACATTCTACCACTGAACCAACAATGCGTGATGTTGAATATGAGGGAATGTGAATTAAACGCATATTTGAAACTCATAAATGAAATGTGTGGAAAATAAAATTCTTGTTCCACTTTCTGATATCAGAACCAGCTTTAATCAACGACGTATAACAATTAAAACACTCAATCATTATTTAAACAATATTAGAGAACACATGAAAGTTGAGATTTTGTTTCTCTTATCTTAAAAGAGTGTTTTGTGCGTGTACGTTGCAAACTCAACGTAAGCTTTATGTTCCATATTCCATGTTGTTTCGCTTGAAACTGTTCCATTTTCTCGAGTTTCTTTGTTATTTACTGAAATTAGTAAACACAAGCTTGTGAAGATTATCTTTTAATCTGTATTACCAACTTTCAAACTTTACATATTAAAATTAGCTTAATTTAATTAAATAGAAATTGACGTGATTGACTCATCCTCTTCAATGCATATTGAAGATTATATTTCTTTAAAAAAATCCAAAAAAATTAAACACGAGCTAAAATGGTTTCTTTCTTAAAACTTTATACAATAAATCTGCTATCTCCATTTCTTGAAAAAAAAAAGCTATTCAACAAAACTGCTCGTACAAATATAAGGGAGAAAGATTCTCAAAACAAAAAGATTCACACGATTTATCGCAAAAAGTTTTGTGGCTTCTCAGTATTTCCGTTCCCCTCTGTTATCTCCAAGTTTCAGTTTTTGCTGCGATACTCGCGACTTTTTGTTGGGGGTGAAAAAGCATCCTTACGCGTACATACAATTTTATATGATAAAGTAGGCATAAACAAAAAGCTACAAAGTGTGAGGACGAAGACCCACATTTGCTTTATTAAATTTCATAATTCATTCCATTCACAAACCGCAGATGGGCAGACAAATATATCTTCTTGTTTTCACGTTGTTCATATACTTTATGCATCCGTAAAATGTGTGTGTATTCGTGTGTAGGCTGATGCCTTTCTGTTTTTTTTGTGCTGTTGAACTTTCCCTTCATGACTGTGCTTCTCGTATTTTCTGAAGCGACAGATAAATTTTCCGTTGGGGTGTCTTTTTTGGAAAATCGTTAATGTGTTGCTTCTCTCACTTTGGGTGATTTAATGCCTTTTTGGTTAATGCTGCAATTTATTTTTTTTGATGCACTTAAGCATTGATTTATGATTATTAATGGATTGATGATTGATGGAATAAACTTTGTTGTTTCAAGGCATCGAATGACATCCTATATTAAGCTGAATTAAGATGAAAAATAGTGGATTATCAAGGGTCTTCATAGAATCAATTAATGACAAGAGAGAAGCTGTTTTTAAATAAATTTTTCGGTTGACGTCAGTTGTGAATAGCTTCAATTATATTTAAAGCTTTTTAAATAAATGCGCCTACATATTCGTAGCTTTAGAACTCACATTATCTAAATTTAAGAAAAGAAAGAAAAATCTCAGTCTTTTTTTGTGCTGTGAAGCAACGAACATAAATGATGATAAATATTGTTATGCTGGAATCATGAGATGAATATATGAAAAATTGATAAATCTTCTATCTCCCAAAAAACACGAATGAATTTATCATAAAATATGAAATTTTGTTGCCATTTTCCCTAATTTTCTTATCTCATTCTTGACAATCTCGTTACAGAAAGAACTTTTCTTGGCCAAGCTCGATCCTGGTTCACCGAAGTTTGGTGAACGTAAAATGTCATCATCCTCCTCGTCATCAATGAAGACAAAGTGGTTAAAAGCTTTTCGTAGCCTTAAGCCGGCTTCGGGACCATCGGGGAATGATAAGTAAGTATCGAGTAGAATAGAAATTGTCTTGAAATTTTATTATTAAAATAATTTATTGCATCATTTCATTATAATTGAGTTTATTTTATATTATTATGAAATTTATTCTATATTAATGATAATAAAAATAACAAGAACAAGGAATGCATAATAAGAAGATATTGAAGATTTTATCTATTTAAATTAAGAAGGAAGAAAAATGGAAGAAATGAAAAGTTTTTTTGTTCTCTTGGATTCTCATAACTGTTTCTATAGTTTTGCATTTTCTTAAGCAATTGCTTATACAGCTGGATATTCCGAACGACATGAATAGAACAGTCTTTGATATGATTCTATCAAAACTTATCACTGAATTGGTTCCACTTGATAGAGCCTCCGTGTGGCCTCTTATTGGTAGCTACATGATAAGTATGGTGTTCTAAAAACAATAATGGCTGAACCTTGAAGAATCCAGATCGACGTTTTTTTTTTTTCATTTTTGACACTCGAGTATGATGAAGCTTTGAGCCATAGCTCATAAAAATTAAAACGTTTACCCCAATTTCAAAAATATCCTCAAAATGAAATTTCAGATCATCACTTTTATCATTAAGTTCCACTATGAATGCTAATATCGAACCCTACATGACTCATGAGTCAGCATTGATAACAGCATGAATAATGATGAATATGACGACTCATGTTTTACATTTATGAATAATCTTATACATTCATCAATCATTTAATGTCATTCAACGAATAGGTCCTTACACCATCAAGATGTATGATTTCATGGGCCATTAAATTTAAAACTCAAAAAATTTAATTTGTTTGTTAAGAAATTTTAAGCCCTAGAAAAAAATGATGAATAGTTTACATAATAATTTTTTTATGTCTTTTTCATTTCAATGCTTATTATCTCTCGCATCACCCTCATGAGTCAAACATAAAAGCCTCTGAAAAGTTCATAAACGCTCTAATAGTTACAAAAAGAAAAGAACTGGAAATGGAAAAATTCATATGCATGACTCTAATGCGACATTCTCTAAAGTGCTTTTTACAATGCAATAAAAAAAAATCAGTCATTAAAAAAAATACATAGATAGGATGTCTCACGGGAGAACAAAGCTTTCATGCACGAAGAAACATGGGCAATAGAAATTTTCCTACTTATAAAGCGCGTGACATGTAGTAGATGCCAGCATAACTATCGTCATGCAAGTCATTTATTTACAAGTTCTTTTATATTCATCATAAAAGCTATTTGTGCAGCTTAATTTTTGCAAGTAGGATAAAAATTGTTAAGTCATTTTGGCAAGACTAGAAACTTTTAAATTTTGAATATAGTTAAGGATGTATGACAAGATTTAGAAAGGATTAGGACGCAAAACTTTGTGGGAATATTCCTTACAAGACAAATTTTTAAGGTTAAAATCAAAACTCAAGTTACGCAAGTTCTATAAGTTGTTAAATTTTTAGATTAATGTGAGAACTTGGCTATTTCTATCGTTGATAAAGTTGTCACTCCCTTAGAGCAGAGTATTACTGTTCTCAGACAAGGGTTACGTTTTGACTTCAGTAAGGGTTTTTATTGCTTTTTCTGAACAATAAATATTGAGAATCTAAAATTTGGTCTTGGTACCAATCTCATACAGCCATAATCAATATAGAAACTTATGGAAAACCAAGACCAAGACTTGATGATCCATTTTCTGTTTGTAATAAGATCTCAACATATTCTCTATGATCTGGATATAATAACATCGCTAATGAGACTTTCTAACTTGTACATTCTGACATATGCATCGTTAGCGTCATATCCACTTTTATGTGGATATAAAAGGCATAACGAGAAAATAAAAGAAAAGAGAAAATTCATTGAGGCGTGAAAAATGTTTACAAATAATTGTTTAGCATAATTTGAAGTGAAAAGAATGAAAAATGGAATTTTTTCCTTTTCTTCTCATAAAACAAACTTTTTTTAAAGCAGCATAGAAAAATTTATGAGGCACTTGGAGTTATGAGACGATGAAGAATCAACAACAAAGAGGGAAAAAAAACATTTTTTGTAGTTAACACTGTGAGGATTTGATTTAATGAGAATTCAAGGTGAAAAATAATTTTTTAAGATTAGAGCTGAGATGTTTTGCTTCCATTTTTCTTCAGATTTAGATGAATTTCTGTTATTTATCTTCTTATTCTCGTTCGAACTTTCTGGAAAATCAATAATGTGACTGTCAACATGAACTTTAGCATTATAACAACAAAATAATCACCATTCAATGTCAAATTATTGACCGTAATGAGTGACTTACTCCAGATTACATTGAAATTGATTGATACAAAAATAATTCAGAATGACTGAAAATGACCATCATGACATAATACAATATTCTCACATGATGAATTATTCATTTTATGATAAGGTTAGAATTACTACCAAATATATGATGATCTTTTCCTAATGCTTGACTTATGGATATCAAAATAATTTTCTACACGCATTGAATTTCTAATGAAAAGTATCAAGTTTTCTTTAGATGATGTATTTAGAGCTTTACGGGTTCGAAGTTCTCATCTTTCGTATTTGATCTTTTTTAGACCTTAAAAATATATTTAAAAGATTCTAGAGACGTGGATGACATTTCTCCTTCAACAATAATTAAGTGTGTATTCGCATGTATTTACATTGTTTGCTGAAGGTACACGATCCTAAATTTAATCCATTTTCTCTTCTTAGAATTAATTAAAACGGCACGAGACAGCCTAAAAAAATCAAGATTTAAAAAAATTTCTTCTTAATTTTTTTGTATTCTTAAAAAATTCTCAGAAATTTCAAGAAGTTTATTAAAAGGTATAAAAAATGTATTAAATCATCTAAATTGATTTAATTCATCTAACTTCCTACTTGCTTAGTAAAATCTTGTTTTAACGTAATCGATAGAATAATTTGCTTAAGATGCCTTGAAAGTGATGAGCCTAATTTCCATGGAAATTTCGCTTTAAATTTTAATTCAAAAATAATTAAAGCTAGGTTAAGTTTTTAATTTCAAAAAAATTTTGGTCATTGCGAAGTCATGAAGTCAAAACATTTTTGTATCAATACAAACTAGTAACAAACTTTTACCTTATTTTATTCCTCTATGTTGATTTGATTGAATCTTTCCAATTTATTTTCTTTTGGATCTTTAAAATTCAACAATTGTCATTCTGAAAACATAAAATCATTAAATACAACACGAGTCATCAATTAAAGAGAAGAAAAATAAAAATCAAAATTTAATTTTAAGTTCCTTATTAAATTCATATTTAGAATAAATTTTAAAATTTTGATTTTTTTTTTAAAAATTTTTGTTTGGTAAAAAAAATATTTTTAAAAACTTATTTCCTTTAAAATTCGAATCTAATAAATTTTTTTAATTTTTTGTTACAAAATCTTTTCCAAAAATAAACTTTTAAAATAAAATCCAAAAAAAAAATCCATTGAAACAAAAACAGACCCAATGCAAATCACATGTATCATGCTGTCTCAACTGTTCTTAGTATGAGGTAAATGTAGTTGATAACTCATTCTCCCTTTTTATTGGCTAAGATGCTAAAATTCATAATTTTCTGCTCCTTTACTTCTTAAAACTTTATGATAAGACACAAGCAAAAAAATTCACAAAATGAAAACTTTTATCGCTTGATGTTGTCACGCTTTTGCAAATTCAAAGAAAAGAAAGAATAAAAATTCAGAGATGAAATGCAAATGATGCTTTTTATGAAAACCTGTTAAGCAATTACATTTTACCCATATCTATTATGTCCTATTTATTTTTCTGTTTTATTTGTCACAATTTTATTACTTTTTCTGGTATAATTTTATTTGTTTATCTGTCCTTTTTGAAATTGTACTTTATTTTCGGTAGGACTTTCAATGAATATAAACATTTCAATGGCAATAAATTTATCGAGCACTTCCCAAACCACTTTTAATATTTTTTGTCATATTTGTGATAAATGTTCATTTTTCGTAACATAATTTTCGGATTTTAAATGCAGAGTTGTTGACTTTGATACTTTTGGGTGTTTAATGAGTCATTAGTATGAATTTATAGCTTTAATCAGGTCATTTGAATTGTTATGCTACGTTGAGTATATAAAATTCGTTCATAAATGATGTCAATCAAAAACTAGATTCTCAGACAACCATGTGCATCTACTTTCACCATCTTTATAAATGCTAAGAACTTTTATGATCCAATTCAAAAAGCTTCTAAATGCTGGACATCAAAAGTCATTGATCCCGTACTGTACATCATCAGAACTGTAAATTTTCTACCACAGTAAATTTATTATGCCAATAACTCTGCATAAATCTATAAATTTTATGACAACTAAACTATGTCATTCATTCATGCATTCATGCAAATATTATATTCATTCAAAATTCATTTAAATGCTTTTATTTATCGAATAATGTTGATTTTTGCATAATTTTTACTGTTATGAACATACAAGTGCATAAACACCCACATATTCTTGCATTAATTGTCACATTATAAGTTTTAATGAACCTTTTTTTTCCTCTTTTGCATTGTTGCACATATTTTAAATTTCACATAAATTTTGTTGTGAGTGGTCAACAAATAGGGATGAGGTATGATTTTTAAATTAATTTTTGGGAAGTTGGTTGTAAACCTCACCATCCCTAGCCTGAATGTAGGGCTGCCACCCTCCAGGCGAGGTTGTTTCGATAGGATTTTAATTTATCCTCGACACAGGGCTCGGTCCCCAGCGGTGCATTTAGCGGTATCAAAGGATACCACGAGAAGGTATGCACTTGACATTTGGTCGGCTTCGGAGTCAGACTTCGGCTTTCCCAATCCCTAGGTTGTTAATAATATGCTCAAAATTTTATTCCTTTATGAACCGTGACTAAGAAAGCGCTAAACCCTAAATGAAATCACACCTAAAACTCTAGAGTCTTTACTCAAAATAGAAGCTAACTTCACAGAAGTAACAACATTTTCAACTCAGCACGACATCGGCAGTTTGCATCACAAAAGCACTCTCAAAAATAAATGAATAATTTTATTTTTATTGCGATAAATAAAAGCTTGATTTCCAAGTTCTGAACACATGCAAAGCAACAAAAAGCAATTTTAATTTGAATTTCAATAAAAGTTTAATTCCAATTAAGCATAATTATGATTTTTTTCTCATTTATTCGATCGACATGATTGCCACTATAAATAATGTGTGGAAAATGTCTTGAAGAAGAAATTTTGTTGTGTTTTTAATTAGGCACAATATCAAGCACATGCTTCCGTACAAAAGCTTTTCTTATTTTTGTCGGAATTCCCGCATTAAATATTCCATTTTTATGTATTTTATGCTTGTGTTATGTCTACAAACAATATTTTGTTTCAATTTATGCACAATGCATTGAACAAAGTAGCATAAGTTGCATGTTATACTTGCATAACATATCTTCATACTCTCATGTACACATGAATGCATAAATGTTTTAATGTTTCCTTTATGGCTTGCAAATTTCCTCTTTCTCTCACCATTCTATCGCTCTCTTGATATACATTGCTTTCCTTATTTCTTTTCCTTTTTGAAGCTTTTAATTGAAGGTTTTTTTCGTTTTTGAATTGAAACTTTATTGGCTTTAACTTTAAGAAAGTTGAAAGATTATTGATTGATTTTTGAATATTAGGTATTTTACAATCAGAAGATCAATGTTAATTAATGATCTATAAGCATTTGTTATTTTCCTATCGACACAGCGACGTTGAATTTATTGATACTTAATTACATCTTTCATAAAGTTTTCAAGCCAATTTCTGTTGCTTGGAATTACTTACTTACTTCCTTGGCTGGGGCGCACGTGAGCCCGCCCATGTTGCGCTTAGAGATCGTCTGAAGACAGCTCTATCTTTAGAAACCTTCTGCCAGTTCGGGATATTAAAGACTCTTGCGCTCTTTCAACGCATCCAATCTACGAGATCTTCGGTCTTCCTCGTGATCTCTTGCCATCCATTAAGTCTGATACTGTCACTTTTAGTACTGGAGCATCTTGTGAGCATTTGAACACATGTCCAGCCTTTCTTAAGCGCTTTACACAAAAAACTGTAGCAATATTAGCACCTTAATTCCTTCGTCAGAATATTCCAGAGATTGTCTCATAATTTTGTCAAAAATCAAAAATTCAAACAACATTTCCATGCATATTCATATTTATTGATTGATGATGAAGTTAATTATTGGATTAAAGTTATGATGAAACATAAATTTAAATTAAAATTTATTGCACATTATAACATTTGATAAATCCATCCTACTCGTCGTCATAATCCATTTAACTGAGATTAAAATGCAATTTTCATGCTGAATTTTGGTTGAATAACACAACAACAACAATTCACAGACATGATTATTTTTCACATTTTGTCAGTGCAGAGACAAGGACAGACACAAAAAATTCACAATTTTCATTTTACATTTATTAAAATATTTTTTAAAACTTTTTTCATTTGCCTGAAGCACTTTTATGTCCTTTTTTTTTTGTTGCGACATGATACACTTTTATGCCCTCTTTTATCCAGACTTTTTATATGTTGTGCCAATTATAGAGGAAGTGTATGCTCACTACAATGCACTATGGGCCAGAAATGGAAAATTTTTCCAAAAATTATTTCTACAGCTTATATGAAAGTCCTTATTCTGCCCTACATTTACGTTCTTAAAACTTTGCCCAAGTCGACAGCGTGTCCGAGATATGGCACTTCAAAGTTGGTCAGACGACCATTTTCACGTTACATTGAAAATGCTCTCACCAGTCACTGGATGGATGAATCTCCTTCAATTTTTTTTTGGTAATAGCTTTAAATAGTTCCTTCATTTTAAGGTATAAACAATTGCAAAAAATTTTGTGAAAAACTTGATTTTTCTCAAAAACCACGTGTTCGTCATACTTCCGTTTGTGTAGGTCTTCACAAGCACAACCAAAGTTACTAATTTCTTTTTTATGTTAAAGATTACATCAAAAGCTATAACTTTTGCATACATGTCGTATAATTTTAACAAAGTTTTGGTAGTGAAAAAAATTTTTTTTATAAAAAAAACACCAATTTTTTGACAAAAATCGCTGTAGTGCTCCAGGGATACCCATGGTAGTGGAATTTTATTTCACATTTAGAAAGCTCTCTGGATATGCTATCAATTAATGCAGTAAAATGAACAAGTGTTCTCTTGGCAAAGAGCACTTTTTTGACTCTGAAAGTCGTATGTCGAGCAAGGTCAAAAAAGAAAAATAATCATAAAAATTTCAGTTTTAAGTAAAATTTAATTTTTTTAAGTTAGATTGATAGATCTTTTTAAAACGCGTCTTTTGAGTATAAATATGTCATAGTTTTGTCAAGTTTCATGATCAGTTTTTTAAAAAAATAGTTTTGCTCCTCGTTTTTTCCGAAACATAAATCAATAAGAACTTAACATAATTGAAGCCATTTGGAGGTTAAATTGAGTTAAAAATCGTTTAAAATTTTTGTATTTCTTAAATAGTTCTTTACACAAGTATCTAAGATATAAAGTGTTGCATAGTTTTGAAAAGGTATTAAAATTTCCAATATGTTAACATGAAAATTTTAGGAAAATTTTCAAGTAATATAGTCAATTTGGGTAAAAAACGCATTTTATATATGCTAGTTTTTAATGTTTTTCGTTTTTCTCAGCAAAGACTTTATGAAAAACTCTCAAAGTTTGCACACTTATTTGTTATATAAATGTTAATGACTCGTATAAGTTTTGGAATTTTCTATTGAGTTTTTCATGAGTTCTCCAAATCTGAAATTTTCAATATTAAAAATCCTTTTTTCTCAATAATTCCGATTTTTTATTTATAAATAAATATCTTATTATGTTTCATTTTACAATATCTTTTCATTGATATGTAACAATCTACGAAAAAAATAAGACTAGCGAGGAATCAATAAAAAAAGTGTCAAAAATTTATGAAAATTCTACGCTATTTTAATTTTTTATCCTTTTCTGGTTAATTTTATTAAGTTTTGTAAGAGTATTATACCTTTTTGCAAATTTATAGCTTAAGACTTTCATCTGCTTTCATCCACTAAAATTCGTATGAGTTTACGATAAGCACAACTGAAGTTAAATAAGCTTCACGTTGGCGACAAAAGACAGTTCCATATGAAGAAAACCAGATATTAATTTTAATGCTATTTGAGCTATAATATTAAACTTTTTCATTTAGTTTTGTTATAAATGTTTCATGTATTTAATAGCAGCCTGAAGATTTAATTTAAAGCTTTTAAATAATTTGATTTTAAAAAATTCAAAATTTTTGGTTGCGCCAACGTGAAGCTTATTTAACTTCAGTTGTGCTTATCGTTGACTCATACGAATTTTAATGGATGAAAGCAGATGAAAGTCTTAAGCTATAAATTTGCAAAAAGGTATAACACTCTTACAAAACTTAATAAAATTAACCAGAAAATGCTAAAAAATTAAAATAGCGTAGAATTTTCATAAATTTTTGACACTTTTTTTATTGATTTCTCGCTAGTCTTATTTTTTTCGTAGATTGTTACATATCAATGAAAAGATATTGAAAAATGAAACAAAATAAGATATTTATTTATAAATAAAAAATCGGAATTATTGAGAAAAAAGGATTTTTAATATTGAAAATTTCAGATTTGGAGAACTCATGAAAAACTCAATAGAAAATTCCAAAACTTATACGAGTCATTAACATTTATATAACAAATAAGTGTGCAAACTTTGAGAGTTTTTCATAAAGTCTTTGCTGAGAAAAACGAAAAACATTAAAAACTAGCATATATAAAATGCGTTTTTTACCCAAATTGACTATATTACTTGAAAATTTTCCTAAAATTTTCATGTTAACATATTGGAAATTTTAATACCTTTTCAAAACTATGCAACACTTTATATCTTAGATACTTGTGTAAAGAACTATTTAAGAAATACAAAAATTTTAAACGATTTTTAACTCAATTTAACCTCCAAATGGCTTCAATTATGTTAAGTTCTTATTGATTTATGTTTAGGAAAAAACGAGGAGCAAAACTAGACAAAATAGTGAAAAAAATGTTAAAAAGAATGCATTTTATGAAATTCTAAAGTCAAATACTTTATTTTTCAAGTTTTTTTTTGAAAAAAACTATTTTTTTAAAAAACTGATCATGAAACTTGACAAAACTATGACATATTTATACTCAAAAGACGCGTTTTAAAAAGATCTATCAATCTAACTTAAAAAAATTAAATTTTACTTAAAACTGAAATTTTTATGATTATTTTTCTTTTTTGACCTTGCTCGACATACGACTTTCAGAGTCAAAAAAGTGCTCTTTGCCAAGAGAACACTTGTTCATTTTACTGCATTAATTGATAGCATATCTAGAGAGCTTTCTAAATGTGAAATAAAATTCCACTACCATGGGTATCCCTGGAGCACTACAGCGATTTTTGTCAAAAAATTGGTGTTTTTTTTATAAAAAAAATTTTTTTCACTACCAAAACTTTGTTAAAATTATACGACATGTATGCAAAAGTTATAGCTTTTGATGTAATCTTTAATATAAAAAAGAAATTAGTAACTTTGGTTGTGCTTGTGAAGACCTACACAAACGGAAGTATGACGAACACGTGGTTTTTGAGAAAAATCAAGTTTTTCACAAAATTTTCCAAAGTTTTTTGCAATTGTTTATACCTTAAAATGAAGGAACTATTTAAAGCTATTACCAAAAAAAAATTGAAGGAGATTCATTCATCCAGTGACTGGTGAGAGCATTTTCAATGTAACGTGAAAATGGTCGTCTGACCAACTTTGAAGTGCCATATCTCGGACATGCTGTCGACTTAGGCAAAGTTTTAAGGACGTAAATGTAGGACAGAATAAGGACTATCATATAAGTTGTAGAAATAATTTTTGGAAAAATTTTCCATTTCTGGCCCATAGTGCAATGTCATTGTTTAATTCACTTCATGAAATAAAATACACAAAAAAAAAACATTCGTGTTTGTCTGCAAAAGTTCTGTGTCTTTTTTGAATGAGTTTAATTCTGTACTGATGGGCATACAGAAAAAAAGCCTGTATTTGATTCTTTAAACTATGAATATTGCGATTGGTCAAAAAGTTCATTAAAAAGTTTTTAAATTTGATTTTGATGTTGAGTAGGACGGATGTAGCATCGGATATCATGTCATTGTTGTGATGATGTTTTAGAAAGTTGATGCAGGAGTGGAACGAGGTTTTTTGTCGAGAGATTAGCAAAAAAAAATCAACACCTCTAATAATCACCTTGCTGACACTCTTAGATAATTGAAGTTTTATTGGAATTTATATTTTCCTATCCCAGATAAAAGTAATTAACGCAATCCAGTCAGCAAAAATGAAAATTTAAAGAAACGATAGGAAAATTTCTTAGAAGTAAAACCGCAATTAAATTATTGATTTAAACAGTAACTAGACTCGAAAGTTTCTATGTTTTTCAAAGGCAATCAATTCGGAAAATTGCTACCAAAACTTTCTGCTGCCATAGATATATCCAATCTTAAAAAGAAAATCAATCTAGCTAAAGTGAAATTTCAAATGAAAATAAACTTCCTACTGAGTTGAGTCAACAAATGGAAATTCTACTTTGGAATTTTATAATTTCCTCAAGGCTGTATTTTCTTCTTGGAAAATTAGAATGAATATTTTATTACTTTTCATCCATTTCTTTGAGATATAACGTCCATGATAATTTGAGTAGAACTGCAAGGAATTGAATCATTACACATTTCCATTACTTTGATGATTATGTAAATTTATTCTTAATTCTTGATGTTTGAACAGTAAGAAAGATCCTTGATGTTTTAGTCAGTTCAGTTTGAGCTAAATCAGAGTCAAGGATATCAAACTCATTAAATTTTTGAATCCTATTCCTCACTTGAACTTATTACGTAATGCTTTGCCAGGGAGTGAGGGGACGGAGGGTATTGATCTAGATTTTGATACAATTTAAATTTAGGATATTATTTTTTCATTTAAATTTTGTAGCAATAAGAAAAAAGCTTATATAACAAACCAATTTTTAATATTTAAATTTTTTTTCGTATTAAAAAAGTAACGCTTGTAGACTGTACATCTTAACTAGAGGGCTAAGCCAGGATTTTTCAATGGGGGGTGCCCAAAATTTTTTAATGTCAAAAATAAATAAATTCGATTATTAAAAGCTATTTTAATCGTTCTAGATTCAAATTAACTAGCTTTTGTTAATTAATTGCGATTTAAGTTTAGAAAAAGTTTTTTAAAACAATCTTCAAAAAAAATCTTACATGAAATTTTAATTTCAAGGGGAGGCACATAAGGACCCAACCCCCCGACTACGCCCCTGCATCTCATACTTCAAACACTTATATTTACATGTTACTAAGTACTAAGTTTTCATTCCTTATAATGATCTCAACTGTTTGTTGGTATCTTCCAAAACTGATCATGCTTTACTGATTCAAATTCAAATGCTGTCATGCTAAATTTAAAATAACAAATTAAGAAAAATTTCCCGGTTCTGACAATTTCATTTCATGAAAAACTCAAAGAACAAAAACTCTTAATATTCGCATCATTGTAAATTCAACCACATTATAAGTGTAAAGCTGCATAAAAAATTCTCGACATAAAATTTTCTTTCATCATCTGTTCCACTTTTATCAACATTTTTTGTTGTTGTTTTATGATGAAAATGTAAACACAAAGTTATGACAATTATGAGCTTATTCTTGCCACTTAAAAAAAAAACTTGAATCATGAAAAGAAACTTGATAAGAAGTTTTTGTTTTTCTTTGTGAAACTTAATCCAGATATAATTCCGGATGCTTGATATTTTTAGCAAAGTCTTTAAAATTTATTAAATTTTTAATTCATCGTTTAAATGACTGGAAAATTTTCTTTGTCTTTAAGTTATGTCATTTTGCACGACCCTCTAACCCTTAAAAATGCCACAGATTTATGCAAAGGTTAGGAACTCAAACCTTTAAAAATCTGTGTTCAAACAAATCCTTCACCATCATCATCCTTATTTTTATAGCTCATAAAACCACAGAACCCCATAAAAAATCATCACAAGTTCAAACAAAATCTCGAGAAAATTCTCTCCTCAAATTAATTACATAAACAAACATAATTTGTATGTATTTTCATGTCTCAATATCCTCGTGTCGTATTCATTTGTCTGTTTGGAAAGGATTTATCACGCATTTTCTATGTCATCGCACATGATGTCTGTGGTGTTTAGAAATATACCTCAAGGAGCAATTTTGGTACTAATGAATCGTATTATGACTTTCAAAGTGTATGACTGAATGAACGTGAAAGTGTTTTATGTGGCCTACGGGATATTGAGCTTTTGAATCTTTTTAAAACTTTTGTGAACCAAAAATGGATATTCCTGTTAATTATTCAAGAATGTTTTGAATTTCAAATGAGTTTTTTGGGTCTTTTTTTCTTTAATTTTGTCAAAAATCTCAAGGAAAAAAAATGTATATCCATCAATTTCCACTCAACTTTGAGTTTTATCTTACTCATTGTGTATTGTGAAATTTAGAGTTTTGCATCATATTGAGTCAAATCTGTCAGGGTGATAGTCAAACCTTTTTAGATTGAGTGATTAGAAAACAGAAAGATATGAGTTCGATTCTCAACAAATACAAGACATTACATGCTGCAATGAAAATCTACCAGGATGCACTTTAATCGTCATTCATGAATACAAGTGTCTTGGTAGTGATATAAAATTTAAGCACAATATTTACCACAAACTACATTTGCATCAATGTCAATGCCAAGAGAAATTTTCATCACCAAAACAAAATAGAAGAGATAGCAGATAAGATTGTATCTAGAATATTCAAAATTTGCAAAGCAAATCATCCACAAATTGCAATTTCTAAAAGGCGTTAGATGACAATAACAATAGGAGTAATGCAGCGATAGAGCATAGTATATGAAAATATCTGAATAATTCAGTACTTATGAGTTGAAAATTGTCTTCTTCTTATGATTTTTACTACAAAAGAGCTTTCCATCATCATGGCATGCTATTGTGGTTGATGTTGCCTGTGAAGGAAGCATAACCATTAACAATTCGATATGGTATGAAGAAATATTCACCACACATGACACATTTCATAATATAAAATGTTTTTTGCTTCTTTCTGATGAAGCTTTTACAATTCCTTTCTATATAATCATCATGACAAACTACAGCTGCAAGTATATTACAAGACTGATTGACAGCTGAAATATTCATTCTCATTTTTATTTGTATGACTGACATTTCTCATGTGAAATAACTTTTCATGTCTCGTGTGATGTACACAAAAAAAGTTCCACCTTGATTATATGCATCATTTGATATGACTCCGAGACTTTGGTTATGGAACTGTAATGAATTTTTAATGTTGTTATGGAAGTAAATATTTTTGTTTGATGATTCAAACGTTTTTCTGCTATTGATTTTTTTTTCGTACCCATTCGAGAATTTATTACTAGTAATTTTGTAAATGTGGATTTTTCATGTAGATTTAAAAGTTATTGAACTACGCAAAGCTATGGTAGGATTTTTAGTTACAACCGTATTTTTTGAGGGATTTGTAAGAGCGGGGATGAGGGTTATGAAATCGAGATTATGTGGGTGCCGGAATCAAATCGGGATTTCTCGTTTCCTTATTCCTTTTGGTTCAGTCACAAAAATTAAGATTCACAAAAATCAAGAACAGGTGACTCTACTAAGCTCTCACAATCTTTAGCATGCTTACAACTTTCGATTAAATGGAAATAAGGTTTATGAATTAGCTATACCTAAAAATGCGCTATGAAACTGTTTCGTTCGTAAAATGTTAACCCTCAATATAGTTTTTTATTTATTATTTCCCGTTTATAAATGTATGTGAATGCTATCCATATGAATGAATTCTTATTCACTCTCTTTTTTCTATATTAAAATTTTATTTTATACTATTTCTCTATGTTCGTATATCAACATATGCTGCATAAGCTCATACACTCTCTAAATCTATATATCTCTATATTCTTTAGTCCCACCAGAAATAAATATAATAATTATTATTATTCAGCTCACATAAAATATTATATAAATTATTATTTTATTATGTATTGCTTTTGCTACCGAAATATCTAATATAAAATATTTATTATATTAAAGTTAAGTGGATTTGTCTACGCAATAAAATTGTGAGATGATTCTTAATTTTTCTAAGTGCGTAATTTGTAAAAGTTATAAAAACTTATTCGGATGTCGAATTTCGAGGTGAAATTTAAATGTTTTTATGAACATTTTATGCTTTTATAAGTTTAACAAATATTTCAAATTCTCTCTAAATCCTCACCGAAATAGAAACTTTTCACATTTTAATGTCCATATATGAATTTAAACAAACACCGAGAAATAAAATGCACCGACTAGATTCAAATATCAAAATGTATTATTTTAAAGCTCATAAAAATGAAAATTTATGGCAATTTTGTGAGCCATCAGCTTAACATACTTTCCATTATATTCGGCATCATATATGATACAAGACTATGAGCCAGCTTTATTGGATTTTTTTTTACTCTGACACTCAAAAGAAAAGCATCCGACAAGTTTTTGTGATTCTACTACATATAGTACAATCTTGATAAGTTATATGAAATATTAATAAATCTTATTTTCTACAATAACTCTAGATAAATCCACTGTATGACCTTTAAGTAGCACATCCATTATAAAGAAATTTTTCAAAAGCTAACACGATGTCCTTTAATCTTCTCATTCATTACTCTTTTCTCTGTTTTTTTCGTCGTCATCTATAGGAAAAATGGTAATGCCAACATTAATGCAACCATTCGTACAGACGCTGAACACAACCTACAAGAGTATACATATAAAAAGATAACACCATGCGATGTTTGCTCACAAGTTCTAAGGGGTAAGTGTGTTTGCTTTTCTTTCCTACTTTCTGTCCTTTTTTCCCTCCAAACTCAAAATAGTTTTCCTCTTCTTAAATATTCAATGATAAATTTTCAAACAAACGCCTTCATACTCGTTTGTTTAAGTACATAAGTGTTGGGTGGATAGATGAAAAATTGAAGGATTTTCAAAGAAACTTATTTTATGCTCATTTTCATTTAAAAACTTGTGTAGGGCTTCAGATGAGTGAGTTTTAAAATAACATGCTACATAAGGCTCTATATTTCTGGTGAAATGGCATGAAATAGTAAAGCGTTGGGTTCTTCCGTGCCATAGATCCTGGGTTCAATTCTAGGTTATGTCTAATTATCAAAGATCTTCTTCCAATTCACAATTCTAGTTACGAAGCTCGGTTCGTGGCTTGGGCGTTGTATTCATGCCTTTGTCATAGAATATGCCTTCTTTGCTAAGTTTACAAAAATATACTAGCATCTGGATGACTTCCTTACAGCATCTTGCGCACACGAATTGTGACTAGGTACATTGTAAAGTAAATCAGGTCTTATGACATACTCGTATCTTTGCAATGTGCAGAGCTTGCAAGTGGTTCGGATCCCACTATAAACTGTAGGTCTAAAGGGTGTGGTACAATAGATTCTTTACAAATTGAATCGCAGTGCCTTTATCTAAAAGGCTGAGTTCTCGACACATTATTTTTAAATAAAGCTCTACGAAGCCACACGTTGATCAGAGTTGACGAAAAACTGAAAATGGATTCTTTAGAATCGAAAATCGATGTCCTACATTTTGGAGTATAATTAAAAACAGTTTCATGATGCTTTAAATTTTGTTCACTTTAATTAAAGCTTGTGCTATTTTTATAAAGTATTCGCGACTTATCTATCTTAATTACTCACCATGATGTACCAAAAAGACAAAAGCCCAAGTCTATAAGATAAATTTGAAATCCTATTTGCAAAGATGTGCTCAAGATTCCCAAAATGGTATTATCTTTGAGTATGTAGACTTTAACCACGACTTTTTATTAATCTCTACCATTTTTCATCTATCCACCAAATACACGTACTTATTCACACACACTCACATTTCCTCCTAGAAAATGTGAACGTGTCAATTTCCACTCCGAGGAATAAAAAAAGTTTTAATCCGTTTTCAACATATATCTTCATAAAAAAATATATTTTAGAAAAAAAAATTGCTTCTCTTTTATTTTCACTTAGTGATAGTTTTTAGAAAGTACAGTGAAAATTTATAAGAAGATAGCTAGAAAAAAAGAGAAAAAAATCTTCATGTAGAACGAATAGATAGATTGAGGAATATATTATCTTTATATTTAGATAGATTAGTTCCACTTATATTCTCCTTATTATTCTCATACATAAATTATTTGGTAACGTAGACAGAAGAAATTTTCTCGTTTTCGTATTTTATAGTTTAGACAAGTAGAGAACATAGTACTGAATATCAACAATATATAAAAGAGAGAACTTATCTACGTGCAAATTTCATTTTGAAAGAGCAAAACATTTTCATTGAAATGAAAATTTCAATAAAAAAAATATAAATGATTCATGATTCTTTTGGTTACTTAAAGCAGCTCATTTAAAAGTCTCGAGAGCAATAAAATAAATATTCAAGAAGATTCTAAATATTCGATTAACGATAGCTTATTCCATGTCTCCTTTAGACTCGAATCGACCTTCGTTATCATAGCGAATAAATTTTATTATGCAGCAATAAAAAGAAGTAACAAGTTGATTGTGAAGTATCAAGCAGTAAATACTTATTATGGCTAATTATTAAGGATTGCTCTCTTATTAATATTATTGAGTACTTCTCAGAATTTTTGACGATTTGAACGATAAAAAAATCTTTTAAAAAAAAGCATCATAGTGCTGCATCGCAGTCAGACTAATCGTACTGCTGTACACATCATAAACTTCAATCATTTCAATAAAAATAAAATATCAGAAATATCATGTTAAGCTATAAAATTTAATGTAATGATTAGCATTTATGAGATCTACTTCTATGCAGTAATTGACCACAAATAACGTTTGCTTGTTTTCACAATTAAATGATCTGTATTTTTAGCCATTTAAAGCTTCTTTATTGCTGTATAATATTATTTTTATTTCTGTCTGAAATGGTTCTTCCTTTAAATTTGATAGAACACAAAAAAAGATGTGAATAAGCAGAAAACAGCACAAAAGAAAACCAAGAAAAAAGGAAAATAGAACAATAAGCAGGATAACCGCGACATAAGCCATTAATATTAATTTTCACAAGTCGAGTAAAATTTCCTTCGATTCCCTAACTTTAAAGATAAACCTTCGCTTGCCCTTATAAAATGTGTATTTACACTGTTAAAAAGATACACAAAGAAAATATTATCAAATAAAACCCTTTTATTATCGTCACCACAATGATTCTCCTCCCTCAAACCGCACACAAATAATTAGTGGATGAACAAAAAAATCTCCAACAATTTTAATAATTTCAATTTTTCTTTCTTAAATTTTTTTTTCTGTTTCCTCGTCAAAAAAAAAAAATTAAATGACACAAAAAAATATTTCAAAAATCATTGCCAAATGAATATAAAAAAAATGTCGCAACACAATGCTTTGCCACGTGATACAGGACACACACGACAAGGCCTCAGATGTAGAATATGTAAGGTTAATGTTCATGCTGACTGTGCACCACAATTACCCAAATGTCAAGTGAAGGCGAAACTTTTAAGGCGTCAAAAGAGTACATCCGAGATAGAAAATAGAATAGAACAGGAGGAAGAAAGTGAGTATGGCGTATGACATAATTTTATATGTGCTAAATAATTTTTTTATTCTACTTTAAATCTCCTCCTCAAAAAATTTGAAATCCAAAAAAATATATACATTGAACAAGGAACTAGAAATTGTGTAGCATATGCGATTATTGGATCCGATACGTGATGCATGTAATAAGTATGGACATATGATATGTCAGTAAAAGTGTATGATGTAAATATTTGGAAAATCTTTGGCAAAATTTTGAGGGGTCCTCGATTTAAAAAATTTCAACTTATGACTTAATCTCAATATCACGGAATCTGAGAGTATTCTTGAGTAAATCAGCTCTTAAAATTGTTCCTATGCAATAATTTTTATAAAACAATGACAGTTCATAAATCAATTTTATCGCATGATTAAAAACAATCCAACAAGTTGAATCCATTGTGCTTTATAATAACCAAGCAAATAAAATGATTGCCACACATATCATACTATTATCATGTATAAATATCCAATAATCGCATATTGTACATAATAATCGTATAGAGTATACAGCAAATGTATACAAAATGCGAAGAAATATTCCACCGAGACACGACTACACAAGTGTCATGCTTTAATGACCTTTGCGCCAAAGAAAAAAAAAATCAAGCGCTTGTTTGGCTTATCCCAGCATTATTTGTTGATTACATGGAAAAATAAAAAGAAATTAATTCGCAATGATGTGAATTGTTTTGCTCGCTGCTGGGATTTTCATTTTGTTGTTTTTTAAAAGAATGAAATCAGCGGAAAGAAAAAAGTTGTGAAGATTTTACTGTTTTTTTTTTTGCTACGAGATTTACTTACAGTTCTTTTTTGTGCATTATTTCTTTCCTTTTTAAGATTTTTACTTTAATTCTTATTTTTTTTTGTTAATTCCCAACGATTTAAGATATTTCAGCTTGTCAGTCTTTCTCTTTAGTCCCGTGTGGATTCTCCTGACTGTCTTTAAATGTACCCAATTATGGAATGTATCAAGATGCTGTTCTCCCCATTCATTTTACCTTGAGGCAGCTCGCAAATAGCTGCTGCATGAAATTTTCTTTAACCTAAGTTTTATTTTACGCGTTTTCGACAGCATTGAAACAATTTCAAATGTGAACTTGAAAAGTTTATTTTTAACTCTCTTTGGGTTCAGATTTGTGCTTTCTTGAAGAGCTTTTATCCCTTTTTTGCTGACTGAGGTGATAGTTCGTTATGGATAAGTGACTTGTGCTCTTGAAAATGTTGCTTTTCCATCTCACATTATTTTGAAGGATTATGTTTGAACTTTAGACTTTCTCATGTGCTTGTAAATGTGCTTCCAGTGGTATGCCAAGGAAAGTGCAAATGAGACAGCCGAGAGAGCTCTTGATGCTTTGGTTTAAGCGTCGATTATACAAAAATAATTTGTTCGCATACAATTTGACTTTGCAGCATATATCAATTCCATTACACCTCAGATATAGCAACCATAGTGGCGAATCAACCATGCTCTGTGGAACTTCTCAACTCGAGCTTGTTAATTCTTCCAATACCTTTTCAACTTTACATTTGAAATCGTTGAAGCTGAAAATTTTACGTTCTCTTTCTTTACCCATCCAATCCACCTTCTTATTTTTTCCATGATAAGAAACATTTCTATACATACTTAAAAGTTTACGGTTAATGTAAATACAATGAAGCGTAAAAAATCCTAGAATGAAATTTAATACCAATTACATATAGGGTTTCTGAAGCCGTTAACGAAAAACGGAAAACGGCCGTTAACGGTACAAAAATTGAAAACGGAAAACGACCGTTTTTCATTCCGTTTTTCCGTTTTCTCATAGTTCATACAATGCAATTTTTAAAAAGATTTTTGTTTATTTCCTTTAAAAATTATTCTAAAAAACAGTTAAAAGTTTCTGCAATTGAGATTTATTATTATGGATTGCCTGGAAAGTTTGAAAATCTCATTTCAAGTAGTATATTAGAATCAGAATCAGAGTTGTTTAGATACAACAAATCAAAATCTGGACTCAAGAATTTACAACGGGTTTTTCATATTTGATTTTTATCAATTTTTATGAAAAATACAGGAAATCGATCGGAAAATCTTCAAAAACTTTATGATGCTTTGTTGTGTATTAAGCCGACTTCTACAGATGTAGAGCGAATATTTTCAATCTGTAATAATTTTTGCACAAAGATTCGTTCAAGGCTGGCTGATGCATTACTAAATGCTCTTGTTTTTCTTAAGTTTTATTATAATAAAATGAATAAACAGTTATAATAAATGTAAATAGAAATCTACATATTATCAAAAATAAACTTTAAATAAGCTTACACTTTTTAAAACGAGTTAAAGATCTTCATTGACTATTAAACTTTTAAAAACAAGGTTCTAATCAAAGAAATTATTGTTAATTAAAGTAAAAATTGGTTTTTTAAAAATTATTTCCTCACGGATTTGGCTTAAGCGTTGGTATATTACATTAATTGCATTAAAATTATTCATTTTTCTGTCTATCATCACATTAATTGCATTAAAATTATTCATTTTTCTGTCTATCGAGTGTCTTTCAAGTCAATTTAAGTATGCAGAATCATAGAAGAGGATAGAAAGAACGGTTAATAAAGACAACATTAATAGTTGTCTAGACATCTTAAAGTGGTAAATTTCTGCTTTCATATTCAGAATTCAACATTGTGTAATATACCAACGCTCACAAAAATCCAAATATTTCATTAATTAAGGCATGACAAGATACATAAGTTTGTGAAAAAATTGCAGCTGCAAAGTTCTCTAATTAAGAGAAAATTCGATTCAAAGATGAATATTTTGGAAAAATCAATCCGTGGAATTGCCCATATAGCACAGCAATTCTTTATCTTTTGAGGAATATTTCATTTATATTTGGTTATTTAAAAAACTTAAAACGGTCCGTTAACGGCCGTTATTGAAAATAAAAAACGGAAAACGGCCGTTTTCGAAAATGCCGTTTTTCAGAAACCCTAATTACATACACATGATATTTTAAAAGAAATCCTATTTTAGTGGAAGGGCCAACGCTATTATCACGTTTCATTATGAATCGAGGACAGCCTGAGTTAGGTTAGACATTTTCTTCATTTTTTCCACTTTTTTATTATTTCTTTTTACACTTTTTATGGATTTTTTAGTTATTTTTTTCGTTTCTTCATTTTCCTTCCTACATTTTCTGTGATATTAACTCGATAAAAAAAAAATGAATATAAAAGCGGTGTGCGCTGGGTTTTTCCATGGACATTAAAATAGTTTGTGCTGTTATTATGATTTTCATTTTCTTTATGATTTCTTGAATATCATGCTTTTGGATGTATATTTTCTTGGTATTTTGAAATGAAATATAAACTTATAAAATATATATATAAAGTAATAATCAATATAATGTGTATGGCATAAAATCACTTTAATTAAAATGTATAATTGTATCCTTGCATCGCGATAATGCTTTTTAAAACATTTTCATGTTGTTCATTTGATGAACAAAATATTAAAATTTGCAAAACATAGCTTAATTGATCAATTGATTTAAATTATTGGTAAAATTTTCTTCTCAAATTTTATTATGATTTATTCTATCCCTTATTTATTTTTATATTAAATTTCAATATTAAGAACCATTTTCTCAGGTTGGTTTCTTATTGTTTTCTTAAATATACCACATCTTATAATGTGGGGGTCTGTGTAGAGAGCTCCTTGAATTTTCATAATTTTTTTCATTAAAATGCTGAGAAGAAAATTTTCCCTAATTGAAGAACAAAAAAATTCCACATTAACAAAAAAATTATTCATATTTATTCTCACCATTTTCAACCCTCTGCGATATCCTTCAAAAAAAATTAACAAACCGACAAACATTCTTTCATGTTTGGCAAAATATTCATCCTCATCTTGCAAAAAAAAATAAAAAAAAAAAGAACCTAATGATCTCGATACAATCTATAAAGTATTAAAGAAGGCGGGTGAAATGTCAGCAGCTACAGAAAAGAGTCAAATGAGTGGAACAACATCATCGAATTTACTATCGACGCCGATGGATATTCCAGTTGTGAATATAAACGTTCCAGATTATCCGGATAGAGAGCCAAGAATTTCAACTGGTGCAACAACAAGGGGACCACAAATTAAATCATTAGGACCAAGGCAGAAACAAGGACTTACAGCTCCGTTGACTGACATTTCCTGTTCAGGTCCGAATTTGAAAAAAAAAATTCTTCATTAAAGCAATTTCATACATTTTAATGCACACAAAAAGTTTCTGTCCCTTTTTTTATTCTTCTTACTTGCGCTTCCCTTCTTCAGTAATTTTCACACGATATTCTGCATATTTCAAAGTTCTTATTTTAAGTATTCACAACATTCATGCAACAAGCATGACAAGAATGTGAAAAGTACCTATAAACACCCTTCACTATGTCCAGATTATTCTTTTTTTTTGTTGTTCTCACATTCGTCTTATGTATGAAAATATAAAAAAATTATTCACATATACACAGTTGCTATTTTGTTAAGGCCCCACAAGGGACAACAAAGAAAAAGCACAGAAAAGCTTTTTTTTTTCACTTCACGTACAGAAATAAAATAAGTTAATTTAGTCATTTGGAATCTATTATCATTTTGGTAAGGCGCATTTTTCAGTGGATATTTGGAAAGCGGGTGCATTTTAGGCAGTGATGGACAACCTGTGTATTTGAATATATTTAAACTTTGCAGGTTTGTCATGAAATTGTTGATAATTTCTGCCGACTATTTCAATCTAGATATAGTGTTAATAAGGTTGCCAACCAAGTTTTGATTATTTTGAGATATTTTGAATTTTCTATGAAAGTTTCAATTTTTGTGAGATTTATAGACAGCAACCAAATCCGAAAATTTACATTGAAAAAGGCGCCAACCAAAGTAGAAAGACAATGAAAAGCTCTTTTATGCAACAGCACATAAATACAGAGCATAATAATTTTTTATTTATTTCTTTTCACTATTTTTTGAGGAATGCAAAATATGAGCTGAAAATATTTCAAATCTTTTTGTATACACACATCTCTCTCATCTAATTCCGCTACTTATACAACATAAATTTGTATATTCTGAATAGAATGTATGATTTTTATTTAGATATCCGAATGGAATTCTTTTGAATTCAAAGGTTTATTATTATAAAGTCAAACAGTGCTTTAAATGTTGATCTGAAAATATTGCTAGAAATAAATTTAAAAGCTCTCAGTAGAACTGCTTTTTGAACTGTCACAGTCCTTAATAGGTTTTATTTTTACCTGAGTGGTATGTGAGGTGAGAGGTCAATAGATTTAATATATTTTAGAGTCTAATCGATGGAAAATTTTTAAAAGGTACAGCTGCTAATCAACTGCTAATACCTCGCAACCTCTATACCTCTCGGCAATTTCATTTCTTGATTTTTCCATACAAATATGTATGAATAGATGCAAAAAATTATTGGCAAATTGTGAATTTATTTTTTGTTCATTCATATTTTTTTTGCTTTTTGAATATTTATCATGTGGATTATTCTATGCTTAGAATTGAAACTTTTTCATTGTAGATGCTGAATAAAAAATACTATTATAGAAATATTTTTCAATTCATCCTGTCATGCATAAATTTTTCCTATCCCCGATTTTTTAGTGCTCTTTTGATTTTTATTTAAATTCAATTTGATTTTTTTTTTATATTGGCGTATTTTTTTATTGTGATTATTTGATTATTTATGACTTGAAAGCTTTTCGTATCTTGAGTTAAAGTTTGAAACCTTAACTAAGCTTATTTTTTTATCGCGTTGAGTTTAAAATCGATGATGCAAAATGATATTCCGTTTGATTGCTGACGGAAATCAATCGAACTGTTTTTAAAACTTGATTCGATTTGAAAACGTCATTCACTCAAGATACTTTAATAAACTTAAATCTTTAAATTAATTAAAAAAATAGAAAATGTTTGAATTTAGAATTAAAATAGAAATAGCGCTGCAAAATATTTTTGAAAAGAGCAAACTACAAAAAAATGACAATTACTAGCTAATTAAATAAAAACTCTGATATCCTTTCCCAATATCCTAGAACAATGTAGACTATCCCTTTAGAATAGTCATACTAATATGTAAATCCTCTAAAACAATCAAGATTAAAGCTTGCAACTATCCAACTAATTGATTTTATTTGAAATACCTTGAAATTACCTTAACTAGACCGTCAAAATGTTGCTGCATCAACATCAACGTCCACAGCAGTTCCCCAAATTTATGATCCAGGCGTTAGACGTCGTTTATTTGCTGGATTCCGTCCACTATCCGGATTTGGTCTTTTGCGAATGCGCTCTTCACAAAACCGATCCATATCGCTGCCAGAAAGTAAATTCCTATTCTTAGATGTAGAAATTTTTATTTATTTCCATTTTTGATGCTCATTTTAAGTGTCTCTGTTTCTACCAATCTTTCATTTATTTTGTTTTTTAAATCAAAATTTGTTTTTTAAAAAACTTTTCTTAAAAAAATTTTTTAATTCAAAGTTTTTTTCTCCTCTTTTTTTTTCATTTTTCTAAACTTAAAAAAATTAAAATAAAAAAACTAAAATTCCGAATCTAAAATGTCATGTTTTGAAGAGCGAAATGACGCTGTATTTGATGTTTGTATGGAGAAATTTTTTCAACTAAATTATTTTATGTCAAACAAAATTGCCACTAGGAACCCTTCAACACTAATTGTTCACTTTTTTTACTCTAGTCGTTCTCATAACACATTGATGTACCCTTAACTTTTGTTGATATCATACTTATCATCTCACTATGGGGCAAAATGAAAAAAAAAGGGACTTTCACTTTGAAAAATGGACTTTTCCGATTTACACTTTTTGGGTGATTTTTTCTTGTAGAGGACATAAAAGTAGATAGAAATGCCAAATTTCAGGTCATTTGGTGCTGATTTCGCGATTCTAGAGCTGTTTGAAGTTGAAAACTAGTGAAAATTCTGGTTTTTTCATACCATGTTTGAACCGGGAAATATCTTAACTGGTTTAAGATATTGCAAAACGGTTTTCAGTTCCTATTAGTAGTATATAAGAGCTTTATTTTGACATATAACAAAGTTTAGGTTCTGAATGTTTTCGTGCCATTATGGTAGAACATATGTGAAAATTTCAGGAAAATTATCTTCAAACAAGCCGCAACTATCATAAATGAAGAGTTTCCAGGCAAGTAAAAACGCAGTTTTGTAGCCCCATATATCTAGTTTTCAAAACTGTATAAACTTTGAAAAAGTAAGCTAACGTAATTGAGTTATGTTGATTTTAGTAGGTCGTTGAGTATTTGGCCAAAAACTAATAATTCTTTTAAAAATACGAAAACATAGTTTTAAAAATAGTTTTTTGGTGTTTTCTTATGAAAAATAACAATTTAAATGATTTTGTGAAGAAAATTTTTCAAAAACTTCAAAATCTTTCGAGATATAGGGGGTATGTGCTCTCCATCGATTTGGCCATTTGTCACCCTACTTAAACCACTATAACTTTTTTTTGAAAAAATATTTTTTAATTCTGTTTTCGGATTATTGTAGCCTAATGTAATACCTATCCAACGATATATAATACTTGCTAGTTAACTTAGTCCTGGTTATTTATAGGGCTGTTGATTGTGACATACGCAGTTTTTGAAAAATTCCCAAAAATTGCATTTTCAAAAATACCACTTTTAAGCAATCTCGAGTATTTTTTTAGAACTTTTTTATGTTTATTTATGACATTTATGAGATTATAAAGCCAAAAAATTAAATTTAGAAACTTTTTACTTCCCTAGTTAACAACTTTGTAAAGTACCCTTGGTAGTCACTATCAGGTGTGAAAATCTCAGTTTTGAAACTATTTTATATATATACTCGTGAAATTCTCTCTACACATCATATCAGTTTTGAACTTCATTGAACAAGTCACTTTCAAAAATGAACCAAAATTCAACACTTACGAAGAAAACACTCTGTGAAATTCTTCGCGACAAAACGTTAAATCTTGCAACACAGCACACGTACTGTTTGGCAGTAATAGAAGAAATTCATGGGAGAGAATTAGCGGAATCACAGAAACCAAGTTTAATTAATAAATTAAACAAGCTGAAGTCAAAGTCAAAAATGTTTTGTAATCAGTCAAATTGGAATAATGCATTAAGAGATCATGCAGATTTCTATGAAGAGGAATTTGAAGTTGACTCACGATACTTCAGCGAATCTAGTGGAGGGATTCTTTTTGAGGAAGAATCTATATATGAAGCAGAAAATGTTACTGACACAGATGAAGATATGGATGAGATTGAATACATCGTCCATGACATAGAGCCTTCATCCAGCAAGGGCATCAAGAGGAAATCATTTGAACAACTAACAAGCGATAAGCATCGACGTAGAAGAGTGGACGAATTAGATATCAGTTTAAAAGAAGCAAAAGGATCATTGTTATCAGTTCTTCACTTGGCACTTCGCCTTTCTAAAGAAGAAGGAAAAGTAGAAGGAGCTAAAATGTTAAAAGAATTTATTAAGGCGTGCCAAAAAGGAGAGGATCTTCCAGAAAAAACTACATCAAAACCTAAACAACTAGATATACATGTAGCTCTAGGTGTAAAAGCCTTTAACAATTTATCTCGAAATCAGTACAACAATATTCGACAAGTCCTGAAACTGGAATGCGAAAACGTTTTACCGACAGCTAAAAAATTGTTGAGGTTAGAGAAACAATGCTATCCTGATGACATAACGGTCACCGATACAAGAGCCGTTATTCCACTAAAAAATTTGACACAACTCACCACAAAAAGAGTTATTGAAGCACACAATTCAGAAATATACGACAAAATCAAAATATTACCTTCAGAATCAACTCCAAAAGTTATTCATGCAGAAATGATCGTCACATGGGGGATGGACGGAACAACAGGACAGTCACAGTATAACCAAGGAAAAACAAATTCAAGAAATCAAGAACGAGATAGAACACAACCGAATCAAACGACTAATAATGAAATTATAGAAGACAAATCACTATTGACAGTTAGTATGAGTGTTCAGCAACTACGACATGAAGACGAAAACGGAAATTATATCTGCTTATGGGACAACGAAAACAGTCAATCTGTATACTCAGTACGACCAATACAACTTGAACATGCCAAAGAAACCAGAGTAAATGTTAGAAGGATATATGAAGATATAAAAAATCAAATATCAAAACTTGAACCACAGAGATTCATATGTGAAGACATGCTTTTGGAAATTACGTACAAATTCTACCCCACAATGTTAGATGGAAAAGTTTACACAGACCTTACAGAAACATCAGGATATTGCAGATGTCAGCTTTGTAGATCTGGACCAAACGAGATGAGTGACATAAATAATCTTGATAATGGAAGATTCGAAAAAACACACAGAAAATTTGTTAAAGAACACTTGTATTTCAACACTCAGCCACTTCATACATCAATGAACGTACTCACGACTCTATATGATTTGTCATATAAACAATATGTTCAAAAACACTGGCTGGAGATAACTGAAGAGGAACAGATTGTTTTAGATGTTGAAAAGGCTAGAATAAAGCAAGCAATGTGGGATGCATTTAATGTTCGTGTACTCGAACCAAGACAAGGGGGAGCTGGATCATCAGATACAGGAAACGTTGCAAGAAAAGTTCTTGAAAATCCAGAGCTTCTAGCTAAAACTCTATATCTTAATGAAGAAATAATTAAACGTATATGCTATGTGCTAAACCAAATTCGAAGTTTAGAACCAGTTGATGATCTAGATGAATTTGATAGGTACTGTAAAGAAACATACAGAATGTTTTTGACAACATATAGTTGGTTCAAAATACCAGTAACACTTCACAGAGCACTTGCTCATGCAAAACACTACATGGAAGCCTTACCATTACCTCTAGGAAGAATGAGTGAAGAAGCCGGGGAGTCACAAAACAAATATCTCAGACAAGATAGAGAACTACGTGCCGGAAAAACTTCAAGAATACACAGTTTTACGGATGTTATACATAGAAGACTCTACAGTTCTGATCCAGTAATAATAAAAAAATATATGGATGTAATAAATAAAAGGTTAATGAGAAAAAATGTCCAAGAAGAAGGTGAAACACCTGAGCAACAAACAGAAAATGAGGAAAAAGATGAGGAAGAAATTGAATTGATTGAGCCAGAAGGAGAAGGTTATGACTTTTCCCAAGCAGAAAACTATGATTATTCCGAAGGACAAGACCATGAATATTCTGAAGAAGCAAACAACGAATGAATAAATAAATTTCATTAAATATGATAAAAAAATGTAAATTAAATTTCTTGACAAATAAACAAAATTTCATTAAACTAAAAATTAAACTTTATTAATTTTACCTATTATAGTTGCGTATCAGAGTATTTTTTTTATTACTCTAATGATAATAGCTTTTTTCAGACTTAACATTTCTTAAAAAAGTCCAAAAAATACTCGAGATTGCTTAAAAGTGGTATTTTTGAAAATGCAATTTTTGGGAATTTTTCAAAAACTGCGTATGTCACAATCAACAGCCCTATAAATAACCAGGACTAAGTTAACTAGCAAGTATTATATATCGTTGGATAGGTATTACATTAGGCTACAATAATCCGAAAACAGAATTAAAAAATATTTTTTCAAAAAAAAGTTATAGTGGTTTAAGTAGGGTGACAAATGGCCAAATCGATGGAGAGCACATACCCCCTATATCTCGAAAGATTTTGAAGTTTTTGAAAAATTTTCTTCACAAAATCATTTAAATTGTTATTTTTCATAAGAAAACACCAAAAAACTATTTTTAAAACTATGTTTTCGTATTTTTAAAAGAATTATTAGTTTTTGGCCAAATACTCAACGACCTACTAAAATCAACATAACTCAATTACGTTAGCTTACTTTTTCAAAGTTTATACAGTTTTGAAAACTAGATATATGGGGCTACAAAACTGCGTTTTTACTTGCCTGGAAACTCTTCATTTATGATAGTTGCGGCTTGTTTGAAGATAATTTTCCTGAAATTTTCACATATGTTCTACCATAATGGCACGAAAACATTCAGAACCTAAACTTTGTTATATGTCAAAATAAAGCTCTTATATACTACTAATAGGAACTGAAAACCGTTTTGCAATATCTTAAACCAGTTAAGATATTTCCCGGTTCAAACATGGTATGAAAAAACCAGAATTTTCACTAGTTTTCAACTTCAAACAGCTCTAGAATCGCGAAATCAGCACCAAATGACCTGAAATTTGGCATTTCTATCTACTTTTATGTCCTCTACAAGAAAAAATCACCCAAAAAGTGTGAAACGGAAAAGTCCATTTTTCAAAGTGAAAGTCCCTTTTTTTTTCATTTTGCCCCATAGTGCATCTGCTGTATAATTCCAAAAATTCTTTCATTTTAAGTACAAAAATTTGTGTAGTTATAAAATTCTAGTATGATTGAATAGTGACAAATAGCATTTAATAAGTAGATACAAAAAGATCTAGAATGAAATCTACAGAATGCTTTAGATGACTGCAGAATATGAGCCATTAGAACTGACGTTTAGAGATATTCTAGATGAGTAGTTCCATTATGATTTATAATCTTTTCTAAGCAAAAATAATATTGAATAAGGTTTTGAATCCCTTAAATTTCGACGTAGCTATGGGCACTTGAGAAGTAGGGCGAATGTGGGTCTCAAGTCATCAAACTTCTTGTTGATCTTCAACTAGGGTTTCTGAAAAACGGCATTTTCGAAAACGGCCGTTTTCCGTTTTTTATTTTCAATAACGGCCGTTAACGGACCGTTTTAAGTTTTTTAAATAACCAAATATAAATGAAATATTCCTCAAAAGATAAAGAATTGCTGTGCTATATGGGCAATTCCACGGATTGATTTTTCCAAAATATTCATCTTTGAATCGAATTTTCTCTTAATTAGAGAACTTTGCAGCTGCAATTTTTTCACAAACTTATGTATCTTGTCATGCCTTAATTAATGAAATATTTGGATTTTTGTGAGCGTTGGTATATTACACAATGTTGAATTCTGAATATGAAAGCAGAAATTTACCACTTTAAGATGTCTAGACAACTATTAATGTTGTCTTTATTAACCGTTCTTTCTATCCTCTTCTATGATTCTGCATACTTAAATTGACTTGAAAGACACTCGATAGACAGAAAAATGAATAATTTTAATGCAATTAATGTGATGATAGACAGAAAAATGAATAATTTTAATGCAATTAATGTAATATACCAACGCTTAAGCCAAATCCGTGAGGAAATAATTTTTAAAAAACCAATTTTTACTTTAATTAACAATAATTTCTTTGATTAGAACCTTGTTTTTAAAAGTTTAATAGTCAATGAAGATCTTTAACTCGTTTTAAAAAGTGTAAGCTTATTTAAAGTTTATTTTTGATAATATGTAGATTTCTATTTACATTTATTATAACTGTTTATTCATTTTATTATAATAAAACTTAAGAAAAACAAGAGCATTTAGTAATGCATCAGCCAGCCTTGAACGAATCTTTGTGCAAAAATTATTACAGATTGAAAATATTCGCTCTACATCTGTAGAAGTCGGCTTAATACACAACAAAGCATCATAAAGTTTTTGAAGATTTTCCGATCGATTTCCTGTATTTTTCATAAAAATTGATAAAAATCAAATATGAAAAACCCGTTGTAAATTCTTGAGTCCAGATTTTGATTTGTTGTATCTAAACAACTCTGATTCTGATTCTAATATACTACTTGAAATGAGATTTTCAAACTTTCCAGGCAATCCATAATAATAAATCTCAATTGCAGAAACTTTTAACTGTTTTTTAGAATAATTTTTAAAGGAAATAAACAAAAATCTTTTTAAAAATTGCATTGTATGAACTATGAGAAAACGGAAAAACGGAATGAAAAACGGTCGTTTTCCGTTTTCAATTTTTGTACCGTTAACGGCCGTTTTCCGTTTTTCGTTAACGGCTTCAGAAACCCTATCTTCAACAGTTGTTAACAATTTATATAAAGCCATTGAACTTGAGTATACGCATCGAGGTCATGTAAATACTTTCTTTTACTTTGCTGACCCTACAAATCAATTGTGATCCATGTTCATATAAATATTTTATCATAAAATTCAGCGAAAATCTTACATTTTACGATCTTTACCTAATCTGCAGCAAATAAAACATGTAAATTTAATAATGCAATTTCATTGTTCAAATCTTCATGCAGTTGAAAAAACATGAAGCAATAAATTTTCCACAAGATAAAATTTCAAAAAAACGGCACCTTCAACTGATCCGCATTGCTTTCGCAACAGAATCAAGTCAATTCGACAGCCTCAAAATTTATATCACCCATTTCTCCTCGAATAAATATCCACCCAGTTTTATTCTTTTACCATAAAATATTGTATTTATTATTTGAAGCATAAAGCTTTCACACATCCACACACAAATACAACAACAAACGTTACAGAATAAAAGAAGAAATTACATTTTGTTGATTGGATTATATCCTTGGATGAATTTTCTTAAGAATTCAATGTTTTGTTGTTAAATCGATTTGGATGTGCTGGATTTTTTGGGGCATTTTAGTATTTTTTCATGATTAAACTTCTATAAAATGATTCCAGGATTAGAATAAAGTTTCGAGTAAAATTTTAGGCAAAATTGACTTATGGCATCTGTCAAAAAATAAGATTGCTGACCTTATTTACCATAATTGAGTGTAACTTAACTTCATCTGAACTACTCTCTTCATGCCTTTAAATCTTGAAGTTCAAAAGTGAACTAAAATGTCATTTTTATGCTTAAATTAAAATCCCAAAAAACATTTCTTGACGAAAGCTTTTGTAAGGATTTACACGAATGTGAAAGCCCTTCATCGACTCGACGAGCTTCCATTGTTAAGTGTTCAATTTATTGATATGATGAAATTACAACAGAAGAACATCGCATTGCTGTTGCTTTCATAACAAATTTCTATGTATATACCCATCCAATAGAACAGCATAGAATATTTATTAAAGATGAGAAGAATGTGACCGATTTGTTGTTAGGGAATGAACAATGACAAATTTCTGTGCACACAGACAATGGCAAATTGATCATATTTTCGATATAAAGAATGACCAAGCAATTTTTTATGCTTTATGGAAATTTTCTATTGTCGGACATAAATTTATTATCTTAAAACGATTTAGACTCGAACAATATTTTTTACAGTGAATATGCAATTCCGTTGTAAACGGTTCAATAAAGAATAGGAATGATATTTTTGTTGATATGAAAATGCATTTTAAAACTAGAATTTGCTCTGCTTGAAAATCAATAAAATAGTGTACATGTTCAGTGGCTTTTCAGGTTCTGTTTATAACTATTAAAGGGTTTAAGTATTTGATTGATTTCTTGGCTTACAGTTAAATCAACTCATGAGAAAACTTACTTCCTTGATGTAACCATGTTCATATGAGCTTAGGGTACAAAATCTGACTCTGTTGCTGACTTTGTCTCCTAGTTTGTTAAAGAAAGATCACTTCAAAGTTTAAGAAAAATCTACGACTCCAAAACATTAGATTTAACTTTTCTCAAATTTTCAAAATATGCCTATGACTCTATGTCTAAATCTATCTCTCATCTATATCTAATTGTCTCATAAATCAACCTGTCAGTCATCAAAAAAACGCAATCAATTAAAAAGTTTTCATTTTAATTTCTCTTGATTAAATTCATTTGATTTGATTTCATGATATTGAGTGAAACACATGCGGAACCGGTCATGTCTATTAAATGAAATAAAATGTTTAAAATATTAAATTAAATGAAATATCCACAAATTCATTCACACATATACACACCAGTCGACCACAAAATTTAGATCAAATATTTATTTAATATTATTGCAATAGACACATCATCATCAATATAATCTATTGAATTGAATTTTGTATCCGAGATATTGTGTGATAGTGTGGGTTGAGTTCAGGGGAGCTAGATGATAAATGGATTTATCCCGTATTTGACATTTTGATTTTCATTTTCACCAAATTTCATGTTAAATGTGCAGACTGTATCAAAACATTTATCTTTGATGTGGTAAAATTCATTTTGTGGTCATACTGCTGATGCTGTTAGCCAATATTGATGTACAATTTTTCTCTCTGAATCCTATCTTGTACAAGATATTGCAATATTGTGTAAAAATTTCTGTGTATTGTATCTGAAATGTTCAATTGGTTAGGGCATGAAATCAATGTATACAGCATGTGCAGTGGGTATTTTTCGAGTGAGATAAAAAAATAATATTTTATATCAATTGATGTTCTGACATGTTCTGCATTTTGTAAAACATTTTATTCTGGTATTATTTTTTACAAAAATTAATATTTTTCCTGTGTTTGTGAACTTTTCTGATTGCAATTGAAAGTATTTTGTTTAAGCTTTCTGGATCTGAATGAGAATGATGAAATTGGAATTTTTAATCATCGTTATTTCCATGAAGTAGTCTTCTGTTGAAATTTATATAAATATTGATGATTAATGGTCATTAAAAATTAGACCAGAAATCCACTTGTAAGCCAGAATAAAGAAATTATCTAATGAAACTCAAGACATCTGCAATTCGTATTCACTTCCATTTATTTCATTATCTATTGCCATATCTTCTGAATGATGACCACATTTTGAATAAATTGTAGACATACAGCAACTGATATTTTATGAGATATTTAATTTTATTCTTATAGTCTGTGGCTTGTCATAAATTATTCAAATAAAATTAAACATAACGAGAGTCGAATTTCTTAATTTGCAATTACTGCTTCTCCTACTGAGCATGAAGAACGATACAGAGGCATTATTAGGAAACAGACAAGAATTTCTGGTGATTATTAAAAAGCTGGAAATGACTACAGATATCTAATGGCAGGGGAAAAGTTGGTGTATAGGAACTGATTTTATTTTATATAGTCAACAAAATATTTGATATCCATTAAAATATAATAAGACTAAGTTTGTAAAAACTTCAATGTCCAAACTAGCTGAAAGTTTTGAAAAAAGCTGCATAATCTGCATACTTCCTTGATACTAAGGGAAAACTTTCTCCATATCATAAATCTTACACAAAATTACAAAAAATTTGTCTTTTTTGCATAGTGTGATGCCTAGACAGCAACTTTGTCCTCATTTTTCTCCAAACATTCACTTGTCCTTTTATGATTGCAATAATTATTTTCAATGAAATTGCATTTTTGAAACTGAGCTCGCTCCAAATGTTTTTCATAAAAAAATAAGAAGCATTGAATTTTTTTCATATCATAAAACTTTTGTACTTCTTCATCCATTTTAATTAATTTTTCTTTGTTTATAGTTTTTCTCTCTTCCATTTTAAATGCATCATCCCATGAAATTAAGTTTTTTTTTCTTCAGAAACTAAAAGTTTCGAGCAAACAATAAAATAATAAAATAAAAGAAATGAAGATGGAAGTGAAGAATAAAAATAATTGAAGCATCATTTTACAACTCTTTCTTTCTTTTCTGAAAAATGAGCTTTTAAGAAAAACTTGAGAATTTTTCAAGTTGTAATTTTATTGTGTAATATGATAGGGGTTTTGAGCAAGTCGATAAGTTTAAAGTGCAACCAATACAGCACATAGAAAAGTATGTTGTGACTTTGAAATAAATATTGTTGCGTTTTTGAATAATGAATATTCTTTTTTAAGGCTCCCGCAGATTATAATCTTTTAAAAACGAACTCGATCGGCACACATTGAAATTCATTGAAAATGTGGCAACCACTTGGCATCCAGTTGGATATTGAATAAGACTTAGCAGTAATGAATTTTAATGGAAATAAAGCAATAAGAGGCAATAAGGAATACAATTAACTTTACGAAACATAATTGTTGATCTAATTGAATAGTCTCTAGCTTCCCCTAAAAGCAAAACATATTAAATACCAACTTTTAATATTATTATTCCATTTTATACAATAAAGCTGGCCACAGAACACATAATTGATATTCCTAAACTGCGAAATTTTACACTTCCCGTATATTCTTTTACTCGCAATTAAGGAGAATTTTCACTGGAAGAAAAATTGAAAAAGAAGCACAAAAAAACCTTCCAAACGAAAATAAAATAAAGAATAAAAGAATGAAGAATGAAAACTTAATGAAATAAATAAACAGACATCTATCGCTACTACCGTTAGCAATAAATATTCCATCCAGAACTAGAAGAAAACTTTTTTCATTCCCTCTGTGGTGCTGTATGTATGGGAGATACACCTACACGCCTTAATATACCAAAAGTTTCTCATTGTAACCGCATGAAAAGCGGAATTAAATTATATCCGAATTGCATATCTCATCCGTTTATTTACAAGTATGATTTATTCGAATAAATTTTCTGCTTTTCCTACTTTCTCGTTTGCTTTGAATTTACAGGAACTAGGAGAAAAATGAGCATTTTTATAAAGTCGTTTTGGACAACAATTACAAATTAAACTACGTTGGTGTCGTTCGTATGCTGACGTATTATAAATTTGATATGGTTTTATATAAGCCTAGCGACGACTCTACTTTTAGATACAGCTTTTGGAATTAAAACCTTAAAAAGATCTAAATTTAATAAATCACCATCAACATCCATCCACAATCCCACAAATGCGCTTAATTCATGCCAAAAATATTCATTAAAGCTCACTTTACTCCAATTTCTCATTCATCTGCTGCTTCAAATGCCTTTTTAATATTCGATTTAAGGAATATTCGAATTATCTTTAAACATTTGTTTTTCCATTTTCCATCCCACGCTTATCTCCAAATTGTATTTAAATTGAATTTTTATAGTCGTAGTCAAACAGAAGAAAAATGAAGAGTATGCTTAATGATTTATGATAAGCCGATTTGAATTGCTGTGTTTACGGTTTGGTTTTTTGAGATTTTTCCCGTGTGATTTTATGAATTTTTAGCTTATTTTTGATTGCTTCCACAAAATAATAAACAATCATGTTAGTGATTAAATAGATTTAATTAATCATCAATAAAATTAAATTCTGAAACAATTTCAAATTTGATTCTCCGAATGAGATCTGAAAATTCGATTTATGTGTGGTGTTTTTGATTAATTTGAAAAAGAAAAGTTTTTCATCCTTTTCCTCCTTCGTGCTGCTAAATTGAGTGAAGCTTTTGCGTGAGTTCTTTCCGTAACTTTTATTTTTGGAAAAAAAGATATAAATTGCACAACGTAACAGCAATAGAAAGAAATTTCTCTCTCATAATTCTTCTTTCTTTCATGTCGTATGTCTGAGGCATTTTTAGAGATTGCTCGACGAATTTTGATCGTTTGTCTTGTGACTATAAATAAGATTTTCTATTGGGAGTTCTTTTAAGCATAAGGACCGTTCACTTATGACGTCCAGGGGGGGGGGGTCAGCAACAAAAGAACAATAGAAATTCATAGAAATCCATTGTTCTTTTTTGAAAAATTACCGTTAATATCGGACGTAATAGGTGAACGACCCCATAACTTATTTGATTCTTATCCTGAAATTAATAACCTGCAGCGTAGACTAAGCCTTGGAAGGTTAATAAGGTAATTTACCCTTGGAAGGTAAATCTAGATCATTAGAATAAGGTTCTGCTAGAAAATGAAGACTGTAATTCAAAATTCTTATTACGAGCATAGAATATGCGCTTTATGTACAATAGCCATGACATTTCCAACTTCCTATCACTATTTATTAGAAAAAATAAGAAAGTCTATTAAAGAGAATGAAGAATGTCATGAGAGAGAAACATTTATTCTTTCTGGTCAATTTCAATTATGAACTTCTGCATAATATGCTGACAAGTCTTTTTCTCTTCTACTTCCATTCTCTTTTCTCCAAAATTAGATGAAATGACGTCACGTCCGTTTGGAATGCCACTGAAATTAGGCAGTGATGACGAGGAAGAAGTAAAATTTGAGGATCCATTTGCACGCGGTGCTCGAAAAAAGAAATTCTAGGAAAAAAATTGTTTTTGTTTTAATTTAAGAAAGAAAAAAAATATTTTTGACCAATTTTACAAAAATGACAGAAAATTCTATGAAATATCTTTAAAAAATTATTGAAATTATTTATTATTAAAAACATTTTTTGATTACGGCAGATTGAAAAATTCAGAAGATTATTTTTGGTTTTAAAAAAATGGAAGTTAATAATGGGAAATGCAAATATGCATAAATGATTCAGGGAGCTGTGCTGCATTGATTTTCATCTTGTTATAATCAATTTTAGAGTTACTGCAATCGACTGAGTTAAGTCTAGCAGTAGCTTAGTAAGGGTCTTGGCATCCGGGAATTAATAAAATGATCTTAAATTTTGTGTTCAATAACTTTTCTGGAAGCCCTTTGTCATGGTCTCTGTAACCCTCTCCTTGTTCATGAAGCCATGTTGTAGAACTTTATTGTTCGGTTCCTCAAATCATATTTGATCAATAAAGGACAAGGAAACTTCAAAATTTTTCCCTAATACAAAATTTGTCAAGATTCTAATATTTCCGCATACATTAAAGCTTTTCATGGCAAAGCGAAAACATAATAAGAAGCAAATTTTTTTCTTATTCTGGTTGTCTTATAAGAATAATGTTTCTGTTACTTCCTTTCTTTTTGTTGAACATGAAAAAAAACCACATATAAATTTTATTTATTATATTATATTTTTGGATCGTTAACCACACACAGAAATTTGAGGAATGTGTTAATGCCTTAGAAAAAAATTATGAAATTTATGTACACACATTCTTATAAACACGTAACCTAGCATCTCATCATCAGAATGTCGTAAAAAATTTAATATGAAAACAGGAATTTATCATAAAAATTATAAAGCAGCAGCCCATTGCTACGTGTATCTTGTAAATAAGGAATTGTAAATAAAATGTTTAGCAAAATTAACTAGAATTGAGTCATAAAATAATGTTGAAAATAAAGAGCGAACAGGCAAACAAAAAAGGAGATATCAAAAACTGTAAAAAAAATTTATGACCTAAATCTGCTCAGTCATAATGCAAAATAAACAATTTTCATTGAGTAAGGAAAAAAAAGGAATGTGAATGCTCAGTATGGTCTTAATAATGTCATTTTCCTGATTTAAATTTATTCCATCACGTTTCCATTTTTCATTCACGTTTTATGGATGCTATAATTCCATGATGTACAACTGGTTGAATCCTTTTTTTTGGCGATGCATCACTCAAATGATAAACAAGGAGCAGAAATGCTCTGTATGTCAGATTTCTGCTATCGATAGCTTCACGTGCTCATGCACAAAGTTTTTTTTTTCAGAAAAGTTAAAAAATTTCCCATAAATGAGGTCAGAAACAGCAATGAATTAATTAAGACAAAATGCGCTCAATTCCCCAAAGTTGACCTTTCATGTCTTTTTACATCAGCTACCCATCCTCTTTTTATCAAGAAAAATGACACATTTTTATGATGGTCCAATACCGGACACGGTCATTTGAGAGATGAAGTTTCGCATAACAATTTATATTTATTAAATTTCTGAACATTTAAAGCACCTGACTTGTGCATCAACTCGCAACATTTTCAAGCTTACAGAAATTAAATTGTGACCATCCATTTAATTTCATTACCATCGTGTTTCCACATTTAATCTAATTACGTTGCAAAATGTAACAAAATTTTTTTAATCTCCTGATGTAATGAAATTTTTCTGTCAGAATAACTCCGGGATATCATTGAAATTGCTGCTCTCTTCTTTTTACATCTACTATTTTTTTATAATTTATTTACTTTCATTTTAATCCTGTCCGGTATTTTAGATGTCTGTTTGGTTGTATATCTTGTTTAAATGTTCTTCGTGTTAATTAAAAAAATTTGTATTTAAAAATTATGGCTGAACTTAATTTTTGAGGTTTGTAAAAAATAATCTGAGTTGTTCAAAATTTTGCATCATTTCTATTGAAAATTCGTATTGTTCTCAATTGTTGTGATTTAAACACAATGTTAAATGTTGGCAGTTATGAAGCACATAAATGTAAGTCAATTTTAATTTGAGTTTTTGAAAAATTTTAAGCGTGTTTGTTTCCATGCCTTAATATAATTAAAATTAAAGGATTAATAAAACTAACAGCATTGTTTTTTTTTGTGTCTGTGAAGAACGCGGAAGCAAGTTGTCAGAGAGTTGGAAACTAGACCTGAATTACGTCCATTTACGTCCCGCATTTAAATATTTTCGTCCTACTTCCTATAACTGAATATGCTCCTTACAAGGTTTTGGGTATCTTTCCCGCGTATTTCACTTGTGTTGCCTAAGTTGAATTTCAAGCTAAAGAACTACAAAATCAACAACATTTTTTTTTCCTATTTCCCTCCTTTTTGACCTAAGACTTAAGTTTTTACTATATAAGTCAAACACAACTAAACTAAATCAAAAAGCCTCTCAAAAAACTATTCAATATTAACAAACTCTCCAAGGTATCATAAAACGTATGCATTAAAGCACTTTAATATCGTGTTAATGCATATTAAAAATATAATGAATATTGCAATAATTCTCATAGTGTGTTATAATCCAAAATCTTAAGAACAAAAGAGCAGTACGGATATAATAACGTGCTTTAACAATTTAGCCCAACTGTGAGAAGTTGAAAATTTTTAATGGAAATACTTTCAACATTAATCCAATTCAATACGCTTTTTAAGCATCGTTAAATTACGAATGAGGAATTTAGTCGTGTTTTTCATCGACAAATGGAAAATGAGGAAGAAACTAAGTTGCTTGATATAGAAAAAAATGATATTATTATCCACTTTTCAATTAAGAGAAGGAAAAAATTCCATTTAAATGATGAAAAATGATTTAATTCGCGGAGGTGTTTTGTAAAGCTTAGAAGAGATGAAGTGATTAAAACGTGGAAAGATGAAAAGCTCTGCTACATGATATTTTTAATTATCTTGTTGCTTAATTGATAGCGAGGAGTTTCTTGTACTGTAAAGATGATGAATTTTTGCGTAGGTGTTCATTGAATTTAATTATTCGCGTGCTTGTTATTTCTTTTAGAAAATTAGTAAAATTTATATTAGAACTACAATTTTACTCATAAGAAGCATTCCAACTTGGTCATTAGATAATGAGTATTTTTTTCTAGATTTTTCAAATAATAGTGATTCTAAAATATCTTAGGTTGAGATAGTAGATTGACTATGCCATCAATTTTCAGAAGCAACTTTTCCATCACATCATGAAAATTCACTAATTTAATAACCCCAAGCAACACGAAAAACTTTTTCTATTTTCTCGTCTCGAAATATTTTTCAGTAATTTTTCCAACTTAATTTATTTCTGAGAAAGCGTAAAAAGTAATTGAAGAGCTAATTAAGATGAAGAGTAATTTAATACTCACCTAGCTGGAAGATCTTGTACAATAAAGTTTTGTAGATAAAAAGCATTAATTTTGAAAACTTTAACTTTACTGGAAAATAAGATGTCGGAAAGTTTTAGAATAAATTTTTGGAGAGTTTTGCGAATTGTAGGAACTGAATATGTTGTAAAGATTTGAAAACTTTTAGGGGGGGGATTTTTTTTCGAGTTTTTCATAAAAACTCTAGCAAAATGAAGAAATTTCTCAAGACGAATGGGGGATTTGTCCCCCAAATCCACCCCCTGGCTACGTGCCTGAATCTTACTAGTCTTCATGTGTGTATAACAATTAATACTAGATATCACTTATAATAACCAATTAAACCATGAAATATGATAATTATAACAATCATCTTATTAGCTCGCATGCTTGCATGTCTGTTTAATTGTTGCTCATTTTGCATCCTTACAAAAAATTTAGAACAAAACTGATGCCTAGCTGCAAAAACATTGTCTATTAACAAGAACACAGAGAGAAAGAATGAACAATTCATTCATTGTAACAAATAGGAAACAAAAGAATGAATGTCGCAATGTCATAATAATTGTAAAGCATAAAAGCTCATTAGTCATTAACAACTCTCTTCAGATAAAATACGATTATTAATCTCTTTGCTTCTTCGTCAAAATTACTACTCATTCTGTCTTTCTAAATTCCATTGAGTTGAATTTTGTCAGAATTTTATTGCGGGAAATGAATACCAACATATTGAGGGTTCGGTCCAGATTTTGAAACTAATTTTTAATGGCTTTAATGGAAGTCTGGTTTCTTCTTTCTAGCTACAACTCTGTAGATTAGATTAATTTTGACCTGAAGGATTCTGACAAAATAATCTCAATGGAACAACTTGATAAACTGTACACATCACTCAATAGAGTCGCTTTTAATTATACTTTTTATATGCTTCAGTGCTTCTTCTTTAACGCTTTTAACATAATTAATTTTTCCACTTAACTTTAGTCACATCATTTTTGTTGTTTTGTCTCATCAGTCTCTATTCTCTTATTTTTTCTGTTCCTAACACACAAAATATTTCTTTCATTTTTCACATCACAATAAAAATATCGCAAGTTCTAACAACAGCAAATTTTTTGTATGGAATTTTCAAGCACAAAGCGTTAATAGAATTTTTTTCTTCCACTAATAAAGCAGCACCTCATTCACCAAGACGGCAGAAACTCAATCTTCGGATGAAATCTCTAAGTTTGGATTCACCTGAGTCGACAGAGCTGCATGGTCGAGGGAGAAGATATCCACCGACAGTATCAGCACAATATCATCATGGAGGTTCGGGTGGTCATTTAGAGCATAGCACACCACCATCAAATAATAGTAGGAACAACAGCAGGAATAATAGTCGACTGCATTGTAAGAGCTAATCTTGAATTATTAATGAATTAATTAACTTTTAGTTCCATTTATTTTTTACAGCTCCATCCAGTCCCGGAAATCAGAGGAAATTGCTTTATGCCACACGCGGTCTCAAAACCGGTTCTGTGGATTTACCAGACGAGGTAGAAAAGAGCTTATCATCAGCCAGTACATCTCCGTGTCCATCTCCCGTAAGACAAATTCAGGTGCCCTGCGAAAGCTTTTCAATGCAAAATTCTCAAAAAAAAAATCTGAAACTTTTTTCTGATCTGATAAAAAATTGACAAAGTATTTTAATTTCCTGATGAGTTTTCGATAATAATAATCAGTTTCAATGCACGCTATCGCTTCCTAATTTCCTGAAGTTTTCTCTACTTGAGTTAACGAATTCTGCACAATTTAATTATCTTTGCTCTCAATTTTCAATCTTTTTACTCACATTAACTTTGTAGAATTGCTGCTAATAATGCAATAGAATTTTTATCATTGCCATTTGTTATTATTACATTTTTGTTACTGTTTTGCTAATAATGCTCGTTTTGATAATGATTATATTACATCCGTTGTCATGATATTGGATACTTTTTTACCAATAATGTCTTTGTATAAACTTTGAGAACATCATGTAATGCAGGAAGTCATGTTGTACTGGGAAAAAATTATCTGTCAGTGAATTGGGAGTTCTATAATTTTATATAAAATTTTATTTGAAATCATTGATCCAGTGATTGCATTCATATATCCCGAGCTGCACACTTTTATTTCATTGTCCCAGTCGATGCAATAACGAAATTTAATATCATGAAAACTGGAAACTTTTTTCGATATAATCTAATTGTATTCAATTTAATTTTATTGGTTTCAAGTTTTAACAAAGTATTTTTTTATATTCTCTTTCCGTTCCTTTATATAATGACCCGACTATCGATCACTTATTGAAAACCGAAATTAGAAACCACAACGTTTACTGCCAACGAACTTGTATGTTGTACTTTACAATTTTAAATCGAGACATCAAGATGAGTTGGATTTGAAAGCGGGATATAAGGTATGATATGATTCATTGGAAGTTCTCAATTTTCTTGTTTGGATGTTACAAAATACAGTGCTTTGTAATAAAATCCCAAGAAAACGTAAGCCAGACAGACTTCAGCTCACTCACAAAATCCTTTCCATTAACAACTCAAATCCTATTGTATTCATTCACAGGTCACAGTCATTGACAAATCTGATCCCGATTGGTGGAAAGGAAAGTGTCTCGGGCGAATTGGATATTTTCCATCAAAATACTGTACAAAGTTAGCAGCTGGAGAGAAAGCATTACAGGTAACACACAATCTACAAGTTTCGGATGGTGAACGAGGCGAGATGACTTTATTAAGGGATCAAATTGTCATTCAGGTGAGTAAAATAAATCGACATGGATTTTTATCTATGCTTCTACCCACGATGTTTCATTATTGTATTGAATTTTACGTCAAATGAATGGAAAAATAGGTGAGGATTTGTAAGAAAATTGATGAGATGGTTTTTGATGATATAACAAGGAATTGAAAGTCAGCAAATGTCATGGTTAAGTTAAATTTATCGAGGGCAAGTCGAAATTGTAGGTTGACAATAATGTTGATTAGATATTTTGTTATTGACATTGAGGAAAAGTAGTCGAGTAGCTAGTCAGACGGAAAAATCAATAACGAGCCAATTTTCTTATGAACATGGTGTGAAATAAAAGAACTCAATTTTCCTATCAAATTAAATTCTTGAATAAAACTATCTTCAGGGAATTGACATTCTAATTCGCAACAATCCATTAAGTCTCCTTTTTCATCACAGCACATAATAAGGAAAATAAACAGCTGATAAAAGAGTCAACAAATTATCTTGGGTGTCTTACATATCAGCATTTGTACTTATGCAACAGCATAGCTAGACTTACTCGGAAGTTCCATAATTGCATAAAAAATTTCTCTTTTTACTTGCATTGCAACTTCTATTGCTCTTCACTTTCCAACTTTTACTTTCATTATCACTTGCAAATCTTGTAAAACCGTTCAGTTACTTGGCAATCGTTCGTGTACACAGACTTATATTTTGTGCTACTAAGTCTGCACAAAAAAGCAGTTATGGAAAAGTGGCGCGGTAAAATTGCAGTTGTTACAGGCGCTTCAAGTGGAATCGGTGCAGCAATTGTGAAAGATTTAGCATCAAATGGAATTAATGTCATTGGATTGGCACGAAGGAGTGAAAAAGTCGAGGACTTGGCAAAAGAATTAAGTCATTGTGAAGGGAAAATCTACGCTCGAAAATGTGACATTTCCGATTATGCTGCATTAAAGGAAACGTTTAAATGGATTGAAGAAAAATTTACAGTTGTTCACATTTTGATTAACAATGCAGGACGAGGCTTGGGCGGAAATGTTCTGGATTCAAATGAGGAAATAATAACGACCATAAATGAAATTATTGATCTCAATTTGAAGGCACTCATTAACTGCACACGTGAAGCCTTCCGTTTAATGAAATTATCGAATGAAAATGGATTCATCGTAAATGTTAGTTCAGTTGCTGGCCATAGCATTCCATTTCCAAATCTTTTAAACATTTATCCAGCAACAAAGCATGCAGTAACTGCTTTCTCAGAAATAATACGTCAAGAACTAATTGTGAACAACCATGATAAAATTCGGATGACAAATTTAAGTCCTGGAGTTGTTCAAACAGAAATTTTTGAAAAATCTGGAATGGAACATTCTGAAGCTTTTTTCGCACTGACACCTCATTTGAAACCCAAAGACATATCTGATGCTGTTTTTTATCTTTTGAGCACACCATATCATGTGAACGTGACAGAAATGGTAATTAAACCTGTTGGAGCAAAATATTGAGGGAAATAATTCTCGTACCGGAAGTTGGAAGCATTTTGATTGTGGTTATGTGATTTATGATGTAGAAAAATTAGAGCGCATTTTTTAATTCTATAAAATATTTTAAGAAAATCAAAAAAAAAATACTCGAAATAAAATATATTTTAGTTTGAAGCCTCACCACTTCCTTGCTATTTTAATTGTTTTTAATTTCTAAATCTGTCTCTTTAAATAGAAAGAATACTCAAAAAAAATTGAGAGAATTTCAAATTAATTCTCATGGCTAAACAACAAAACTGCTGATAACTGATTTTAGTTTAGTCCACTTTCTGTGGTTGTTCCGATAAGAGTCTAAGCAGAAAAATAAATAATGGAAAAGTGGCGTGGTAAAATTGCAGTTGTTACAGGCGCTTCTAGTGGGATTGGCGCAGCAATTGTGAAAGATTTAGCATCAAATGGAATTAATGTCATTGGATTGGCACGAAGGAGTGATAAAGTCGAGAAATTGGCAAGAGAATTAAGTCATTGTGAAGGGAAAATCTACGCTCGAAAATGTGACATTTCCGATTATGCTGCATTAAAGGAAACGTTTAAATGGATTGAGGAAAAGTTTTCAATTGTTCATATTCTTGTAAACAACGCAGGAATAGCGCAACGAGAGAGAGTTTTCGACTTTAGTGATGAAGCTACAGAGTCTATAAACAAGATGATAGACTTGAACTTCACAAACTTAGTTCATTGCACTCGCGACGCTGTTCGGTTAATGAAAAAGTCAGAAGATTATGGTTTTATTGTAAATATCAGCTCAATTCTGGGTCACATAATCCCCTATCCAAATTATACAGCTGTTTATCCACCCACAAAATACGCAGTATCTGCATTCTCAGAAGTCATTCGTCAAGAATTGATTATCGATGGTGACTCAAAAATACGTATAACAAACTTAAGTCCAGGAACTGTTAAAACTGATGTCTTTAAAACTGTTGGTGTTGAAGATTTAGAAAAGTTTTTTCTCGAAAGGGTTCATATTCATCCTGAAGATATTTCAGCAGGTGTCATGTATGCTTTAAGTACTCCATACAATGTCAATGTCACGCAACTAACAATCAAGCCAATAATGGAGAAATTTTGAGAGTCAATTTAAGGATAAAACAAAAATCAAGCTATTTTGAAGTTACATTGATAGCTTGCTTATCATATGTCATATGTCATAAGAAAAATAATTCTTGGTATTTAATAATAAAGAGTTTTTCATGCATGAAAAGAAATTTTGGAGATAAGAGCTTAGAAGTATCTCACTATAAAAACTAAGTCAAATGTGTCTTCTTTTCTTTGAAGTAGAGACAACATTCGTACTCAAGCCAGCATAATAATTCTACTGATTAACATTCCCATATGTATAATGATGTCTTTAAATATAAATTCTCTCAACATTGAAGCATAAAATCTCTTCAAATGATGAAGTCTCTTTTAGCTCTGTTCGTTATTTTACTCAGTTATATTGTTTTATAAAACATGTGGAGACATGAATTGGAAGTACTCGAAATGATATACAAAAGAGCGTACTCTATATGCAGAACATAGGATATCTTCAAGTAAACGTCTGTACAGAAATAAATTAAAGAAATTTAAAAACGTAATTTTATAAAGCATAAAGTTACATTTATTGACCTAAACGAACTATTTGATGACAGTATTTAGTTTCTATTGACCAATTTGAATATTTTGGCACCTTATTTTAAATTATTCTACATCTAATTTGGAATTAAATTACAAGTTAAATAATTTGCATTAAAAAAATTCAGTGTTTAGATCAGTGTTGTCTAAACTGTGTGCCGTGGAAATTTTTGTGTGACTTTGGTCATGACTCACACCTAAGATGTGCCGTAGTTCGAATAGTTTGGACAAAACTGGTCTGCATGCTTCAAGTCATTAGCTTTAACTCGATTCTACAACATCATATCAATTTGTGTTCATCTACTCGAAATCTTCTTCATAAAATCTTCAACATTTTCATCTGTAGCTGTCGATCTTACTGGGAAATGCACGACAAGAAATAAAAGCATTTTCGGTTGCGAATGGAATGAAAAAGAAAAGCAAATCAAATCTTGTATGTTATCTCATAAGATTATACCTTAATTCTATTGCCATCAAATCAAACCAATGTAAAGTTCGATTCGTAGACAGAAAAAGAAAGTAATCATGTTTATATCCATGATTCAAGCACCCTTCAACATTCATAAGGTTACATACAATAAAGTGTCTTTAGAAAAACATCATCAGAATTTTATGTTTTGCTTCTATTTATTTTATGAAAGCTTGTATAAAGCTTCTATGAAGGATATGATACTTTAGATTCAATTTTTATGAATGTAAATTGAGTTTCCTTTCATGATGTTTGTTGTCTTTTCGAACCTAAAACGAGTTACTTATTTCACTCTATTCACTCATGAATGTTTGCAAGTCAAAAGGAAATTCTTCTATTATCTTCACATTTGCATTTCTACTTTTGCTTACAGAACACTTTTAGAATGTAATCCTTTTATGGAAGTCATGAATAGTTTTTTCATATCCTGCAGATATAAAATATTGTGGAACTAAAAAAATAAGACAAGTTTTACAAATTCAATATTTGAGGATCTAGAAATAAAAACAGAAAAGTAATTTGAAGCGCATTCAAAGTTATTGTCTGATAAAGCTTCGTGACTTATCACATTCCATTTGCTGTAAGTTTTCAAAATATTGAAAGGTTGTTGCCAATGAAAACAGCTGCATGCAGATTATTCTTGGCCTGAATTAAATATTGCTCAAGGTTTTGAATAAAGAAGAAGTTAACTTTAATGTTTAACGTGAATCAACAGAAAATTTCATAAATAAGCCCTAAAATAACATAAAAACCGAAAATTGTTGATGTATAAAACTGTATACAACAAAGAACGAGATGACAGTCAAAAAAAAACAAAAGTTCCAAGTAAAGGGTAGGAAAACGACTAACGTGATGAGGAAGAAGAAGAAGAGACAAAGAAAGGAAAACAATGCGACACAAAGTTGTTTATTCAAGAGCCCCAAGTATTTTTTCATACCCTCGTTCCATTCCGCATAGCATCATCATCCATTGAGAAAAAAAAAAGGAAATGAAATTTCATAAGACACTTGTTGCGCACCTACAACATAAATGACAACGCAACATGAAGAACTTAATCCATGATTCACTTCCATTTTTTGGAATACGGGCGCTTAATGTTTCATTCTAGTGCTGTAAATTATGCTTGCCACAAAAAAATTCTAATTAAGATATTTATGGACAGAATTAAGTTTTAGATGTAAACTTGTTCTCCTTCTCTTTTTGTTATTTGACTTAATTGTCATTTGAATTTATTAGTGAAGTTTCTGTTGTAACCAATGACAAGGAAGCGATTAAGATTTTTTTAAAAAAATATATAATATTAAGGATTAGTTGAATTAGTGTCAAGCTTTGGGTAATGACAGACTTTCATGCAAAGAATGTAATAAAGTTGTTGACTTTCGCAAGAAAAAACCTTATTGCAAATCTCATTCAAATTAAAGTACGAGCAATAACAATGTTAATATTCTTAATGCTACACGATTATGCTCATGTTCATTCATTCTTCTATTCCATTCATACACGTATTCTTCTTCATTCATCCATTCTTTTTCTGAATGGAAATCTTATTATCTTCTTAGAAAAAATGTGACTAAATTTGATTTTTTTTCCAACCCACAATTTAGACTGGAGATGAGGTGAATGGCATGATAATGGTTCGATCAGCAGAAGGTCGACAAGGCATATGCCCTGCAAAGTATCTTCAAGAAGTCTGACAACCGGAAGACCAGAAACTTGATAGGGATCGTGATAAGAGGGGATTGGGATTATCATTAAAATCTATAAATAAACCAGCAACATCAACATTATCGAACACGACAATGATGAAAAAATCTAGTAGCTTTAGTTTTTGTCAACTAGCAGCAGCAGCAGCAACGAGTAGTACCGGTAGTAAAACTCCACAACATCCACCTGCAAAATTAGATCTCTTAAAATTAACGTCACAATTAAAAGGTAGTAATTCGGCCAAAAAAGTAACAGACGATAGTTTTCGACGCTGGGAAGAACAAAGAGCAAAAAAATTAGAGGCATTGAATATTAACACAAAGACTGGAAAGAGAAAAACACCAGCAAAAAGTGAACAGCCGCAACAACAAAAATTACAACAACAGCTTCCTCAGCAGCCGAAAAAAGAAGAGAAAATACAACAAATACAGCAACATCAACCAAAAAGAGAGGAGAGGCAGGCCGTCTTAGTAAAATATAATCACCAAGAGACAATACAACCACCACCCCTAAAACCCCGCAACCCGCAACAAACTACATCAGCGACATCCCATAAAACATCATCGCGTCATCATCATCATCATCATCATCATAGAGAACGTGAACGCTCACAAACAGCACAACGTCGACCGAAAATCTCACTCCATCCGAATTGGTATACGGAAAATATTTATACAAATCAATCAATGGACGATTCAGACTGCGATAGTGGCATTATCAAGAGACCATTGACAACATCTGCATCATTTTCGCATTACAATACGAGAAGTAGTAATCGATATAATCAGTCTAGAAATAGCTTTCATCACTACGACTTTAATGGCAATAATCGAACGAACAATATCAATATTAACATTAGCAATACGGCAAATACAAAACTCCATGGATATTCATCATCATTTGAGGACGATGTTTTTGATGTAGATGCGCAACAGTGCTTTGAACGACATCGCAATTACCCAAAATCGCATAGTTGTAGTTTTGCTGAACGACAACGAGAGAGAACGGTAATTGATGCACGGTCACGAAGTGTCCCAAAATCTCAATCATTTACTGGGTAAGTTTGATGATAAACCTTTTCTTAATTTGTTGTTAATTTGACTGCAAATTAGAGCAATGACATTAATAGGAAAACATGATAAAGCTAACACTATTAATTTGACAGCAGTCACAGATATTAAATAAATAAATTCGATAAAAAAAATTTTAACAAATAAATTTTCCTATCCAAAAAAATAAAATCTAGACCAAATCGAACAAATCAATATGACATGGACTTGATAGAGTATCAACGTTATAAACGAATGATGGCAGCACAACGACAGAGTGCAGGATATTTTGGCACCCAAGCGTCATCACATCAACAGCACAGCAATGAGCCACTTGTCATGCGAATTTGTGATCGAGAAGGTTGCTTTAGTGAGACATGCCTCGTGAAAAATGTCAATAATAGTCAGAATATTTCAATCAACAATAACATAATCAATAACAATAACATCAATACTTCACACATTATAAATGAATGGGATTTGAGGAACAAAAATAGCAATTATCGAGATCGAGGTGATTCAAGACGAAATATGCCACCACGTGAGACATTTCTGGATGATGTTGAGACGTTCGATGATGACGATTTCATTTTCAATGATGGATTCTCGTTTCAAGAATTTCCATGTCAGCCAGCACGTCCTAGCACAAGACATCCACGCTCACATCATAATCCATACTTTTCATCAATGTGTTGCTCACAAAAATTCCCACATCAATTTCATCGACGAAGACGAGTCTACGATCGTGATTTGGATGATTTATTTCGTCGTGAACGTTCAAAGGTGCTTATACGTAACAAATTTGATAAACTCAATAAATATAGTGATGAATTTACGGACGATTATCAGAAATCATTTGAGGATTTATTTCATGAAGGAAAAACGACTACACATGGGCACAATTTAAAGCCATCTAAGGCAATGTTGGAAGTGAAACCGCCAAATAAATATGATGATACTGAGTCCGACTCAACTGATTTAGAACTAGATGACTTTAATATTGATTTTGAGAAATATTGGGAGGAACTTGAAGATAAGAATCTTTCAACATCATCAACACTGGAGCTTGCGGATGAGAACTATGATGATAACAATAATCATATGGATAGTAAAAGCACTGATCAAGATATCGATCATTCAAACAATGAGAGTGATGCTAATAATAATCCAATAAGTTTTATTAACGATTTTTATAAACCAACAAAATATTCGCCTCTTAATTCCAAGCGCCTTGACTACTTTCAGAAAATTTTGCCACCAAAAAAGATTAACATTTCAAGTACAGCACGTCCATTAGGTCTCGTAACACCAAACGATAATGTAGAATATGGAGCATCAATGAAACGTCCATTGACATTAAGTAACATAATTGAATCACCCGTTCATGATTCATCGTTCACGTATAATCATTGTGATGAGAGCACAGAACATCCGAAATTCGAAATAATTCCAAAAAAGACTGGTCTTAAAATTTCACCACTATACAATTTTGAATTTGATAACTGTCATAATAGTTTAATTAATAATACATGCAAATTAAAAAGTACGGCGCGTCCGCTGATCTTTTGGTGATTAATGTTGAGCACAGTGAGGGGAATTTTGTGAGATTAGGAGAAATTTTATATTTATTTTATTATTGTTACACGACCTTTTAAACTTCAGTAAGTGAGGAATTTAGTAAAAATTTATTCAAAGGAACCAGAAATTCACAAAAATTTGAGCTTTCCTAAATCTTCTCAATTACCAAAAAATTTGTGATAAGTTATGCTTAATTATTTTTATTGTTTGAAGTTTCAATTGTTAAAGGAACTTTGATGGCATTAATTGTGATGAGTCTATTCGATTTTATGTAAAGGACATCATTGGGGACTTGGGATGGTACAACAGATCATCGATTGCAGTGCTGCTTTTGCTATAAGCAAAACCCTACATTACATTCTATTCTATGTAAAGGAGAAGAACTTAAGTGACATTATTAATGAAATAAAAGCCATTTCTTTTGATCAGATATGCAATAATTGCCTTGTCACTCTTCAACTTTATAATATTTTTTTAGTCTGATCAATATTTTAAAAAGTTCAATCGTTCCTTAAAAATCATAAAATTGATTTCAATTTGAAAGTTTTTAATGATCATAGGTTTGCGTCATCAAGTTGTGCTTCATCAAAATAACTGATTCTTTTGTTTTTGAAGGAACTAATCTTAAGTTGACCTAAATGAATTTTATTTGAGAAAAAGAAAGCAAAACTAAAGTCTATATTTATTAAAAAACAAAACTGTTAAATGTGAATTCTATGTTGTGATGATTTCATTAAGGAACAAAAAATAAAAAAGCTTTGTGGTCGATTATGATAAGTAAATTGACATCCTCGATTGTAAGTTGTTGAATATTTTTTTTCCCTACAGAAAATGATGAGTAAAAGTTTAGCTTGTAAGATTGCCAAAAAATCCAAAAAACTGCATCATTCACACAATTTGGAGCTTTTTAAATAAATAAAAGAAATTAAAAAATAAAATTTATTGTAAGGTTGATAAGAAATTTTTTTATTGCATTCGAATTTATTGCAAAGAAATGAAAGAAAAAACATTCACACGCGGCTATACATTCTTTAAATAAGTATTTAAAAAAATTGATAAAATTAGCTTTGCATGCAACTCGCATCAAAGTTTAAAATTGTGGAAACAAAGTTGAATTTATTTAAGGATCAAAAATGAATTAGATTTAATTGCAAATTGTGCGCATAATTGAAAGAAACACAGAAACACACCTTTTTGTAATATGTAGGATGTAATGTCCTGCATTTTAAATAAATATGATGAAAACATGATGATGACGATGATGATTAACATTATAGAGATAAATATATAATTGTGTAGAAATTGAAAATGATTCTTAACCTAAAACTTAGTATTAACAAAACCAAAAAAAAAAAAATAAAAATGATAAAAATATTTGTGAAAATTTATAAAGAAATTATTACGCCGGATCTTATGAACAAAATTTTAAATGAAGAGATGAAAAAAATGATCAAAAACATTAAATGAGAGTCAATGTCTCAGTTTTTGTATGATTTATTCGTGTGTGCATGAGAATCATTAGTGACAAAAAGTAATAGATATGCTGGAAATTTTGCTATATTATTACTTAATATTTTTTATAAATTCTTAAACTTATTCTGACTGGGGAGTTTTTTAATTCTCACGTTTTATGGTGTTTGCAGGAGTTTTTGTTTTCTGTTGACCAGAAAGTTTTTTTAAATATGGATGGTATGGGGGTTCTTAAAATGACACCCCCAAAATACTCGTTCAGAACGGTACTAGCTTAAGCTTCAAAGCTCATAACATTCCCGAATACCACAAGTCGCTTAATCGAATAGAAATTCGGCACAAAACCGGTGTGACTCTGGCATGGTGCTTGATTCAAAATTAATTCAATACCTTATAGAGCTACGACAGCTTGGTGCCGGATTTTTATTCGATAAACCGACTTGTACTATTCGGGTACTATCCACAATCTTGAAAATAAACTCAAAAGCTATTTTCAAATTGTCTCTTAGTTTTTATTCGAAAGACAAAGTTATTCTGGAAATTATTTATTCATTGATTTTTATAAAGTTTTTGATTTCATTTTCTAGTCCAAGTGATGCAAATCTAATAATACTTTTCTGCTGTATTTGCAAACAGAAAAAGTTTTTATGAATTTTTCCAATTTCAATTTGATATTATTGAATTTTTAAAGAATTTTAGGGAAACTTTCACTGAATTTGACAATTTTGAAAAGCATTGAATTAAATTTGACGTGGAAATAAGGTTTGTGAATTGATTATTCTAACGGGAATTCTGGTCTATCCTGAGCTGCATTTATTAGCTTTTAAATGGATAAAGAGTTTAAAGATTAATATTTTTCGATGAGACAGCTTTAATTAAATCTTCGCCGATACAAATTTTAGCAGGTTTCCTTGAAGAAGTCAAACCAAACTTTTTTAACATATTAATTTTAAAGCTGGATAAGTTGTTACTTCTAAATTGTTACTCTTATCCAAACGTTAGATTAATTTTCAAACTAATTGCTTACCCTAAATTTGATATTCGTTGGAATGAGTACGAAAAAGTATGAATATTGATAAAGTTTAACAAAAGAAGAAAAAAAAATTAAACGAAAAACTTATTTTTCAGCATGAAAAAAAGACCAAAAAGCTTCATAATATTCGCGATTCTCTTCTTTATTCCATGCTAATTTTAAATGAAAAAAAAAAGAAATGAAGAGGTATAAAAAATTATCGTAGTTAATTAATGCACATACATAAATAATAAACGAGAAAATAAATAAATTCACACGCATACAGAAAACACTGAGCAGTACACTCAACAGATGACAGAATGGAATATCTTTGTTAAATGTTATGTTTTAGAAAAAAAAGGAACTATAATTGTATTGTTGTTATGTCAGAAAAAAAAGGATATAAATAGAATATAACTATGTTTTAGTGCTGAAAATGGATAAATTTTAATTATTATATGCAAAAAAAATTATGTCTAGATCAAAACCCTTACTGTTAATTTCCTTATTCGACATAATCTTGTTTATTAAATAAGTAGAAATAATAATTTTCTAAAATCTACAAATTTTTAAATTCGTTTTTCAATTTTGAGTATTTTCCAACATTCAAAATATATTTTCAGACCTCAAAAACGTATTTATAAAATAATTGTCTAGAACTCAAATTTTTAAAGACCCTCAACATTAAGTTTTTTATGTCCTTTAGTAGAATTTTTAATAAACATGAAAACATTCATATTCCTGATCCACAAATCACACAAATTAAAAAATAAAATAAACCAATTAAGTAAAAAGAGGAATTAAAAAAATCTTTAAGATAAATTAAATGATTTTCTTAAAATAGCTTAAATGAGGCACAAGTCAAATAGCTGAATTTGATTTTACTAAAGTTAAATAAATTTCGTTTTGAACTTTTTGCGAAGGACAAACCTTCTTGTAGATATTTTCCTTTTTTCTCCGATGAATAGAATCAATGATGAACAGTCTACAAATCACTGAATTTAAAGCATGCCGTGAAAAATGGTCGAAATGAATCATTATACAAGCAAGGCTACTGCAACTGATTTAGATACAATAGACATGACCAAAACTTTGCGTTTAACGTTTTTTCCAACGTTTTTAAGACTATATTAAACTTCAAATTATTATCAGGATATTATCTAGTCAAGATACTTCAAACGAATATCATTGTGCTTAGAAAGATTTTAATTTGTGAATAATTCGTGATTTTAATAACAAGAAAATTAACTTCATTTATGATAGTAAATTATGTCAGCTATTTGGCTTGTGGATAAGAAAATGTGAAAACTCTTAAGAATTTTATAAACGAAGCGAAGTGAGAAAGAATTTTTTTTTCATCTAAAGTACGATAAGAAAGCAGCATTCAAAGATTATAAATGAGAAAAATTTTAGAATGTAAGGTTAAAAATAAAAAAAAATTTTATCACATAGAAAAGAAACCATAAAAAATTCACCAACAATGAACTCCTTATTAACATTTTATATACTTTATACTATATGAAGAAAAAAAAATGATATTTACATTTTTATCCAAGAAACAAGTGAAACTTTTCATCCAAAAATCCAAATTGTGCAAAAAGTCTCTTCTCTAACATTCATATACATTATGAAAAAAAAAAAATAATTAAATACATTTTAGGATAGTGGCGATAATTTAATGTTATAAATACATCCATTGACTAGAAATATGGAGCAAACACACACACATACATACATACACTGAAATGATAAATGAAATAAATGGAGCAAAAAATTAAAAAAGTTTAACTTTTTTCTCTACAAATTTATTTTTCAATTTTTTTACAGAGGTTTTGAAATTTCAGGTTTAGACGCATGAGTTAATATTTTGTTATCAGACAGTCAACGACATGCGCATCCTTTAATAGCATTCGAGCTCTGGTTTCAACTACACAATGGCTGAAAATATAATTCTGCGAAAAAAGCCAAATATCAAACAACTCTGGCAAAACATTTTGGTCTGTTTTGTGCTAGGCTGAATTTAAACACTTAAAAACTAAAATAATAATACTAAAATCCTTTAAAATGGCACAAACTTTTATTTTGAATAAAATAATAAAAAAAAAATCTGCATTTAATTTCCAAAGTAAATAAATCGATTTCTGTGCAGCATAGCTAGACTTTTTTATTAAGATTGATGAGCGCATAGCTAGTCTTTAATCTCTCGCTTTATAACTTTCTGTTTTCATTAAATTTTAGAAGCATTTTTCCGATGTGCAAGTCGGAACGAAAAGTTTTATTTTGAGAAATAAAAGTTTCCAGAGTAAATGCTTTAAATGTATTGTGTGAATTATTCATACTGTTTAATGGAGTTTTTAAGTAGATATTTAAAGAATATAATCTTAACATCAATTAACCTAGAAATTAAGACACACTTCTATGAGGAATGAAAGATGTTTGGGGATTGCAAAGCTTTCATTAAAAAAACTCTGCAGTTTTATATCCAGAATTTTAAATAAAACAATTTCTTAATTAAGATTGAAGCTGCATGAGATTTAGAATCTATTTTATCAACATTATTCAGGTTTGGAGTAATAAATCACAGCTTACCTTAAAATTCAACCAAAATCTTTCTCTGTGGCTTTTCAGAATTATTTTACATTCTCATTTTCTAAAGGAACAAAAAAGGGTCGACGTGAATAAAATCTTTGGGTATTTACGAGACCACTTGAGCTCAACTTGAAGCAAGAAAGTACACGTAGATACTCGAATCTTTAAGTGCTATCGATTTTTTATTGGGAAGCATAAAATTCTTATTCATTCTCGATTCTTGTTTTCTACACAGCTCTAGAAACACCTAAGGAAATTTTCTTTTAAATGTGGGTCAGTTTTTTATTCACGGACGTTTTATGTTCTTTGTCCCGGGTAGCACAGAATAAAGAGAGATCCTCAAACTAGTTTCTCTTTGGAATCGGATAATTTAAATTTATTTTATTCATTTTCTCATCATGAAGAACCAAATTATTGTCTTCTTTTTGCTGTTATCCGAGATTTAATTATTTTAAACCAAATTATTGCTGCTGTTGCGATATGATTCCTTATATCGTGAGCTTTGTGCGAATCCTTGTCATCTCGACAACAACTTTTTATAATGATTGAGAAGATTGGTCTCTGGTGGGAATCGAACTTACGCTCTCTCAAAGGAGAGTTACAGATATTCTGTCTGTTGCATAATCTTTCGCGCCATAGAAGCTTTTCTTTTGTACAGGCAGATTCGCCTATATATGGTCACATCTCTATACCACTGTAATCAGTGATAAAATGATGTGGATTGTGTCGCTCGGAAAATTCAATAATGTGAAAAAACTTATAATTTATTAAAGGAAAATAAGGCTTTAAATTTTGATGAAAAGAGAACAGCATGTGGAAAATTGTGACTGTACAATTGGAAAGAAGATATCTTACTACTGAAATTCCTAAAAAATACCTGAAATATGTGTTTAAAAATTTAGCTCTTAAAAAACACAAAAAAATTATATTTGTCATTAAATTATTAGGCAACAGTAAAATCTGTTTTGTTTATTAGTCAAATATTTTCTTACAAATTATCCTTGATACTCTGATTCACTTATAATATAATGGTACAAAAAATCTTTGTTCTAAAATTTTCATTTTATATTCTATATCACAATCAACACTTTTGGTTTCAGCTCTTGGTTGATTCCTTTTTGTTTTATTTATTTAAAATTTGAGGATAGAAATTTTCCATCATTTTTTGATTAATTTATGTTAAAAATTTGTTGTTCATTATTTACAGGTCTTTTGAAGTTAGAGGATGATTAAGACTAGTCTGTATGAGTAGAAATCAATATTATCGATTTATTTCTAGTTTTTGTTCCAAAACCTAATCCTGAATTCCTTTCTTCTACTCAATCAGACTATTTCTTGACATCCAATGAAATTTAAAACCACATTATTTCTCTGGTATAGTAAAAAATAGTAAGTATGGATTCAGTCGTGTGAGAAAATTCATTTAATATCTAAAAGAATTCAAGCTGGACTGGCAGATGTATCAACATCAACTCGCTGATGTGTTTGTCTTTGTCCATTATGAGGTAGTTGAAGTTCTAATGAACCCGGAGGTGATGGTGCGGATGGTAAAAATGTCGCTGATGACGCTGTAAAATAAATTGATGGTGGCCCTGAATTGTCAGAATTTGATGTTGAATTAAAATCTTTAGCTAATGGAAATAAACTTGAATATGGTGGTGGTGGATCATATTGTGGACAATTGTTGTCATTCCCGTGCTCTTGACTCAAAGTCTCAATGGGCTCACCATTTGCATTGAAATGTTCTAGCACGTCACTTTTCTGTACTCGTCGTATGCATTCCCATATGCCGCACATTAAAAGTACTACACTGACGGTGAGCATACCTAGCATCATGTATCCCCACGATCCATATCGTGAGAGATTATTGGCTTTTGCGTTCTTTCTTGGTGTTTTAATAAATCGTACTTCACTTTGTTCTTGCTGCTTATTACTATTGTTACTATTATTATTATTTGGTCTATTATTAAAACTATTTACACGTTCATTAGTTGAGTCAAGTGGCTTGAGATCAGGATAATGATGAGTGGCAAGTGTTGGACGAACATCCGCATCTGGATGACCCGGAAGAGGATTCATCGATGATATAGCTGACGTTGACTCGATTGGTCCGAAAATATTCTGAAATATTCCCAGCGTTAAATGCTGCCATATTGATGACTTTTGTAGATTCTAAAATATTTGTTGGAAGTGAAAGATTTTTAGTAAGGAATAAACATGAGATATGTCAAAAAATAACTTACGTTTCTAATATCATGATCATCAATTTTATGCTTTTTACATAAACTATCATCTTCGTCACTCAACATTCCTCCACCAAGTGGACAATGCCTGATTCCATCACATATGAGGTCTTCAGATATACATAAAAGTGGATCATCTCTATTAAAATAAAAAAAATGAAAGTTAAATCAATTGTCATGAAAGTAATGATGATTGAAAATGATGTGTAAAAAATACTAACCCAAATTTCAAGCATGGATGCTTGCTTTTATGTCTGCAAGAATCCCCTTTTGACACTACGGTGATGATTAATTTATAATTTGGCTCATTTGATCCATGAACCCACAAAACTTTCACACGACCTTGAAGGATTTTCATTTGTTCTTCATTTACATTATTTGTTTCCATTTGACATGGATCAAATCTCCAAGGTGATTGCCGCTCATCGCCTAATGGCGTCTGTGGAATAAACAATTATTGATTTTATGTCGGTTAATTAATTCTTATTATATCGTGAATTTTACACATGTAAATATAATGGATAATAATTAATATTAACAAGCTATAAATGATCGGAAAGTAGGTAACTCATTGTCAACAATTAGCAAAGAAGAAGTAAATATGAAAGGAGGAAACAAAGCTTTGTATGTTATTAAAAATTATATTCCATTTTTGGAAATCTACGGGATTGTCTTAAATAAAAAATTAGATGTTCCAATTTTGTACATGTGAAAAATTATTGTTCTTAATTGAAGATTAAGATTTATTTATAATTGTGACCGTATTTCTATATTTGATATGATGAATAAGAAATACAAAAGATTATCTTGTGAATTTAATGAAAAAATAATAACAAGAATAAGAAGAAAATTGCTTTTGGAATTATTAACATTGCTTTAATGACTTTTTTATGGCTGATACTAATTCAAAATGCCGATCATTTACGTAAAATCATTGAGAATTGTTTATTGCTTAATTGCATGTGTTATATATTTTTCGATCTTGGAAATAAAACTTGATTTATCTTGCATTAAATTATTGACATTAATAGGATATTCCAAAATTGTACCTAAAAGTTCTATTAAGCAATAAATGATGAGAATTTGATTCGAGATACTTAAGCTTATTTACTTTACTGTTTAAGAATTGGAATATTATTCTAGCTAATTATCTTTGGTAAGTTGTAATTATTTTGGATCATAATTAAGTTTCAATCGACAAACGACAGTTGAAAAAGCAAAAAAAGCCAAAAACACTTAAAACAGTCAATATACATCCAAAAATACTTTTATAGATATTCAAGATTCTATCAAATATGGAAATAAGCTCTTGAAACACGTGCCAAGAAGTTTTCATTCTTGCAAATCCGTTTGATTACTGAATATTCTTATTCTTCATCAAGCTGAAATAATTTTTGAAGAGTAAAATTAGAATCGGTACATTGATTCTTTTCATTCTTTTAAGTTCTTCAATGTCTTAAAGAATAATCTAATATTTCAAAAAGAAAATGTTCATTTATAATGAATTCTTTTGGGAATTTTATGATTCTTCAAGTGGCAATAAATAGATCTAAAATAATAAAATCTAAAATTTTGGGGATCCCCTGCAAATTTTTTAAAATATCAAGTTATGAATTTTCAATGCCAAACATTGCATAGGTTTTTCAATAATAACGTAAATGTGATCAGAATCAAAAGTTATACATCAATACCGGTATTTGCCATCATGAAGACAGATAGAACATAGGTTTGAAACCACAAAAAAGATTTATAAAATCAGACATCTTTATAAAATTTAAACTTACTAAAAAGCATCAATAATTCTTTTATGCACTTAATTACAATAATTAGCATTAAGTGTCTATAACAAGTCGTATTCTAACGTAAACAGTAACAACAAATATTAATAGACACATCAAATTTTTACGAGACGTAATAACAGATGTCGTTGACTGTTTGCTTAATAGAAACAAACAGTCTTTATTTATCGCACATTTGATAATTTAAATAAGTAAACTTCCAAACAAATAAAATATCTAAATTCTAAGTGATGAATAAGCAATAGATTTCGTATGAATTCAGTGACAAATTAAAATATTTCCTTGTTCTTCTTCTCAAATTATTCATTCATTCATAAGCAAGTAGAGAAAATGGAATCTATTTAGGGGCCGTTCACTTATGACGTCCGACATTTAGGGGGGAAGGGGGGTCTAGGATTTTGTGACAGTTCAAACAATGGAAATTTTTTTCTATAGAATTTTTGTGACAGAGGGGGAGAGGGGGTTTAAAAATCAGGTTTTTTGATGGACGTCATAAGTAAACGACCCCTTAATTAAAATCATAAATGAGACATGAAATTCAAGTTCGAAAAGAAAAAGAAAAGAAATTGGCAGCTTGAATTAATAATGGAGGCATAGGCAAAAAAAAAACACAATGTCAAGGTCATAAGACATTAATATACTTACAATACTTAGCGGACAAAATTCAGTGAGATTTCTCCTCGTGTTATTATTAAAATAATCATCTCCTCTAACGAGTCGTATAAATAAGCCACTCATCTCGGGTGCTATAAAGTACCGCTTGCATGAATTTAACGTCCTGCCGGGTCGCAAATCCATCACGATACTCGACTCACTACCGTCATCTGGTAAAAATTTCTCTTGTTCTTGACTGTTGCATAAAAATTCCCTCCTCACTGGAAATGTCGTTGGATTTATTTGAGGCTGTTGCTCATTTACAGGAATTGATATTGAGTCCATATCTATAAAGAAATTAGAATAAAGAAAAAAAAATTAATTAATGCAAAAAATGAATCATTAATATTAATAAAATTTGTCAATTTAATAGCGTTGCTTCTCACAAAGATTAAAATTAACAAGTAGGAAATGCCAGACAATTTACTCAACTAAGCATCCCACCCATCTATACATCAATTTGAAAAATTCACTTTCAGTTTCATCAAAAGTAAAACTTTCTTATTTGCAATCGTTTAGCTGACGAAGATGATGATAGGATGAATGTGCCGGAACCAAACGATATGAAAGCAGGATTTTACAAGAAAAAATGAAAATAAATTTAAATTTTTATTAGGATTTAAATCGTTTGTGCTCTAAAAATTTCTTAAAAGTAAAATTTTACTCGCACATCTGCCAAAAAAATTATTTTGATTGTGAGAATTCTCACTGACATGAATCGGTGTTAATATGATCTTTGTAATGTTCTACCGTATAGTCTTGCATATAATTCACGAAAATTGGGAACAATTTAAAAATTAAAAGTTTCGACAGACAAGATTTTAGTGTCATTGCAAATTGTAAACTGTTAATTTTCAACGGAATTTCGCGATAATGAAATGTTAGTGTCTATGTGCATCTAATAGCTTGTGAGAGCGAAAAGGGCAACAATAAACATTTTTTGCAGCGTACAATGTAAAAGACAAAAATTACATAAATTCTATGCGTGTTACGCGAATCGAGAATGTGGTAATTTAAAGCAACTGTTATGGGATTGTTTGAGCCGTAAAATAGCAAAAATTGTAAGCTCACACATGCAGTGGCATTGAAAATCTCTTTTTTTTCTCTCGAACGCAATTTTGCGTTTCATCCACTTAGCAGAATTAAGCGCGTGCGGTGCTCTTTTTCCTTTCAACTACTTAACAGCTTAATGATTTATTGTTGTGATATCGTAAGTACCTAAGTCAATTAGAGTTCGTATGTGAAACTTTTGAGTGAAATTTAAACGATTGGAAGTGCTTGACAATTTCTCTAGTTGACAGAGAAAAATTAAGTTGGGATCGTTGGTTTATGACATGTATCAAATAGGATCTCTATAGGTTAAAATCCGGTATCTGGACTAATATATGCAGCACTGGTGCTAAGCAGGCATTTTTTGCATAACATTTTACACTGCTTCAAGTCGTTTAAAACGTAAATAAATCAATTTGTTGCAAAATTTTCACTATAAACTTAATTACTTTAATTAATTAGCCGATAAAGTTTGTTTTTAATAATATTTTTTTAAATGATATAACCAGCAGTAGAAACGGAAATTGAACCTTTTTCCAAGTTTCGCATTATTTTTCTTTTCATCGCCACCAAGCGTGCCTCATTAGGAAGCCAAGAAACACACAACATTCGCATTTATGAAGGTCGTTGAGTGAAAATGAAATCGAAAACAATTTCTTAATTACTCGTATGTGCATCTTATGTGTACACGAAAAAACATATATATTGAGAAAACTTTTTGTAAACCTAAACTTTAGCATTAATTGAAACATAAAAATTGAGTTTGCAAATTAACTTATGAAATGCATTGGCATTGAGAGGATGAAGAAGAATCAAAAAAACTTGAATTAATAAAAAGTTTATTGACATTTTTGGTATAAAATCTATCTTGTACTAAGTATTAATAAAAAATTCGGGTTTTAAGATTGAAACTTTGTAGTTAAGGTAGGAATAAAAAATTGTTTAAGGTATAATGCGTTAGTAAGGAACCAAAATTAAGGAAAATGAGATAAGAAACATTTTTGCATGGATAATACACATTAATGATTGGAACTGACATGTAAATTGCTAAAAATATATTTTTGAATATTAATGACTTTAATTTTGGAACCGAATTCCACTAAGAAGGAAGTGTCGAAAATATTAATATCTGTAAAACTCTAAAAAATTGAGCACTTAAGTCAACATTCTTTTTGGGATTTTCTGCCACCCAGATACAATTTTAACCAAGCTATAAATGTCTTTTTTTAAAAAAAATTTATAGAAAAATTAAGAATGAAAAGAAACATAAAGTTTCGTACAATGGTGCTTATTAAAAATTCTTAACAACTGTTTCTCATTTCCGATTACGTGCAATCATCGATCTCTATTAGAATTCTTCCAATATAAGTAATAACAAATAATAACGATAATGGCTGCACGTGAACTCAACACATTTTTCTTATGTGTCTTTCGGTTCTGTTTCTTGAAATGTTCATAAATTGAAAAGAAGGAAGCAATTGAAGAGAAACAAATTTAAAGAATAATAAAAAATTCATCATTCATTTCAATTGTTTCCATCTCTTCCTTTTATTTCATTTTCATGTACATGCATTTTAAGAATGAAAGGGGAAGGAACACATTTGCGATATGCTATGTGAAATTAAAACATTTCCGTTCGATTTTTAAACTTCTTATTTTGCCCTTTCTTTAACCCCATCTGTGTAATTGTCCTTATGCACGAATCGACTCTTGCTGTTTGTTCGATTCACTTAAAATGCGGTCATTCCATTTCTGCTGATTGAGAGAAAATTTCCGGTTCTTGTTCTCAAACTGTACAACTTTTTGGGCAACAACGCGTGGTGCTTTGACTCAACAAAAGAACATTTTGAAGGCCAATGATTTTGGTTAGGAGTTGTTCATTAATTAGGTCTACAAAAGTGCTGCAATTTCCTAATCATGTAGTTATTTTTATTATTATCTCTTTCTTCTTGCCTCATTTTAGTGTGACGTAATTTATGGACAAACTATTAGGCCTGAAATCAAGATGTGTAAGAAGAAGAGAAGATCTGTCCATTCCGCACATTATTGATGATGACCTAAAAGCAACAGAGTTTAATGCTCCACAGATTTCGTTAAAATTCAAAATTGTAGTGGGATGAAATGGAACTTGGTAGAGTAACCTAATTAAGACTGTTTAATCTCATTTCAATGTACACATTTAGGATTTATCGGATTTTATGACTTTAAGATGCTCAAATGTTTTCAATATTCCTCGATAAACTTAAAATTAATAGCGTGTTTTGTAAACACATTAAATTACAATAATTATCTCACTAGTATCAAGTGAATCTTTTTGTATAAATTAAGACGATTCAAATAGGCAAAGAAGCAATAATTATATTCGAAAATATCAACAAGTCTTTGAATACAATAGCAATAAACTCAGCATAAGATTCAATTTGATCACATCATGAGTCATAACTTAGAATAAAAACGTGCTGTATCGGACAGCTCAGATACTTAGCGAGAACAAATCATAGCAGAACCTTGAATAAAAAACTATATTGTAAGCATGTTGATGTGCATATTAAAATAAAATTTATAATTCTCGAATGTTTAAAGCTTATGATTTTGTTTAAACTATTGATCGATAATTGTTATGCCAAATTTTTCAGCAAATAATCATGATTGCTTCCAAAAGAAGAAGAAAAAGAGAAACATTTTGATTGCTGTGCTGTCTAAATAAGGATATATCAAGCAGAATGGAAATATTATACTTGATTCTTATACCTGATTGGCTTAATTATTATTGAACATATATGTAGACATCTATTGTTATATTGTCATAAATTTTAGTCGGAAATTTAATTTCACTGACGTTTGTCGTAAACATGTTGACAAGAACTTGCAAGCTTTTAAATCTATGGATTTTTTTGGTCTCTTCAACTGTGGAGATTGAGGCACGTGGAGTTGTTTTCAAAAAAATTTTTGAGGATAGTTTAAGCCATTGGGCTCTTAAACAACACTTGTATGGCAACTCAGATCTTTTGTCAGACTTAACTAGCATTGAATCTTAATGATCATGGCATATTTTTGTTCATCGCAAACACAAGCTCCTAGAAACTGTAAGAACTAAAGATCATTTTCTATAAACTGATGAAATATCTTTTTGATTTTGAAAATCCACACTTCAGGTTATGACCTAAAAATGGCAGCGTCAATCAATAAAACACAGCTATCAATTTATATCCAAAACTAATCTTTTGATATAAAAATTAAAAGTTGTGAAGAAATGAATACCAAGGAGTTGTTTTTATTACCCAATAGCACCGCCTTTAGCTTAAAAACAATATTTCACCCGGCATGATTATTAACAAGTTGTGCATCAGCCTTCATATCAACTTGAACTTTTTATAAATATCGTTAACAAAATGTGCTAAAATGTATGTACACGAAACATGATTATTAAGTAATAATAAATAGTACAAAATACAAAAATCCATACAGTGACTTAAATAATAAAATTATGTAAGTTTCCGTACCTTGAAATTTATTTTTTGAGTAAAATGCCTGCAAACATGAAATTCGTGTTCATAAATGCAGAATATATAAATAATTGTAAACATTTTATTGTTTAGAAAAATAAATCAATTTCTGATTGACTTCCAATATTGCATGTTGTGTGACTTGATGAATTTTTTCAATATTTACTTTGCAAATAAAAGCTTTGAAGGATATGATGTGATTTTAAGTTGAAATTTTTGAGGAAGTTGAACTTATTAGAAAGCTTGATCTAGAATGTCCATTTCATATCTAAACTTTCAATGTAAAGTGCTTAGGGATCATTAATAAATGACGTTCAACAAAATCAGCAGAAACAAGATATAATTCAAATTTATTTTCACAAAACGGAAACGACTGATATTTTCCATGTACGTCATCTATAAACACTCCTCTCAACCCTCTAAACAACAATAAGTCCTTCAAGTAAAAAATTTCTCCCACTGCCTTTAAATCTGAAACTAAATGTTGTCAATGCATTTGAAATAAAATTACCGTATTTTAGAAAGGTCAATAAGCTCTAAATCCTAAACGTTCAGACATTAATCGCCCTAATCAATTTGTTCAAAGATAAACAATTGTAGATGGATAGTTGTCATTCAGTAGTTGTGGATAAGTATGTCATTCATCATTTAGAGATCTTATGCTTGCAATGCCTTTAATGTTCAGTGTTAAGCATACTTTACTTTACATAATCAAACTTAACAAACATCATGCATTAAACAAGAGAGGATGATAGTAATTCTTTTATATCACATGTGACATTATTTCTGTGCAAAACCTTAGGACGCATTTTTGAACATCTTGTTCAAATTTACTTCAACTGCTTGTTCAGATAGGCACTGCTGCTTATTTAAATTTGTAATAAAGATGATGAATTTTATAATGAAAGTGTTTGCATTCAATTTAAAGCTTTAGATGAACGGTAAAGAACAAAAAACCACAATTTTGTGATCATAAGCAACACTTTAATTAAGAGACTCAGCCGCATTTTCCCTCCTCAATGTTTAAATTGATAAAAGTAAGCCAAACAACAAGCATAATAATCGTACTTTAACCTCCAAGGCAAAAAGGCTTTCAAATTGTTTATTTTTTTCAACAGCAATAAAGGAAAAATACTTTATCATGAAGATTTTTCCATGAAAACTTTATTGAACGGATTTAATGTGTTTATGAGATTGATTTGAATTTTTGTATATCTTTATCCATGCATAAACAGCACTTATACCCTAACAGACAAAGAGCATGCTCTCAATGAGTATGCTCACTAAAATATATTAGCTGAGTATGCTCACGAGTTAACTCAGTCAGTACATTTAAGTGAGCATACTCATTGTGAGCATGCTCTTTGTCTGTTAGGGATATATTCTAATGTCTTGGAATTTGCGGAAAATGAATGGAATGTTTTTGATAGGCATTAAAAAGAAATTCCTAAAGCCTCGGTGATATATGCTTCCATCTTTAATGCCAAAAACACGCGCAAAAATACCTGAATTTGTTGTTTGGAATCATTATTCAATCCTCCATCGACCTAGAAAAATGTAAGTCTATGTCTTTCCTTTTTTTTAAAGCTTCACTGTTTTGATGAAAAAAAAACTGCATTCCAAAAAGGGGCTGTTCACTTATGGCGTCCAGGGGGGGGGGGGGGGGGGGGGGGTCAGCAAGAAAAGAACAATAAAAACTCCTGGAAATCCATTGTTTTTTTTAAAAAAAAGACCATTAATTTCGGACGTTATAAGTGAACGACCCCAAAGCAAAATAACAAATTTTATTGATTTTATGGTACAAAACATTTTGTTGTTTATGCCGGCTTTATTTGAACCAAAAAAAGGAATATTAAGTTTGATTTGTCTAAGTATTTAAGAGTGTGTTTCATAATGTCCAACAAAAGCTATAAAAAGGATCTAGCAGAGGTATAGAATTATTTTGAGGAAGCTATATGTAAGTAACTAGCATCATTCATTATGCTTAACTTTAATAACATCTTCATCCACAAAAATAAACTTTCAACAATACTTAAATGCGCTTTATACCAACAAAATTCATTTCTTACACAATTATTTTAATGTCACAAAACGTACATGACGAAAAAAAAATATTGGTTGTTTTCTTTTTGTGCCCACAAGTGGCTTAGTGCTACTTTTACATAAGAGACATAAGCATATATTTCAACAAATAACATTGAACTGATTGCTTCGCCGCATCCATTGAATTTCTTTAAAAACTTTTCACAATACTTGCCCTTTAAAGTGATCATTTTTCAGGTTTTTGTATTCGACTTTTAAAAAAAAATTCAATCAATGTTCATGAATTGATTGTTGTGACTAATTACGAAAAAGAAGAATGAAAGAGACGCATAAAGTTGGATGTGAAGATCATTTGGGAGATATTTATTGATTGCACAAATAATTTCATTTATGTTGCACGTGGATGGATGTATGGTAACAGTTTTGAAGATTGATTAATTCTTTTAGATATTTTATTCCACTGGATTGCAACACTGGAGAGTTAAGTTGTTATGCATGCTTACAAATCACATCGAATAATTGAAAAAAGAATTTATTGGTTAAGCAAAGCCAGTTTAAAAGCCTAATTTGGAATAATCTCCAGTACGAAAAAGTATTTGTCCAAAAACTGCATCTCCCACAGTAAAGTACATTTTGACGCGCATCGAATAAAAATTTATCTGACGAAACGATGCCCACCAAGCGTGTGCGACAAATTAATGACTTTTTACAATCGCATAAAGCATATAAATTTGTGGGCATAAACGCGATTTGGAATCCAATTTACTACTGACACACATTGTGCTTAAATATACCGGCTTGACACACATCGCCGTTTTGTTCATATGTGATGAATGAACAAATTATATGTTTAATTTTTTGAATGATATTTTGAAACCGCTTTTGCGTAAAATAGTGCGCTATTGTTCAACATTGTCTCTATCTCACTTTTTGTCTGTATTTATTGCATTAATTTTCACTAAAGTATGCTTCTTCTTTCAAATTTTCTTGTTGGACTGTGCTGAATACGTTTATTTTAATTTAATTCTTTTTTGTGTGTTCAAATAAAAGTACAAATGTATGTGGAATGGAACAAAATTATGCCATATAAAATAAATAAAATGAGAAAATTATGGAATTTAAAAGAATGATGTGGTGTTATAGGAGTATAATTGCATAACAATCATACGATAATGACAATTTATTAACACATGTGCTGCGCTGTTTAGCGTAATTTTCAAGTAGAAAACAATTTTATTTAGGCTTTGTTGCAGAAAAAATGTTCAAATAAACCTCATTCATTCACTAATATTTATTTTTCTATCTTTTGTCAAATTAAATGAATCTAAAAAAGGAATTATATATCCATTACATAATATTGCCAATTTTTTGTAGAGTATGTTGAACTTTCGACATGATCTAGTTTCTACTTAATTCATTTATGATATCAATTATCTCTCAATATATTTCGGATGTTTAATGTCTCGTATGAGTCAATTTTTAATTGAGTCACAAAAAGAGAACACATAAAACAAAAGCTAATCAATTTGGAATCTAGGTCTGATTGGCATGTACTGATGCTTTCATATACATAACATAAAATTATATTTTTTAAAAAAATATTAAAATACCAAGAATGATAGACTGGAAGTCTATTATGTCAAGAAGATAATAAAATGCAATGCTTCCATAATGCCTTCAGAAATCACATTTGACCGACCTTTCATTCCATTATCTCCTACTTAAAGCACTTTTTGATATCGAACATTGAATAGAAGCCAAGAAAAAAATATTCTACAATATCGATATATGCCAAGAAGTTTATGTATGTCAATTGGCAAGACCATTTATGCAAAAATCTCAATAAAATTTTTCTAAATATTAAAATATTCAATATGTTGAGATATTTCCCATCTATGTGTGATTTATATTCATGAGATTCAAAATTTTGTGTATATTTTATTTTATTTTGTAAGATTTACAGCATTTGGTCAGCTTTCGAACCCGAGAAGTAGATGAATTGTAAAATTTTATAAACATCAGTAGAATGAAGAGGCGATCAGTTAAGTCTATTAAGTTTAAGATCCCATAATAGACCCCAAGTTTTATACAAATTAATTCTGAATTTTTCTAGATTTTCAACATTAAAAAAATCCATTTCCTTACCAGATAGCTCGGGTCAGATGACTATGGCAGGCGTGTAGCCAGGAGGCTCTTGCCCGTCCCTTAAACGGTTTGAACTTTAGTGAGAGCACGGCCTAAAACGCTTAAGAGGGGGACAATACCCTCCTAGCTACGCGCCTGGACTATGGGAAATGTTTCGTGATGAAACTATCGTAAAACTGCATTTGTAATCTAATACTATAAACAGACATGCCAAATTGAAATTGATTGACTGTAAACTTTCGATTAAAGATGAAAATAACTCAATACATACAATATGAAATATCTAGCCACAAAAATAAAATAAATCTCCAACATTTCATTATGAATTACAAAAAAGCACACAAAGAAATCTAAAAAAATCATTCAGCTTTGTTTTTGGATTATCATCTTAATTTTCTTTACTAATTAATTAAGAAAAACTTAGCGGAAGAAGTATACAGTATGATTAAAGCTTATGTACAATGATAATTAATTTGTTCTGATAATTTAATGTGGATTTTTGGTGTATCTACATATGTTCTGATGCGGATACAAGTATCGATTTACTGTTGATGCGAACACTATATCTAGGAAACTGCGTTGAATTTTAAGGGGCTCGGTCAGTTGATTTATGTTAATAAATAAAATGTGAAGATTTCGAAAGATTTTATTTTTTGATAGCTTAGCTCGAGAAATACACAGTTATAAACTCGATTAGCTGACAGCTTCATGAGTCATTGAAATGTTAATTTTGCAGGAATGGATATGAATATTCGATACTAATTTAGGTATATTGTTAAATTACTAATTTGTATTCTGATCTTATTTTTTTTATTACCTGAAAAGTGTTTTGGTAGCAAAATTTGGAAGTTTTGATGTAGGATGAGAGTTGGATTTTGGAAAACGTGTGATGCAGCTAAGGGACCATTTACAAATGATGTTCATAAAAATAGATTTTTCTGTGGAAACATCCAAGCAGTTTTAGACTAAACTCAACTTTTAAATAGTTTGAAGTCATTGATAAATGATTCCAATTTAGAAATCAGTAATGAAGATAATTTCTGCATATTTGCTTAAATTCAACAAAAATGAGCTTAAAGTTTCCATGGATCACATTTCCTTTAACAACCTGAATATTAAGTATACTAAGTAGGAAGTGCTTTATTGTTTTTGAGGGTAAATATTATTAAATCATACTTTATTGATGCTGGCTGTCAAAATTATAGAACTTATATAAATTCAACAGTTACTTTATCTCAGAATCATTAATTATTGAAACAATAGAAACCGCAATCAATTGTGCAGATAAATTATATGTATTTTGAGTAATAACAGACATCTTTAACCGACAAATATCTCACAATTAAAATTAATATTTGTAGCTTAAAATTGTTCAAGCATCTTCTCGTTTGTTGTGACTACGTAATTTTTACATATTTTAAATGACTGACTGACACGTTTACCTGATTTTAAAATCAATTTGGATACTGAAATTTTCCCATAGCTAGGCGATTGTAAAATCAGTCCAGACTTGATAAATAACTTGCGAAAAAAATACTAAAAACACTTAAAAATCCTTCAATTTCTTAACAAATTGAGCTGAAATATCCCAAAAGGAAGTGTCGGATTTTCAAAGCAAAAACTGCAGTTGTCTGATTATAATAAATTAACAATTCAGTGATTCGCAACTTATATTACTTAACATGCACTACCATCATCATTATTAATGCAGTTTCATTCAAACGCAGCACAGTATTTGATATTTTTTGTTGTGTCATTTGTTCAGCAACAATATTCGTTTTTTTATAGCAATTGCCTCACAATTGTAATTTATTAGACCTTTAATTAATAATTCACAAGTTCAGTTTGAATGTGAGCTTGAATTACTAACTTTAAGATACAGCGAATGATCAGTTAACGTCAATCAGTGACGAGTCAAATTTATTGTCTCATACGTCAATGATTTCCAGTTTTTAATGTAAAAATGACCAATTTAGAAACTTTAAGACCTTTCAACTTTGCCTTTCCCAAAAGTAGTCATATGAATTTCTTTTTACTGCTTGAAAGAACTTGCAATTAAAAATTCATTAAAAATAGTTTTGAATATTTTTGTGTTCTTGCTACCTTTTGTAAGCAATTAATTGCTTGCGGTATTATTTTACATGAATTTTCATATTAATTGTTGTGACGTAGCTTTTTAAGATTTAAATGTAACTTAAATCCACAATTTTTCGTGAATGAAAATTGATATTGTCTCTTTTTTTCTCGATTTTCTCGTTTTTTTATTTTTGTATGAAACATAAATACTGTTACTGTACTTCTGTGTGGATTTTTTTGGGATGTGCCTCATCATTAGTGTTTAGTCTTTGTTTATAAATGCTTACGATTTATTTGGTAGCGACTTGCTGCTTAGGAATTATAGAAAAATCACTTAATGCAAAATTATTCAAATTTTATTTATTTGTTAACTTATCACGTATGACTTTCAGGTCCAAGTACGCAAATATTGATGATTTGTTAGCAATTATTTACTCCTCAATGAAAAATGTGTTAAACATCACCTTAATGAGCCATCCTTAAAAGTATTTTATTACTATTGGCACATGTTTAATGAGCGCCAAGTAATTAAATATAATAAGCAATTAACATTCACATAAATCTCTTAGGTATCACCGCTTCATCTCCTCTCTTTATTTTAATTCATTGTGTTAAAGATTTATTTACGCATAATCGTGGTTTTATTTTTCAATTTAAATATTTATATATTGGCCTGAATGCGATGAGAACAGCCAAAAAAACAAAACTACTTGATTATGATTAAAAACCCATTAATTAAACTGCATATTAAGCTACAAAAACTGTAAATATATATACAAAAAAAGAAAAAAAAAACAAATTTCTGTGTATGGAAATTAAAACCGCATCGTACACACAAATAAAGTACAGAACCCAATGTGTTAAATAAGAGCTCACTTTAGCATTTTTAATTTGATCGATGATGCATTAATTGAATTAATTTATAAAGTCTTTTATGTTGCTGTGCAAAGAGGATTTAATTCAAAATCAACTGTGCATGCAATCAGTTTACAAATTGTTTGCCACTGTAAACTTTTAAAGGATTGGACATTCAATTTTTATTTGCTAAATTGTCGAATAGAGACGTATTGGACTTAGTGTTGCGTATTGGCCAATGATAGATCTAGTAACAGAAAGTTAATGTACAGTCAGACAAACTGCTAAAAATTTTCTACAATTTAATTTCATTTTTCACACTTAATGAACTTAATATGCACATATGTGCTCAACATCAAAAAGCGATCTCGAAAGTTGTGCAAAAATTAATTGGATTTTTATTCAACTTAAAAAATGCTCTTCAGCACCAACTTTTATTTCGTACTTCAACAAAAAGCAGGGCAGATCCATGTGATGAATGGGTGTGGAATATAAATATGTAAGCCTCGAACATTTTGGCATTGACAGCTGTTGCTGCTGTTACTCTAATTAATTCTATTACGATTCTTCTTATTCTTTATTCAATTTCCGAATTGTGTCAGAATTGACTTAATTTATTAGTCTGTAAGTATCAATCGAAGAGTTATTTATAGACGACTTACTCATTTTTTGCTGTCTCGACCATAAGGAAACCGTCAAATAGAAAACATTTCCGAAATTCATAAATACAAAAAAATATATTATTTTGAACTTATGTAACCTTCAATTTTTTTTGTAACTTTTTTTTATGATTCGCACGAATCCAAAAAAATAATATTTTTTCCACGCTTCTATGAACTTTATGAAAAGATTATGATTCTTCTTATTTCCTCAATCGAGATGTTTTGTCTTAATGATTTTTCTTATTAGAGGAAAGAAAAGAAGAACTAAAGAATTTCTTTCAAAGTATGCAAAATGCTGTAATTAGAGCTTACTTATTTTTTTAACAATGAGTAAAATGGGAGTTTTAAACAATACGCTCAGCTTCCAATATTTTCAACTTTAGGTCGGTAAGATTACATATTATAGATACTTATTTCTAACAATATCATACTGATTGATTTTTTTCATAGATCCGTCTTTTAAAAAGGTTTTTGCTGGGAGTCATGACTATTTGGTTTCGACCATTGGCAACTCTACATAAAAAGCTCTGTTCTTGACACAAGCAAAATTTCCATAAGTTTAAATAAATTCTGAACTCAATCAAAGCATTCATAATCCATTCCCAATTAAAAATTTGCAACAGAATAAATTCGAATAGCAAGCTTACAAGCCCCAACCTTCGACTCACAATCCAAAAATCTTCACCTCTAATGCCTTTCACATGTACAATATTTTCTGCGGAATTGAGCCGTGAAAAATGTGCGAGATTTTCATACATTGATGGTTTTTGCGAAAACGAGGAAGAGAAATGAAAAAAAAAATACTAAAAACGGTACACAAGGCACAGAAGCACAGTATAATAGATTAGCGCCATAGTAGTAAGCAATCTTTATACTGGATTTTTTTTTCCTCATCGAAACGATGACATCAACGTGACAACATGCGAGTTTTTCATACTTAGAGCTCAGTGGGAGGAATAAAGTGCGTTCGTCAAACTATTAAAAGTTGTGGATTTATGCGTTAAATCTGCGACAACGTTAATTGGACAAAATTGATGTTTCTCGCTTGTCTATTCGTAAAAGGCTCTTTGATATTTTTTTCTGTGCTGTGACAAATAACAATTGATGCTGCGATGCATGAAGAACTTTTTCCACACTTTTAGACTCTCTAATTACAAATAGTTTCATATGTCAGTAGAGATTCTGCAAAGCTGAATGTTTATGCATAATGAGACGACGACAGCAGTTAAAGTAATTAAACATTTTCGAAGAAATAACAGATTTAAAGAACTTTATGACTTTATATGCCGCAGTCAATTTGACAGTGAATAATGTTCGGTATACATTAAACGGTACAATTCTAATTAATTAATTAATGAGAACACAGTTGTACGCATAAAATCGCGAGTTGTTGAGCTGTTGTGGCAAAATATGGTAAAAAAACATGAATCACGACTGGATTTTAAAGTACAATTATGAGGGTTTGTATCATATTTATCACTTTCCTGTTCGTTTATTTTTATTTATTTTCCTGGTGTGAAGGTTAATGAAAATAATGCATATTGGGAGTCATTGAATGCACGCGGATGGAATGCGTTTTATTTTTATTTATGAACGGATATGTTCTATGTTTGATTTTGACTATGATAGATAAAACAGCTTAGAAGAAGTTTGAAGTGGGATGCTATATTTCATATTTCCATGAGCATCCATTTCTTTTACAAATTGAATATTTAGAAAACTAGTTCCAAAAAACTTAAAATATGGAAGTATTCCATTCATTTATGGCAGTGTTGTCCAAACTGTGTGCCACGTCACACTAGCGTGTCGCAGATTTTTTTAAATGACATGAGTCGCATGCTTTTAGCGATGTTGGTTATGGCTTACCCCTAAGGTGTGCCGTGGTTCTAAAAAGTTTGGACAACACTGATTTATGGAAATAAAAATCAAAATTTTTTTAAGTTGCAATAAATATCTGTAGCTATCTCATCGCATATTTGCCCTGTAACATTAAACATTCAGCGATGCGAGCAATTTTTCATCTCGCTAGAGACTGATATAGTCGACCGCAAATGTGCATGTAAAATGCAGTCGGTTCCGCTGTATTTATATTCAAATGACCTTTTGCTTTTTAATTACATCATGATATGAATGTTATTTGGGATGTATTTACTATAATCAGTCTAAAAGATTTACAAGCTTTGAAGTCAGAAAATTTAGAAGTATTTTCTATCCATCAGTGATCTTTTATAGATCGTGAGAACTAGAACATAACGTTCCATAAATAGATTTTGAAATTCAAATCCTATAATTTCTAATGTGATGAGTTATAACATTACACAAAAATCGGCCACACAAGCCAAGAAAATACAATTTACATTTGTTGCTTATTCTTGTCTGAATTTACATCTAAAAGTTCATCCAAAAACGAATCCACATATTCACTATAAAAATAGATCAGAGAAGAAGGCAATCAAAATTAATTATGGAAATTTTTGAGTGCATTTTCTTGGTTTCTTTGGGTTTTTCAATATCTCAAATTGATTGCATTCTGACGAAAGACAGTTCTCGAATAAAGAGCACGATGTTAAAGAAGAAGATGTAAAAGATAACATTTAAAAGTGAAGAAAATCTCAAATTTCTCATGAACATATAAACAAAACACAAGAATCTTATGAACGAAATGTTTATTTACGTGTGAGGGAAACGAAAAGTTCTTTAAGTGCCACGAAAAAATAGTCATAAATACATTATCGTATGTCACATAAAAAGTCAAAAGACAACATAAAATTCTTCTATTTTTCACTGATATGGTTGTGGTTTATGCTTCAATAATTGTTATTACTATGGAGACTTGAATATTCATTTAAAGTTACTGATTACAGTATTCATGACATTTCCAGTTATCATCGTATTGAAACTATTTTTTATGCGGGGAACTATGATATAATTACAATGTAGCATGTTCATTGCTACGAGAGATGTCTAATTAAGTTGTACAGAAGCATGAAATTCCAGTTAGAATTCAATCTTCAATTTGATTAAATTATGCAGTTCAAGAATCGAGGCATACATAAAACATACAATCTGAACTGATAGTTAAGAAATCAAATTGAAATTGATTATTTTCATTTCTTTTCTCTTGATTAATAAATCAATGCACTGAGTATAAATACAAGGATAAGGAACTTGCTTTAATAGATTGTTTCATGTTTCTCAGCTTTAACTATAGAATGATTTGAAAGTTTTTTTTTCTACAGCATTTAGCATTGAATTTTTCCGGTAATTTATATTTAAAACGTGCGTTCTCATTGCAGTTTAATTATCAATTAATTATTACTAGCACAAAATGTTCCATGCTTCATCTAAGTACATATCAGAGTGCCTTGTTAGAAAAAGAACGTTACATATTGACAGGTGATAAGCATACTGCACAGCATGTTAAAATAGATCTACACTGCTGGAAGTTTAGATTATTTTTGAAAAATTTGATGCGTGATATCATGCAGAGATTAGATCTTCTTCTATATTTATATAGCTGGTCTACAACTTGATATTGTTAATAAAACTTTTTATTGATGTAATAAAATTAATCTAACTGTTTTAATGATTCGAATTCAAAGCTGATTATTGTACGTGAGATGGTCCATAAAAAAGGGACTGAAATAATATTCAACTGAAAATCGCTTCAAACTGTTTAAATGACGTTAATTTTATATTATTTAAATTTTACTAATGTTAAGATCAATAGCATGATACTCGAATAGGTTCTGAAAATTTTCTAGGTTAAATAAGATAGATTTTAAAGAATTCTTAGAAACATCTACGCAGCTAGGCATTTACATTCGCAAATTGATTACAATTATTATTTTAAGCTCTAAAACTGGTTTTATTTCATCTCAGAACCAAAAACTGAAAAAAACAACGATTTATTACATTTGAATTAAGTTAAATCCGAGCACATTTTTCATAGAGACTATCACACCCTTGACAAGAATCTCTCATATTATTAGGTATTCTAAATGCGTATTATAAGAACTGATTGTCACAGAGTCTAAATGAATACAACAATTAATCATTTTTTTCTACATTTTATTTCAAATGGTACACAGGAAGCCTGTGATTGTCCAAATACAATTCATTCCAGAACAAAACATTTCAGAACGAAAATTGAAATGTTTTTCGAAAATGATCATAATTCATTAGATAAATAAAGGTAAATAATAAGGGACTGAGAAATAAATAATTTAAGAAGGAAGATCAATTTTTTTTTGACACTGCAAGAGATCTCTCAATTCACCTTCAGTTCCTCTCTTTGTTTGTTTTCATCTCTTATGTTTTTGTTATAAAAATTATTTCTGTACTTAATTGAAAAAGATCTTCATTTTTCCTCGATTGTCAAATGGATGAATGATTTTAAGAGAATAAAGTAAATGTAAACAATGACTAAAGATGCACAGCAGTTAGTTATTTGAAAGACTCAATAAATTGTGTTGATCGTCTTTTAATAAAATGGAAAATGATTAAAAAAATTTACGACATTTGAAAGAAGATAAATAATTTAATATTGACATTTCTATCAATTCTGGATAGAAATTGAGGAAATTGAACTGAATGATTATTACTCAATTTACCTTCATATTTAACCTAAAATTAAGGTTTATTTTCTTATTTTAAGGCAAAGATTTTATGCTCAACTAATTTTGTCCATCAATTGTTGAATAATTAATTTTAAAAGTAATCACTTAAATGATAAAACTAATGTTTGGTCATGTCTCAATAAATAAAAACAAAATAATGTATAGACATTGAAGTCAAAGATTTGCTGAATTTATCAACAATATGTCAAGATCAAAGTTGCGTGTTTACTTTATCGGCACGTTTACGATTGAAAGCAGGAGATAAATGAAGATAAATATGAGAAAACAGCATGATCAATTAGAAACCTCTTCTGTGAATAAAATTGACCCATTTGAAGATGATTCTCATGCTAAGAAGCAATTGAAGGTAATTATGGAAAAAAAACACCAATGCAAAGAAACTTTATTTCTATTTAAAATTTTAAAAATGAGTGAGTGGAAATATGTAAAATATTTGCAAGCCTATTACTTTGAAATTTATTCATACACAAAAAATTAAAGCTTAATTTTGATTTACAAAATCGCAAATCCATATAATTTACTGAAAACTCTTTGATGAAATCACATATTAAATATTGCAGCAAATCAATTTCACACTTTTAGTTTTACAAGACTTATTCAAAATCGGTTTTAAATTATTTTGTAACTTTTTGATTTGTTAAATGAAAATATTAATTTAATTTATGTACCAAGTCATGTGTTTTGAGCTTGAACTTTGAAGTTTTTAAATGACATTAATAATATTGAAAATTAATTTTAATGAAATAATTGTTATGAATTAATCCTACTCTAAGATTTATAACAGCGTACTATGGGTCCTCGATTTGAATAGGATTTTTCTGGAACAAAACACCTACTCAAATCGAGGACCCCAGTACTAAAGCTTAAAAGTTGATTTGTTTTGAAAATTGTTGATATTTTAGATCAGTGCTGTCCAAACTGTGTGCCGCGGCATACTGGTTTGCCGGAGAAATTTTTTGTAAATGACGCGAGCCGTATGCTGTGTGCGACTTTGGTAATAGCTTGCCCCTAAAGTATGCCGTGGCTCAAAAAAGTTTGGACAACACTGTTTTAGATAATTGTTGTACTAAGGTAGAGTATCATTAACTTCCTTTGAATGTCTTTGCCCACATATTCCCATATATCAAAAAATAATTATTAAACAAATTATTCATGTCTCAATCTAGATTTTCAAATTCTCAAACAAGTTTCTCATCTGATAAATAATTTGGAAGTGATTGACATAAATCATCTGACTAGTCAAAGTTCCATGTTTTTTACTTCAAAGACAAATGATTTCCATATCTACAAATTTTTCCAAAGAATTGAGAGTGAAAAATAAATTCACACAACCGAGACAAGCAGTTCAAGTGAACCACTTAGAAAATCTATAATGTCAACAGATAGAAGAAATAAATATTAGAAATTGAGATCATAAAATGCATTCACAAAGGAAAAAGACACAAAAAAAAAGAAGATGCATGAAAAGAGAATGAAGAGAGCCCTCCTGCAGTCATTTGGTCCTCATGCAGCAATGAATCACATGTGAAATGAGAAGTAAGAATTATGAAGAAGAAAAACAAGTTTCATGTGTACAATTTTGACAAGGATTTATTCTCAACTGACTGAGTTTTTCTTTCTTTATGATCATTACTTCTCAACATGTGTGCTATAAATGGACGAGAAATTTATTTTTCTATGTGAAAGTTTCAATTCCTTTCGATTTTCTTTCGTTTGGATCAGTTTAACCCCCTACGCATTCATAAATTTGACCCCGAAAAAAACAGCTTCACTTTCCCATACAAACTTTTTGTGGATTTTGACTGTTGTGCTATAATAAACATATTTCGTGAGTAATTAATGGCTACAATGCGTGCGATGTGTATGAGACGGGACTTTAATGAACGATAAGTATAAAACCGATTGATGATTATTTTTTCTTCTTTTTCGATTTTCTTTTAATACCATTTATCGTAAGTAGCATTTAGGGATAAAGTTTTTATGACTCGTTCTGGTTTATGTCGGATTAGTTTTTCTTCAGATTAAAATACAATTGAGATGTTGTAAATGAGATTTCTTTTGTGTGACGATTTTAAAAGTAATCAGAAGCTAAAATGCATTTTTTTTGTGATCTAAAGCTAGTTTGTATAATTGTTCAATGGATTAGGATATGAATTTTGTTCAGTTATTACAAACAGTTTGCATGACATGGGTATGTTACCCATTTTGAATTTTAATATTCTAAGAAATCACAAACTAGTTACTAAACATTTGAGGCGTTTGGATATATTTGTGTAATGGAATTAAAGATTCTGTGATTCGTAATTTTCAGTGCAGTGGCAAAACCAAAGGTTCAAAAGTCCGAGGCTAAAACTTAACATCAGTAATAAATTTTAACTTAGTTGCTTTAAATCAAGTCTGTATGCTTTCCTATTTTTCATCAATAATGTGACTCATTCACTTAACTGACAAATCTACAATTTTGGCAAATATTATTTATTCCTAATTTAAATATTCATCACTAGAAGTGATGTCAATGAATCTAAGAATTTTAAAACAATTCACAATACTGAAGGGTCCTCGATTTGAGTAACGAAAATTAATAGAAAATTTAAAAAAAAATTTGGAACGGACATTTTTCAAACAAAAAGTAAATAATTTGATTTGAGGAGATTCGATTTGAATAGGTTTTTTTTGGAACAAAACACCAACTCAAATCGAGGACCCCCCAGTATGGAGTTATGAATACCCAATTCTCATAGAAAACAGCACTTCCAAATTGACCTCACGATCATTAACAGGTTAATCTATGATTATTTGGAAAGAGACATTTGAAATTTATTTCACTTACTCGAATATAATGATGCACATATAACAAGTTGTGTTGACAACGTTATTATAGTCCAATGTAGCAACATTAATCTTTGTAATGGCATTATATCCAACATTGTTTCTCAACTCCTTTAAATTCACAATTTTTTTTTCTTATTTTCACTTTTTTCTAATTTGATATTTCACGATTTTGTGGCTCTTCTTCTCTTGTGTTTGTGGAATTAATTTTCCATCACTAAAATTTCGTCACTTTTATTTTATATGCAGCTATGTATTTATTTTAACAAAATAATTGCTTCTTTTTCCTTTTTTTTTTGCAATTTATAAGCTTACTTTATTTTCACTTTCTATGTTAAATTTGTTGCAAAACTGAATTTTCTAGCCAAACATGAACTTATATCCAAAATTTGTGCAGTATTTGTTACACTTTATCAAAATTTCAAACTTTATTTAATCCTCAATATTTATTATATCCTCAACGATCAGTGTCAAGAGACAAATATTTTTTTGACCATTTACAATACCGAAAAATCTTTACTAAAGACTCGATCACAGAGCGATCTACACATTACAAAGTATTTGAAATAACTGAACAACAGACATATAACATAAAAGAAGCATGTAGGAATGAAAAATAAAATGAGAGAGATCAGCTACGATCACTCATACAAGCAAAGAAAAATCACATGCAATGGGAGTAAATATTGTGTTAGAGAGAATTTCATGCTTACTTCCAATATTGGAAGTCTGTAAAGTATTATATTTGAAGTTTTTTTTTCTAACTATTTGCTAGTAACACCAACATTATTATAAACGCATTTATAATGCTGATGATGATCAGAAAACATCTGTTAATTGAACCATCACAAAATTGCTTTTTCTCTCTTTTTACTTATACCTTTTAGCATATTTTTACTGAACTCGGCTGGAGGTGGAATGAATGTATTGGTCAGTTTGGTGCCAGCTAAGATAAAGTTCCTGAAATATTACATCAATAAATTTAAACATTTTGAAATACTTGTTCAATAAACCAGGACTACAACAAGTACTTAGTGCTCTTAACAGGGCTTTTGCCAGCAAAAACAGGCTCAAATTTGATTTTTGCCTTCCTTAAAAAAATGTAACACTCTGATTATAAATTAAAATCTAGCTGCGCTTCATAAACACCACTCAATACCAAATACTAATTCACACTTTTCCATTATTGTGTCGATGTTCTCTTAATGGATGATGCATAAGGTCTTATTGCTTTGTACTGATCTATTTTCATTTCATTTTACTTTCTACGCTATTTATCTTGCATAAAAAATTTGGTAATTTGAGAACTTTTTTTTAAAAATCTACATTATTCATGCCTTAATACTCAATTCTTAAGGGATCTTTTTACATAAGGAAAAGAAATGAATCTTACCTTATAGCCATGAATGTTTGTTCCAGTTTAATGTTACACACACTTCTTGATCATCATCTTCATTTTCATCTTCTCGTTTCTTTATTGAACAATTTATTGTGAGTCATGCGACACAATTGAAATTAACTTAATTCCTAGTTTTGTTCATGCATGATTCAACGCATGATCATTTGAGATTTATTGCCAATTTTATCTCACTGCGTGGTTGCTATGACTTTGTACTCTCTTTCTCAATGAACAGATTTGACTGTCTTTCTTTGTTATGAGAGCAAAAACGCAAAATTTAGAGTCATTGCCTGTGTTCTAGCTAAGTTATCGTCTTCTAGACATTGATAAAATTAAAACCAATTTACTGAGAGATTCCCGAATAATTTGCAGATTTTATCAGTGACTCAAAATATTTTCGACAAATAAAATTAAATCACGTGACGTCAGTTGAGTCACAATCATCTTCTGAATTATGTAGAAATTAGTTGTATTTAATTTTTCGTCATCCATTCATAAAAATGTATTAAGTCAAGTACTATAGCACCTAAGAGAATGCCCCTAGAGCTATAGGTTGACAACAATTAATTTTAAATTGTATCTCTTTATGGTGTTACTGTTATTCTGTCTATAACCAGTAAATTACCAAACGATTCATCAAACTAGCAAATGAGTTCAAGGTGTTGCTTGAAAATTTTGACCTAAAATCTTGTAAGACATTAAATGTTAACTTTCTGATTGAAAATAATTTATAAATTAAAAGAGATGGAAATTGGTCATAATTGAGCAGAAGCGTGTAAGGTGTTAGTAAAACATCGTAACTTTGATTGAGAGCAGAAGAGTAATAGAAATAATATTGTAATTTTTGGAAGCATGATCAATATGATATAAAGGCCATTTCAATCATATCAGAAGGAATCGTGAGCATAGAAAGTGATCAATTGTAATTGATGCTGGTTATGAACTTTTGAAATCAATATCGTTCGTGATCAGTGAAAATTGATTAAGAAGTTATGGCCAGAAGATTATTTTGATAAATTACAAACTTAAGTAAGGTTTTGTTAAGTCATCATCAAATCCTAGACAATTTATAGTCTCCAGGTTCTTGATGTACATACATAATTCATCACAAAATGCTCGAATTTCTGTTGATAGAAACTCAACTGTCAAAAAATTCCAGACAGAAATTCAATACGATTGTCTAACAGCTATTTAACATCCATAATTGATGTATCAGTGAGTACCAGGTCTATCAGATTGATGAGTTTTTGTCATGGCACTCAAAACAGACAAAAACGTCTCAACTTTCTTATGATTCATTTCTCATCAATCGCAATTGAAGAAATGTTTGATAGACAAGAGGATTATTTCTATCATGAAGCTGTGCAGCATTAAAAATGCATTAAATGAATCAATATTTTTTGAAAAATACATCAAGCTACCTAAATCTCTTCTCGATTTCAATCTGTTGAGATTTCTAATTAATGGGAAAAAATAATAAAGTGGAACAAACGTTGAAAATTAAAACCGCAACTAGTCAAGAAGAGGAAGGTATAGAGGAGAATTCATTAACTGGTATTAAAATGATGATCCTTTCTAATTAAAACAGGGTTGGTGGTAGCTACTAAATGGAAATTTGATGAATTAATAAAACAGGAGTTTATAAAAATCTATGAGTAACTGGAACTGTAGCTTCCTATGAGTCGGTCTCAACAGTTTCTGCAAACTAAGATTGAACTTTCTCAAAGTATCCTAATATCGATCCAAATATCATTAGCTGTCGCTAGATGTGGAATTCAAAATTATTTACTATCTTAAAATTGTTGAAGGTTTAAGTTGAACTGGCATGAAATCCAGGACCAAAGTAAAATTAGACTCAACTTCCAACTCGGATTGATATTTTTTACATCTTCTGCATTTGATAAAACCTCAACATAAAAAATCTATTTGATCCTTTAATGAACCTTCTTCAACTTACTCTTCTTTTCCTTCACCCTCTTAATCCATCTTATTCATTGCCTTTCCCACAAATGAAAAGCCCAAATTCGATCAAATTTGTTACTTACATTAGAATTATAAATATTTTATTGTGCTATCCCTCATCACTCATCATACCTCTGTATGCTGTTACTACATCCCCCTTTTTTCACTCAACACGGTTGAAAATGTGTTTCAAAAGAAATTTAAAAGATATTCTTCGGATTCGCTTTAATTTTACAGTAATTTCACAATGTATGGATATTCTTTTATGTTCATATTTTTCTTTACATTGATTCTCAATCGTATGTGTGCAGTTATTGCCTTTTTATCCTCTTTCATCTTCTCATTCTACTCCTTCGTGCATCACAACAATGGATTGGAAACATACCTGAATCATCTACACTGCTGGTGTGTAAAATTTGTATATCCTTTTTGAAAAGTAGATAAAAATCTTCATGGTACATGAAAACCAGTTCGAAAGTCATTTATCGTGCAAAATTTTGAACAAAAACGCAATTTTTGGATCATACATAGATGATTTTGACTACTTATATCATTTTGGACTCAAAAAATAAAAGTATTAGATAGGGATCGATATTTTAATTCTTATCTCATACAAAATGATTCTTAAGACACTATCTCTCTCACTCAAGGCGTGGAAACTATCCCAAATATCCCATATATCCCAAAAATATTCAAAATAATCCCTGAGTCTGTATGCATTAGAATTGAGATATCCCATCATATCCTGAAATTACACGTCCAATGCACTAAGGATACATTGGGATATCTTTATTATCGTGCATACATGCTCAGGAATATGATATTTGGGATAGTTTCCACGCCATGCTCTACCTTCTTGTCACTAATTTTTCATAAACCTACCGAAAAATTATTTTTGTGACTTTATATCTAGACAGTCAGGTTGCTTTAACGTTGATTCATTTTGACCAACTGTAAATTCACAAAGCACTTTTACAAGAAAGGAACCAAAAAGTTTTCATTTCTTTCATATCTTTTCGCAAACAGACAAATATCCATCAATAACAATCGATAATCTGAAAAAATTTAACTAAAATGCTTTGAAATGAAATTGTAAAAAATACAAAAATACTTTGTACTTGACAAAAACAGTAAAAGTAGAAGAAGTTGAAATAGAAGAGACATTAAATCGGATACGACAAATACGAGAAACGTGTCGATCGAGATATAAGGGATGTTTCGTGCGCAATATGAAAGTTTTTGTGCTTGGAAAAATATAAACAAATTTTTGTTTTTTTACATGGGGGTTCTTCCTGAATTCTTAGGTGGGCATTGCTATGAATTTCTCGGGTTAATTGGTTATGAGAAGCAAACAAAGGTAATTTTAAGTGCAATTTGTTGTCAATTAGCAACATGAGATTTTTATGGGAACCAAAGCTTTTCAAGAATAATCATACTTTATGACTGAACTACACATGTGATTGCTTAATAAGCTATTTCTATACTGAGCAAAAATTTATTGCATCAATTAGAAAAATATTTATTTTGTGTTTGATTTTATTACAATTATCAAGAATTTAATGTGACTTCTATCACTAAAGCGTTCATGTTCACAACCAGTATACAAGATGATGTCATTCTAATATGTAATGCCAACTTTACTGTAATTCAGGATCAAATCCGTATGCCCACATCTACAGAAAACATATTGAATTTTAATATTTATCTTCTGAATATTTTATCAGTTCCAAAATGTTTACCATTAGTTTCTGTTTATCATTGACGTGATCACAAAATAGAGTTCCAGCACAACAACAACAGTTGATAAATTTATTTTCTTCAGAATTATTATTTTTTTGAAGCAAATGTTTATAATTCATTCAAAAATCAATTCTGTCATCAAATACAATCCCTTTTATGTCCATAATTATCATCATACTCCCTAAGTTGCTTTAAAATCATCAATCATTTTTTATTTTCAATCAAAATTGTTATTTTGATGACTTTGTAAAGAAATAGATTTCATTCTGCTTAATTCAATTCATTTTTTTATTCGTCGAAGGAAGTTTAATACATGAGATTGGAAATGGAATTGATTAACAATTTTCTTTTACGAATATTACCACAGTCATTTGGTACACGAAGAGACAAGATTTAACAGATGTCCCAATCTTAGATGCGAATGTAAATAAAGAATCGTGACTTTTGAGTAGGCAACGTTTCATAATAAAAGAAGTTTGATGAAGACATGGGTTTGGAAATAAATTTTTTTGTAAGGTTTTGATGGATTATATCAGACAGAAAGAATTGCTTGTTGTTTTTTCTAAATGACCTTGAAAATTTTAATGTTTCCTTTCTTACAGCTTTAATTTTTTTTGATGATCCTCTAAAACTAAATCTTTGAAAACCTACATGAACTAAACTTGACATAATAAGATTATATAACATCAATTGTCAAAGTAAATCGTATCTCCTTCCAGTCGTTAAATGTTTTTTGCAATTTATAAGCAGTTCAAGTGCCATTGACATGATTTCATCTCTTGTCATCTTAAAATCTTCAATCATGATTGCCAATTTGTTTGGATAGCTAATTGAAATTTAATTTTGCCTAATTTTGATCATGTTTGAAGTTAATATAACATTACGTAGATAGCTTTAGATTTGGCACGAATTTTATACTTTTGTCACTTAAATTCATATGATCAAATTTTTCCATTTTTGCTCCAAAAAAGATCATAAAACTTAATTTAAAGCATATTTTGCAGTTGCGGTACCTAATAATTGCAATCCCGACACAGCGATCATGGCTCGAGTCTGGGTATGAGAAATTTTTCATTTGTCCTTTTTCGAATAATATGTACTGGAAATGAAGCTCACAGCCTTCCTTTGTAGGCTACAGGCTGAAATGTAAGCAAAGGAGTGGATCAGATCCAACTTTATGTAGGTCTAGGTTTGAGTGCAGTGGTTTAGCGCATCCTTACTCGTTAAACTCTCATTTTCTGCCAAACGCCCTAGCGTACCTCTGGATCACAATTGATCTGAATAGGTAAAGGTTTTTTTTGCAGTAAGTTTAACAAAAATGTTTGGAACACACAGTCTTAAAATATATGAAATACAAATAAAATTACCAATCTCTACATTTCATACTTTGTTATGAGAAGTTTACAATCGTATAAAGTTAAACAATTAAAGTTTAATGTCATAGAAATGCCACAGATCACATGTTTAACATAAAAGCAATGATAATCGATTGTTCTACTTAGTTGTTCAATTAAAATTCTCTTCTTATCTTTTTTTAAACTCTATATAAATTTTATAAATTTTATAATTATAACTTTTTATTCCTAATGTAATTAGGCATAAAACTAACACTTAAACGTGATATATTTGGTGGAGAAGCACTAGAAATACCTCAATACGTTTCTTAAATATTGACCATTTAATCAATTTAAATCATTTAATCTTAAAATAAAACTAATAATATTTCTACGATATCTGTCCATTAGCTCCTTGTATAGAAGACTTTGTCTGCACCATTAAAGCTGGTATAGTAATTCCATCTACAGTAATGATTGAATCAGAATCAAAGTCTCCTAACAATCTATTGACTGACAGTTCACTATTAAAATCATGAGATTCACTTTCGTCACTGTATGCTTCATCAACAGGAATATTTTGATAAATATTGACAATTAATACAATAAATAGTATTTCAATAACCATAAGACACAACAGTCCAATAATCACTAAAATTTTAAAATACCACTGCTCTGCAACTTTGTTGACTGCGAAGAAAATGTCAAGTGAGAAAAATATTTGATGAAAAACAGCCATTCCTTTCAAACATAGCCAAAATATAATGAAATTTGCTTTCTGTCTTCCAGTTCGTTTGATAAGCAACAGTATCGAACAAATAAGTCCTAAAGTTCCGATAACACTCATCAATACCGAGTGAATGAAAACTGCAAAATAATAAAATATTTATTGATTAATTGATAACCAAGAGTTTTATAAAGAAAGCTGTAAACATTTTGGGACCGTTCACTTATTACGTTACGCAAAAAAACGAATTTTTTCACCCCCCCCCCCCTGAACGTTCATAACAAATTTTTTTCGTGAACTTTTTTTAAAAGACAGACGAACTTCTTGACACCCCCCCCCCCCCCCCTATGTTACATTTTGCAACAATTTTTCAAACCCCCCCTCCCTCCTAAAATGCGAACGTAATAAGTGAACGGCCCCTTTATCAATAAATGAATACTTTACTTTTAGGTCACTTATAATCTTTGATATAAATTTTGCAATAAAAAAAGGTCGTGATCTCAAAAAAAATTTTTTGAATCCCAATTTTTAACATTTTAATTTTAATTCAGCTTTGAACATTTCACTTGTGATTGATTATTAACTCACCTCTTTTTAATATACTATGCCGATTTTCAAACTCTTCTATTATAATATCCGTAAGTGCAAATGAAATTTTTAATCCATCAACAATTATAGTCAAACAGGCAACTAATTGCAGTTGATCAAGATTTCTACAAAACGTTATTGTCATTTTTTTAATTTTATAAAAATATATTTTATTTTAAAATGTTCTTTATTGACGGATTTGAATCAACTGGATGTTCTTCTCTAGTCTATTTAAGTAGCATAGTGTTCTCATCAGAAACACGCTCTTCCTCTCTTGAGAATGAGCATCATATGGTGCAATAATCATTAAAATTGTTACGCATAATCATTAAAAATGCAAAATTCTCTCTAATAAAACTGAGAGAGTTAAATTCAGATTATTTAAATATTCAGCATCTAATTAAAGTACATTAAAGTCATATAAAACTTAATTTTTTCGATTGTTTTAATTTGAAAATATAGGATAACGATTTTATTTTACTTTTCATTTAAAATCATATTAACGATAGGTATTTAAGGACTTACTATTGACAGTAAATGCTTCTTATAAACTGTGTGCTTAAGTTCTGAATTTTAACAATTAGAATTATTAGTATTTGATGCTGCCATAGAAGCAGCAAGTGCTATCGGATCTGTGCATATAATAGAAGTTTGTGATCCAGCATTGCCAAATAGTTCAGTAATAGACAGTTGTGCCAAGTAATTTGGTCTTGTTGCTACTGACTGGTCTTCGATTGACTCAGCACTTTGATAATATTTCACAATAAAAATTATGAGAACAATTTCAATAATTACAAGAGTTAATAATGCTAAAATCACAACAATTCGTGTTGTTGACGAATCTGTTTTTTCAGTTACGGCAAGAATGATATCAAGTGCGAAAAATATTTGATGAAAAACTCCAATTCCTTTTTGACAAAGCCAAAAAATGATGATATTAGTTCTTTGTTCTTGAAATCTTTTAATGAATAATAAAATTGAGCAGATAATTCCAAGCAATCCGAGTATGCACAACAGTATTGAATGAATGTACACTAGAATATTAAGTGAAAGTTTATAATTATCAATTAAAAAATATTTTTAAATAAAAATCGAGATCAATTAAAGACGTTGAACTTAAATTGCTGATAATTTACTCAAATCTTCTATTTTGAAATTGATTTGATTTGACGCTTATCAGCATTTTCAACAGTTAATGCCAAGAAACTGATTGAAATATTATCACAAATTATCCTCGCAATCTATTAAGTAAATTTCAATCTAATATGTAATCACCTCGTTTCATCACACTATCCAAATATTGCAAATGTCCTGTAAATAAGTCAGCAACAGCAATACCTAACTTTGTGCCATCAATAATTATGGTAAAAAGGGCGATTATTTGAGGTTTATCTAATTTTTTTACGAACATTTCAGGCATCTTTTATTTTTTTTTAACTGTAATCGACTATAATTAATTGTTTGTTTGATTTTATGCTTAGCAATTTTCTCACTTAGACGCTTTGAGTTTTCACTTAGAACTGCCATACTTACACACGGCGAGTTTGTTTAAAAGTGATGTTTATTTCTCTCAAATCTAAGCAAATGTGACAACTTATTTTCAACTTCCGTTCAATTGGCTTTATAAATCTAATACATTAGTTATAAATATGTATGCAAAATTCACCGGTATTATTTTAAAACATGAATATAAAAATATGATTGTGTACGAAAATATGGTTTAATTATATTTTTTTCTCAATTATTTCAAAGATAGTAGACTTTACAATTTAGTAGAATAATACAATTTTTGTTTTCATCTCATTAATTTCAATCGTTTGAAATATCGATGTTACATTTGCATTCTGTAAATGAAGTTTTTTATTAGTAATGCATTGCCAATTCAATGTAATGTCTCAATTTTGATACACAATCAATAAATTACAAGCTAACGTTACTTCAATAATTTAATAGGAAATATCTGATAGCAAATTTAATTAGCAAACGATGAAATTTAAATATTTAATAATTCAGTAGATTTATGAATAAAAAAGATGTTAAGAAAAAAAAAAAAGAAGTAGTGTTAAGTTTCTGAGGGCACATGGTTGTTCTAAACTATAGTTGAATCATCGGAACCGACATACTATAATCCAATATTTTCTATTGAACTTCATTCAATTGATTTAATTTATTTGCAATCACGGAAACACAATTGAATACGCATTCCTAGGTTAAAATAAAATTTTATGAACCAATTTATTCACTTTCTTTATCGAAGCTGGTAAATTTATATTTATCTAATATTGCGAATTGATTTTAAAAAAATTATGTCAGCTTCATTTGATATTTTTCCACAAGTTCAAATTGATTTGAAAAAAAAAACAGTACATTTTTATTTTTGCATGCTTATTATAAGTTGGTTGGATCTTAATCTTAAATGTAGCAAATAATTCTGTTCAATTCAAGATCCATACACACTTCTTATTCCACAAAAATTGAACAACAAAGAATCCAAAATAAGTTCCATATTGTAAATCTGGAAATGATGAAATTTTTTCTTTTCTTTTTTCTTTCGTTTTGATTTTGATAGTGAAAATGAAATGAAATCAATTTTACACTTTGGTGAGTTTGTTCGTCATCAATCATCTCACGGTAGGTTTTCTTAATGGAAAAATTGCTTCACTTTCATTTAATCTTAAAATTGATTTCCGCCATCATTTGGAAGTAAATGAGCTTGTAAATTTAATTTAAATTCAAGATTGTTGATGGATAATAAAAGATTAAGTTCCTCAGAATTCTTATCTCCTCATTAATCACAAAAAATGCAATAAACCATTGAGTAAGTGTTGTTATATTTCAAGCTCAAAATTAGACGATTTTAAGAAGTCTTTCATGATTGTTTAAAATGATTTTGAATATCTATATTAGGCTCTATCAATGGGAATGAGCATCTGTACAGGAAAATTTTTTTATCATTTTTCAATAGCGCCAAATTTAAAAAAAAATTATTTCTCAATAAAATTTTGTGTTTGTACTGTAACAAATGTAGGAATTCAATGCTATGTCATTTTTTGTTCCATTCATATTTAAAATATTGTCAATAAAAATAAATTTATTTCAATGCAAATTTTTTTGTATTTTTGCTAAAATAAGATTAATGACCTCATTTCTAATTTCATTTTTAACTTATTTCCAGCAATAATACAATTTTGTTCAAGGATATATTGTTAATAGCCATATCAGTTATTGACGCAAAATATTTCAAGATCACACCTAGCATTATAATTTTTTTCCAAACCAAAATATCAATACGACGTAATTACATTGCAGATACATCCGTAGAGTCTTATGAAATTAAATTTCAGCACATCTTAAAACTGAAATTGAATAAAACTTTCATTAAAATGAAATTAACACACTAAAATTAAATTAAAGCTAGTTTTCACATAAAAAGTGAATTAAACAAAAGTATGAATGAACTTAATACCACTCGATACAGTAAACAGAACGAATGAGTAAGCAGTAAAGCATTCGGAGTAACCAGAATGTGAAAATTAAAATAATATTCTACCGTCAGCACGTTAACGAAGCGCAACAAGTGTCTTTCTTTACATGATTTCATAATTACCACAGAACCATCTTCTGGTTCGTTTTTATAATGAAATAAAAAGTTTAGATGCTTGAGCAATTTGATTTATAAATTTAATCGAAAAAGTGTCTTGAAAAAGCAAAATTATTAATTTGATCAAGCAGCAAAGGTCTTTAACATCAGAAACGAAACTGAATAGTGCAAAATCATCGACATAAATTTCATAACTTTTGTTGTAGCTATTAGTTCTAATCGAGTATCATAAAGACATAAAGTGATTTTGTGAGAATCAGATTAGAACAATGTGGTAAAAAGGTGTGAAAAATGACATGTGGGATTGTAAGAATATATCAAGATTTTTTATACGCTCATTAATTTAATACTTTCGAGAATAGATTTAAATTGCTCACTTCTGGTATATCCTACACTTTTATGTTTTTTCTAACAGACATTTCGTAAAGCTGTTTTTACAAGAAATTGACTTTCTCGGTCATGCTACATTCTAAATTGCTTGAGATTTTTCGTAGATTCAAACGATTTGATTTTGCGAGAAAGTTTACATGTACATGCCTAAAAAATGATTCAATTTCAATTTTCAGCTCAATTTAGAAATTTCTAATTTCTTGTTTTGTCTTGATTTTCTTAGTTTAAGCCTTTTGTTACTTTAAAATATAACTTGGATCAATTTAGATTTAAATTTTATTACTGATTCAAAAATTGCTACCAAATTGATATTGTGAATATTTGGTGAATATCATCCCAAATGTGGTCACGATACAATTACTTTTAATCAAAATATTAAGTAACAAGCCCAACTAAGCTCAAACTTAAGTTTCAAATGTTTCCGACAGTTTGTTATTTAAAACAATTCTCTGATGGGTCATTTTCTGTAGCTGCCGAATAATTTAATTGCTCAATTTAGAACGCATCTTTAAATTTTCAAAAAAAAGAAGCATTCTATACAGAAGAGTCAGTGTTTACTTGAAAACTTTGTAGATAAAAATGATCAACCACGTGTAATCTGAACTCAGAAAAAAAATCACTTTTCATTGTGCAAACTGGTGCAAACAATCTTATTTTCTACTAGTACACAGTTCAAGTAGTATAAATTCAGGCAAGTGCAATCAGAAAAGGAATTCTTTACATTTTCGCTTCGTTTAACCCACAAAATACACACATGCGAGAGAAAAAAGCATTTATAATGATGATAATGATGATTGTTGATGTTGATTTGAGTATAATCTGATTTTTGCTTCGTATTCTTCTTCTTCTGCTTAACTTTATCATCGCTTTTATGTTGGATTTACAAGACGAAACAAAAAAGGATGAAATTTAAAACTGCAACAAATAATGAACCGAGATCATTTTCATGGTGCCAAAAGCAAGAAATGAGAACAAAAAAATAACTGGTAAAGATGTTGTCGCCCGAGAATTACGAAAAAGAATTTTCTACGCAAATGTTGAACTTGAATTTTTAATAATTCAGATTTCACTTTTATTTTGTTAAATTTTATCATAGCAATATTTGAAATTTTAATCACAAAAAAAGAAATCTGAATTATTTAAAATAAAATTGCTTCAATAAAGATAAAGGATCTCCCTGAAGTGATAATGATCCATATTTTTGGAAATCTTCCTCCAAAGATGCTTAAAAGCTGTAATTTTAGTATGTAACAGGTATAAAGACTTTTTAATTTCATTCTTTTGCCAAAAATATCTCATTTTCATTTAATTCAAGGATGTGATCAGTCATATCAGTCATGGATGAATAGTCAGCAATTATGCAGAGTTGTTGATTAAATTTAAGCTAGTTTTGATTCCAACAGACAGTTCAACTGGAAAATTTGAGTATTTTCCAAAATGTTAACATGAATCAAGAAAAATTTTCTATTTCGTCCTCAATTGTCCACATTTTGACTGCAAGACTTTAAAATATTTTCAAATGTTATGGGAAGAAGATTTAGAATTGTATAAAAAAGTCGCATCACCACAATTTTTGAATCAAAAAAATAATCTTAAGGAATTTGATATCTTATCTACATTGAAGGTACTAAATATGTTTTTAAATGTTGTTGGTGATGTGGGTGCTAACAGCAAACCAATTGTGAATGACGTTCACTACAGATCTTACAAATAAAATAACATATTTTGGATTTAGAAAATACGTAGGTGCAGTCTCGCTCACTTGATGAGATCAAAAGGTTCATTAACAAGTTTGGAAATTTAAATCATCTTAACTTAGATACCTACTTTAATCAGGAAATTTATCTACTTAATTACAGAACTATAACAAAAATTGGATTGGAATCCTTGCATCTCGCTATTTTTTTGACTGAAATTTTGGATATGCCAAGAATTTATTTTCCAAATGTCAAAAAATTATCTGTGGCTTGTTTCGAATAAGATGATCGTGCAACAATGATGGAAGTGAACGTGTCTTCACAAAGGATGCAAAAACACTAGAGGAGTTATCTATTTGACACAATCACCACATTAACGGTTAATATGATTGCTTCTTTGGACACCAATGGATAAATGGTCCTTGCTTGGAACTTAAATCATGTTGCAAAAGTTAAAGGAACTACCAAATAAGTGCCCTAAATTCATCATATATATTCATGCTTCCCGACGATAAGACAATTTTTGATGAATTATTCGAACAAAGTCCATCAAAATCTTGTCAAGCTCCAAAATCTGCAGAAAATTGTGATTTTTTATTTTATGCAGCATCGTTAACATTAATATATTTTCGAATGCTATTTGCATATTTTTGGGCTTACAATAATAAGAAAAAGAGACGTCGAAAAGGATAACTTGATATAATGAAGGAGATGATACGGGGGATGATACGTAACACAATTTTTGGGTTAGCAATTTACATACAGATATTGTCAGAAATGCTCTGTAATGGTATGACTTCACCAATAGGTTGAGTGACATCATCATCGTACAGGAGAGGAGCAACGCAAAACTGAAAAAGAAAGGAGTCGAAGAGTAAAAAACAACCGATGCAAGCAAATAAATCAGAAGAAGGGTCTTGAGTAGCAGTACAACTTTTTAGGACAATCATTAAGGAAGAAACATCTCTTGCTCCAAGTTCTTCACCGCCATCTAATTCAGGAGTTTAGTCACCATTTGATTTTTTTTTTGGACAATGGAGGTAATATTTCTAAATTCTTTTATTTTAATTTTTATGACTAAGAAATAAGAAAACGCCCCACCATCCTGCCCAATTTTTTTTTCGGCACTTAATGTTCTTACATTATGCATACATGCTTTGAATTGATGAAACTTTTAAAATTTATTATCTTTTTGTTTTAAATAGCGAAAAATAGAATAGCGAAACTATCAGGATGAAATTGCGTGAAGCGGATGCAAAAATTACTTGAACAGGTATGTAAGGTAACTTAATGGGTTAGAAATTCTACAAAATTAGCACTATAGGAGAAGTTGTCTGATACATTTGGGATATATAAATATATATTTTTATATATGATTCCACCAATAGGCTGAGCATATTGTTATGAATCGTCGTCAAGATGCTTATAATAGGGTTTCATCTTGGAATGGTAGCAAATTAACAAGCATCATCAAACAAAACGGATGATGATCATATAGACATAGAAATGGAAGAAGTACAGCATACAACGAAATCAAATGATTTTACAACAAAACTCAAACAATTCCTGTGAGATTACAGCATTCAAAAGTCATGCAGAAAAAAAATCATAGGAAAAATTATTAAAATCAAACAAATTAGATGGTGATTCTTCGACTTCGAGAAGATAGGATCACTTCAAGACTACAACTTCCAAATGGTTCAAATAGCTGAGACAATAGTAATCCACAGAAAAATAATGGAGAATCAATAGAAGGTAAGCAATTTAGTAACTAAGATACTGTTTCAATCATACTAATGGCATTAATTTTTTTGTTTTAGGCTGCAATCAAGTTGATTATAGCAGGAGAAGTGGACATCAACATCGCACAGGAGAAAAGGAACCTTAGAAGCAACGCATACTGGAGAGAGGAAGTCAGCAAAAGTATAACTGCATAAAAGGGAGGAAAATGTATTGGTACGTAACAAAACTTTTAAAAATTTAATTTATACCAGCAAATTTTTTTTGTCTGGTTCTTTTTCAGCTTTACAACCTTAAAAGATAAAAATGCCCCACCGTCCTGCACAAATTTTTTTTTGGCTCTAAGAGTTTGACATTTTGCTGATCATTTAACAAAATTTTTTCAGCTATGAGAATTGTCTGAAACGTTTGAGAAATAAAGAGATTTAATGAACATTGATATCATTCCACTAATAGGTTGCAACAAGTTTCATCAAATACAACGGGTCATGATCAAATGGATATAAAAATCGAAGAATAACAGCATACAACGAAATCAAATGATGCTGCAATAATATTCAAACAGTTCTAAAATAAATCAACCAGCATCGAAAGTCATGCAGAAAAAAAATACATGGAAAAATAATTCGATTGCAACTCACAAGATGGCGATTTTTCGAGACTTAGAGGAGAAAGGATCACATCCAGACATCAAATAGTTGAGACCATAGAGATAATAGACGAGATAATAATAATCGATCAAGAGACGGTAAAGATATTCATTAATGTTAAGTTTCAATTATACAAAAAGCATGCATATCTATGATTTAGGCGGCAATCAACATTATTATAAGAGGAGAAGTGCGCATCATCATCGAACAGGAGTGATAGAACGTGAAGCATCGCACAATCGAAAAAGAAAGACATCAAAATGGATTAATGGAAATAAAGCAGGGAGATTTATCGGTATGTAGTATATTTTATAGGTTTTACTCCATTTGCATTGTCTAGAAAGTACATCATCATCACTAGAAGAATGAAAAATTTATGATGAAGAAACGTAACCTTCATGAGTTAAGCAAAAGATAAACAACTTCAACAAACAGCTTCAAAAAAAATAGGAACAGTTATTAAAAAAAAATTTGGTATGTCTGAAAATATCTCGAATTAAAATGTCTCGTTTATTAATGTTTTCCCTTTAGGAATTTCACCTTCAAACATAATATGTTTGGTTTTTCTACCAACAACGGATAAAACATCAGTCAAATAAAACGTATGATGATCAAATCGACAAAGAAATTGGAGAAGAGCAACATCCAACGAAATGAAAATTTCCATCCAAGATGTAAGCAAATCCATCAATATCAAATTTCATGGAAAATCAAACAAATAATGAAAATAATTCAATTGCAACACAACAAGATGCAATTTTTCGAGACTTAGAGGAGATCGGATCACTCCAAGACTACAGCTGGCAGATGATTCAAATAGCTCAGAAAAAAGACGGAATAAAAATGGTGAATCAAGAGAAGGTAAGCAATATAGTCACTAAGTTGCCATTTCAATCATACTGAAAGAAAACGTGTAGAAACGTGAGAAGAACACAAAAAGGATTAAGAAACGCACCTAAGGATTACTGGATATAAAAACAAGGAGATTTATCGGTATGTTGTAATTTTTTTTTTGTAAGGTGTTTTTTTTTTTGAAGGTGTTTTTTTTTTTTGAAGGTGTTTTTTTTTTGAAGGTGTTTTTTTTTTGAAGGTGTTTTTTTTTTGAAGGTGTTTTTTTTTTTGCTAAACATTTTGAAAACCAGCAATCCCTTTGACTCGTTTAAACTGCGTTTAAATTATTTTTTACAAATTTAAAAGAAGAAAATGCCCCACCGTCCTGCCCAATTTTTTTTTTGGAACTTTTAGTCTTGACATTTTCATACATGATTTGAATTGATGGATTTTAACTTCCACGCAAAAGCGGGGATACCAAAATGTGTGTAATAGGAAGCCGGATTTTTCTGTATATAAACTTACAATTGGACCTCTATGCGTCAATATTATTTGTTATACTATTATTCGTTATACTTCAATACTATTGCTCCGCTCAGCAATGTTCCATTTCACTTTGTTCCGTTCCGCACAGCTCGTCCACTCCCCTTCCTACAGCTAAGACTCCCATCAAAAGTATCCTTTCGCAGACATTGAAAGCAACTGTCAATATGTTGAAGATGTGATATTTTATTAGATCTTTCACCTTAAAATTTTTTTTGAATAAAACACATAATGTATTATGTACTACAAGGATATATTTTTCAAAATTATCATTTTCGATCTTTTCGAGAAATTTGACAACTATTTTGTTATCTAACATAAGTCAAGCGTGGAAGTGAATTAATGAAATGGAAGGGCAATTAAATCAACAGCTTCAAAAGATTGAATCTAATAAAAAATCAGCACAAGATGGTTTAGAGAAAGCAAATGATCAGATCATTCACTTCTAAGATGAAGTTGTAAAACGTTCACAAACCATTTTTAAATCTGTCGGCAGCTGCACCAAATAATTCTAAGAGACATGATAAATTAAAGCTTGTAAATGATTATTTTGATAATTGCAATGGATTGAGTCATATTTGCCCGAATCTTAACAAATATCATTCACATATGTATTATTCAAATATATTTCACAAGCATGAAAACCGACAAATTTACCAGATATTTTAGGGTGGCAAAATTACAGAAAAAAGCAGTTGCATCATGAAAATATTTTACCATCCATTTCATTGATGACGGTACGGTACCGACGCAATCACGCTTTTGTGAGTGTAATCACTGATCAAAAAACTCATTTTTAAAATACAACAATTTCTTCTGTTTTATGAAACGGTCAATAATTTTTTATTGTCATTTACCTGCAAAGTGCACCTCACATATGTAGATCCAAAAAATAACTTTAATCTCTCATAAATTGAAACAACAGTTTTGGTGAAAAGAGAAATGAAGTCATAAATTATGCAGTTTTATAGTTATGACTTTTTACGCAATAAATGAATAAAATCCTCAAATATATTTTATGTCCTTCAAATGAATTTTTTTGCATATGGAATAACAGAATTTTGAGAAAAAATAGAGACAAAATATATTTTAAACTATTCAAATCTTAGTCTACATGACTGTAGGTTCAGGTTTTAATTTTCTATTGAATCTAAATATTCCATGACTCTTTAAAAGAAAAAAAGGCTTTTAGCTGTAAAGCGATAAGAGCCTACATAAAGATGTTCTCGTTCTTTTCACATTAATTCTCTATTTCATGCCAAATATCCTGTTTGAAGCGATAAGATTACATGTACGTAAACATATATAAAGACCCAGAAAAGGAACTGAAAAGGGAATGTGAAGAAGACAGATAGGTCTAGTGACAACGTTGAGGAATAAACAAAGCGGTCAATTCATTTTGTTTCCATTTTTCCTCTCATCCTTGTAAGATGTACAACATAACACTAAACAAACAAACGCCAATAAATTTTTACAGTCACATGTTTATGATCAAGATACATAAGATGGATGGATCAGTATAAAAGGATAACGTAAAGGCAAAGTAATTTTCTAAGAAGAGACATCAATAAAAATTGAGAAGATGAGAAAATAATTTTTATGGCTTCTGTGGAAGAAATGTAGAACATATTTTTCATTCTCTGTTCCTCTATTCTTGGCTATTTTTGTCATGCATGAGGTCAGTTACCCAATGAACAATTAATTTAAAAACATATTAGGAATTGTTTTATGATTCAACGTGATTAGTTTTTATTGATGCTTGCTCATGAAAATATAGCAGTAATAGTTAAATTTAAAGGAAGACCTGTCTGCACCTTATTTTCATTTATTTATTTACTATACTTAACATCATGGTCAAGTTCAAATATTAATATTTACAAAAAACTGCAAGAAGCCTAGAAAAAAATATTAATAGTTTATTTTTTTAAAAAAATCATTTTTATTCAATCTTGGATCCTCTTTTACTTTTTGCATTGCTTAAATCTATTATTAAAAAATTCAATACTTAAACTAAACCTTAAATTCTTTCAAGCTAAATTTTTGGTGTTTCTTTAACCCGTTAATTACGGAATTTTTTTGGGACATTAGAGTGTATTTATTTGATGGATTGAAGTATAAAAATAAGTTTGACGAAGAGTTTGGCTCAATTTAATGCACAGATTTAATAAAATTAACAAAATTCTTCCGTAACATATATGTTACGCTAGGATTTTGCAAGCAAAAATTTTTTTCTTCCAAAAAATTTAATTCCTTTGTTTTTCCTTTTTCTTTAGTATTTGTGAATAATAGCATAATTTATTATTAGTTTTATGCTGTTTTACTCCAAAAGAAGTCAAATTTGAATACTGTAATGCACATAATAACGAAAAAACCTTAATTTATTTACACTTTTAATATATGTCATATCTTTCAAATGAAACATTTTTCGGCGTTCTGAACTCACTTAGCTCGTTATTTTCACTCTATTTCATTAGTTATTCCCTTATGAAACTCTTCAAATAATTCCAAATGATAAAAAAGTCTATTTTTTTTAAATTTTCTTTTAATTTTTCAATGCAAATTTTTTCAAACATCAAAAAATCCTCTTTAAAGCACTCATACTAATATTTTTGCCACTGAATCACTTATTTTTATCATAATTTAGCTATACACAAAATAATTTGACGTACTTCAAAGCCAAATCGGTTTAATTAATTAAATTATATTTTAAATTAAAATCGCTAAAATATTTGCAAAATACTAGCGTTACACATATGTAACGGGCAATTTATATCGTATTTTCCTAGCGTTACATATATGTTACATTTATTATCGTCACATAGTTAATGTATTTAACTATGCTTTACCTTTATTAGTGAGTTTTTAACTATAATTATAGATGATTTACTTTATAAATCTGTCCAGTTCTGATCAAAAATGAGTCAGAAAATATGAAAATTTTGAGTTTCAAAACGACTAAATTTTCCATGTAAAAGAAAACTTTAATTAATTTCTCCAATTTACATAAATAAGCAGCATAAAGTATTAGGGAAGGTACTTAATCTAGCTATAAATGTAAATCATTAATCAGATTCAATGTAAAATCAATTATTGTAGAGAATTTTAAGAAAAAGTTGGCGTAACATATATGTTACGCTAGTAAAGAACGGGTTAAATCACTAAACTAAATTGAGTTTTTAAATATTTTATCAAATTATCACTAGGAAGCTATTCATCTCTTAATGCAATTATGTCTCACAATTATCATATTCTATTGATATAAAAAATCTTAAATTAACAGATACGAGTTACGGTTTAAGTAAATTGTCATTATTCTATTTTTTAATCATGAACGAATTCATTCTACCTTCAGTTTCTATAAACATTGATTTTTTTTTATCTTATAAATGCTGTAATTAGTTTCCCTTTTGTACTTATTAAATTTTCAAAAGTACACAATTCAATTGTTAGAATAATATTTATTTATTGAATTTACACGGCAAATTTAGCAAAATAGACGGTGTGCAGTATTGCCAGCTCATTTAACAATTATTATCAAGTACTGTATATAATTTGATTACAGCGTATGCAACTATCTTTTGTTATTTTAATGATATAACCTGGGAAATGACCTACATTTTCAAATGTTGACGTTTCCTGAATTTTTCACTCACTGGATGTTCAACATATTTGATTGTTTAAAACTTTTATGAAAATCACGGCATTAAATTAAATTATCAGTTATTGACAGAACAATTTAAATAGGAATGACAAATAAAGGGGCTGCTCTAATGATAACTTATTGTTCTCGAGTGATTGTCAAACATGAAACATTTCATCCTAAATGCTATACAGAAATGATAACATCTTATAATTGAATTTTGTGGATTAGAGGTTGTCACATCTTTTTGCCAAATTTATTCATACTTAATCTAAATTTCGAATCAGACAATCAACAAAGAGAAGCGACTTAAATTTTCACAACATTAACACAAACTTCACATTAGAATCAATGTCACGTTTCTTAAATTTCCAATATCAATTCCGCTATCACAATCTTCAAATCTTATCTACGTGATTCCTCAAACTTCTTGTTAATTTTATTATTTTTTCATTGTTTTCCGATTGTTGTACGACACACACAAAAATATCCCACCCTAATTGTCTTCCTACATCTTATCAGTTTTTTCACTCAATTTCCCATTATATTCACTGACATTCATAAATCGATTCCAATAGTGATCAATTATTTTGAGCTATCAGGAAGAAAAACTAACAATTAACTTAATTGCAATCGATCTCTTCACACAAATTCATTTACTTCTCGTTTACAGCTTTGCATCGATTGAATGTAATTTAATGTCGTCAATAGAACTCCATTCGACCTTGAACCACATTAATCAACGTCTGCGTTTGCTTTGTTTCGCCTTTAGTTTTTGTTGCGTTTTAACCAGCAGTGCTGTTGTCAAAACAAAAATAGAATCGGAATTATAATAGAGGTGATAAGAAGCTTTACAGTAATTCCGCTTTCGTCAGTTCGGCTTTCTTTCTTTGGTATTTGTTGGATCTAACTGCTGTTTATTTAAAGGATTAGAATAAGGTTTCATCTTATTCCGAATGATTTTCTCAAAGCTTTTAAGTCCAATTCTAAAACTTGTTTAGAAATTTCTTTGGATTTTTCTTGAAGTAGTTTAGCTTGTCTTCTAAACTTTAAGATATTCTCCTCAAAATATTGAGAATCTCATTCCACTTTACATACCTTCAATTTAAGGTAATTTCTTCAAACTTAAAGAATTTTCTTCTTATTTGATATGATTATTTTTATGCTTTTCATCAAGTTCATTGAAAAGCGTTGACTGTCAAGAATATTTTATGGCATTTATCATTTCTATCCTTGACTGACACTTTATCGTGACAATGTCATTGTTGTCTCGTTCTTGATATTCAATTCTGAATTGTTTTGATTGTGGACCTGAACATCAGCTGGATTTGTGAAAAAGTTGTTACTGCCCTCATGAACTGGAACAATGAAGACCTTTGGATCATTAATTTTATTCATAACACTCGCATAAGTTGGAGGTGCAAAATGTTTATATGATGGACATGGACTAGGTGTTGGGTTTCTTGTTTCAACTGGCTTTTGGTTTCTCCTTTGATTACATGAATTTTCGGTACAAGCCATAACAATAAAGAACCCAAAAAGGGCTGTAAATGTTGTGAGATACCAAATTAATGTTACGGTATCCATTCCTAATTCTTCACTATCTTTCTTGCCAAATATATTAGGTTCGTTTTTTTCCTTATCTTCTTGTTGATCCGAAATTGTTAAATTTTTTGCTGATTCTGAAAAAGTAAAATTCAAAATTAAGCTGCTGTCTTAAAATCTTTAAATAGAATTTGATTAAAATTGAAACTTTATGATAATAAAGCCATACCTGTTTTAGAATTAGTATCCAATTGAACTACTGCTTTTTGTTCGATTACATTACTAAGGAATTGAAAATCACTAAATTCCTGAACATTGCTTGATGTTGCATGAACTATGCAAGATATAACAATCAAGCAAACCAAAACTTCTCTGTCTGCAAAAATATCGAATAAAAAAAAAGTTTTGTGTAAATTTTCACAAAATAAAGCAAGTACAACTGACAGTAAGCAAGCAAAATGACAAATGAAATCATTGTGTTAAAATTTGTATGCCTTTATACTGATATTTTTATCTGTCTCTATTATCAGTTCTACATATAAAGCAAATCGAATTTCCTGATAACAACTTTTACTACCTCAACGGTACTTTCTGTATTGCGTAATCAAATTTCTCTTCTATCAAATTTAGATACAGTATTGTAAGGATGAATACATTCCACTGACTGAATGAGCTCATCATTTTTAAGCAATGAATTTTCGAGATTTAAAGATTGCAGATAATAGGGTAACATAATACACATTGTGTGAGGAACAATTGTATTTTTGAAGGAATTTATAGAAATGTTGACGTCAAACTTATTTATAGGATTTCTTATTAATTTGCTGAATGTCCTAGAACGTTTGACTGAATCTACTAAAATATATTATTTGTGTCCACATATCAAATTTATAATCAGATTCACCAAATTACTGATTTTATTGTTAATTTCCAAAGAAAGAATTAATGTTTTTTCTTTCAATTTCATCATATCCGTAATTTTTCTATTCTTTCCTTCTTCATCACAATTTTATAAATGGAATATTGATTTTCTGTTAAAAGTATTGAATTTATAGGACTTGATGCGACGTATGAGTAAACATTTCACATTTTTAATTTCGTTAAGGTAACAATTCTATTTTTATAGATAGGAAAATGTTAATACTGACTCACTAGACATCATTCTCAAATAGTTGAATGTTCAAAATTAATGATCCTTTTAGGGCAATTTTAATTTTTTCATTAATTACATTTTTCAAGTTAAAGTTTTTTTTTTGGATTCATGATTTTCGACAAAATTTCATCATCGAACAAACTAATTGCAAAGAGGTTTCTAATTTCAAACATTGAGCTTAAATAAATGAACTCTTTGCGCTAAATTAATTTTTTCCAATCGCAAATTTCTTTTCTACGTGACTTATTGCAGGTTTCTGTGTTCAATTACTTATTCAATACATTAATCACGTTAATTCAATTCAGTTCGATTCTATTCTGTGCTTTATTGCATGATTTTCAAAACATCCTTTCGTCACAGCACGCGCGAGAAATGTAATAGAAATTAAATTTTAAATGCTTTATTGCTAACGGCCTGTTTCACTAAAGTGGATTATCCTCGATTTCGGATTATCCACTTTAGTTTTTTGTAAATATCTTAAACTTTATGGGAGGTGTGGTATTTCTAATTTTGGATTATAATAGAGTGAAGTATGCCTGAAATTTCTGTATACTTTAAACTTTTACTTTTCGTTAAGAAGTATTAATTATTCAATTTTCTAGCCAAATCTAGTAGATTATCTTCGATATTTGCTATAATTCTCAAACTAGTGAAGATATAAAAATTCTAAGTTTATGTTAATTTAAGTATCAAAATACTCTAACTAATTCACACATTAGATCTCTTAATAACCTTAAGCATCTGGAGATATTTCCAAAAAACTGAAGTGGATAATCCGAAATCGAGGATAATCCACTTTAGTGAAACAGGCCGTAAATTCTTTGCATATTCTTATCAAGGGAGCGAATTGTTATGTATTTAATCAGAAATATTTTGAGGATTGATTGATACCTTTGGGAAGTGTAGAATGGATTCATAATGTAACAACAAATTTACAAATTGGTTGAGAAATAGAAATGTAAATAATCAGCATTGCTTTTCACTAAATTACAGAATTAATTGAATAATTCATATTCGGTTTCTCACATGATTTGATTTTGACACATTCCATAACACATTCTCCTAATTTTCATGATGTATTTTTAAAGCATTTCAAATCGATTTAACGAGTTTGAAGAATTGAGCAATTTTAACATAAAATGCATCAAACTTAAAATAATATTAACAAAATCACAACACTAGGTAATCAATGTTTACGATCTCGGTATTGTTGAACGCTGAAAAACCGGGAGAATTGTGTGTTTAAAATTATATTTTCACTAGAATTGCAGTTTTCACAACTAAAACAGTTTAAATTGAAGAGTCTTTAAATTCTTTATATTTTAAATATTTTTCTTGTAAAATAATTTTAAACCCTTCTGACTAAACTAATGCTTTAGAGCCAAGCAGAAATCTAACTTCATCTCCGCATCCTGATATGCAAACTCCATAGTTTTTTGTATTTTGAACATTTTTGAAAAAACTAAACATAACAGACCATGTCAGTGAACCATATGCATCTATATAATGATTTATTGAAAGCCATCATCGCACGCAATTTAATAAAACGTGACAACTGCTGTTTGTTTTCCTCTTCATCATCATCATCATTCTCATTTTCTGGGTCACAATATTATTGCTCGAATTTATATTACATTAAGCTTGCATTGCTCAAAGTTTAAAGATGGAGGAAAGACAAGGAAGGGTGTATCTAGCAAATCGATTGAGTAAATTGATGTCGACAAACTTGTATAATGATTCAGGAAATTTGTTTAATAATTTAATTATAAAAGCTGGAAAATCAAATAGGCTTTTAACTTTAATAGGGAATTATTAAGTACTGACGATTCAGAATAAATGAAGCCCAACTGTTGTTCTAGTGATATTAAAAGGAAAATTAAGTTTAATTGTTTTAGAAGTTTGAGCGTCATTAAGTCAAGTTTAAGTGATCTTAAGTTTATAACGTTAAAGTCACATTTCAACTGATATAATTTGGAGATAAATTGTTTTTTTAAATTTTTTTTTATGAATTTATTTCAAGCATGTTTGAGCTTATTGAGCTAAATTAAATTCATTTTTTAATTGATGTATTAATTCTGCTATAGTTTAGGTTTTAAAACTATTCAGAAGATTTATGAAGTTGAATTAAATGAAAAACTTAGAACATCAATGTGATCCAAAAATAAATCTCATAAATTAAGATCCAGAACACTTTGCACGTGTTTTAATGTTTATGATGTCCATAACTTTATTGCTGAACTATAAAAAAAATTATCTTCACCTCTTTGTTCTGTCATAATTTTCATGATGATACGCACATAACAATGTGACATAAATTTGAATATAATTAAAATACTCATCACATTCGCTGCGATTAATCTTGTAAATTGAATTTGCATGAAGTGCCTACAGAGACTATCAATTAGATGAGGAGAAGAATTATTGAAAATATGGATAAAAGAGATGATCCGTTCTTAAAAATAACGAATTCAAAGGGAAATCGTTTATGGAGATTCTAATTTTCGGATTATTCTTCTAAATAGATGTGAATTAGATATTGAAAGAAATCAATAAAAATTTCTAATGAATCCCGTTAATTCAATTCTTTTCGAAATCGATAATAAACTAATAATCTTAAGTGATAATAATGGCAACAATAAGAATTATCATCATCATTAATGAAACAAAAAAGAGAAAAACAGAAATAAATTCATTAAAGCACCTCGGTTCTCACTTCCGATTTGTATATCAAAACGAACTCTATTTTTTGTAGAAAACCAAAAAAGAAAAGAATTATGAGAATAATTAGTAAGATGCATGAAGCTTTCGCTTTCAAAAAAACAATAAGAGAGCGAGTTTAAACTACTCGGTGATGATTGAATTGGAGTGCATTTTGATTGCGTAACTGAATTGATTTTCGCTGGCTGTTATGGCTTATGCTCAGTTAAAGAATTAGATAGGTTGTTTTCAAAAATAGTATTTCTAAACCGTTTTTTAAAGTTTTATAGCAATACCAAAATCAACAAAATATCTCTTAAATTAATCTAGCTCATTTCTATATTGCGTCGATAAAATTGTAAATGTATTTCTTGCTTTACAAAAAGTTTCAATAGTTATCCCTAAGATTACATCATATTAAAATACTACCAAAATTTTTAGATATTGCAGATCAACATTCTATTTCATCAGAGTTCATACAAAAGTACTTCCAAAAAGACATGTTGTCTGATAAGTTTAATAAATAAGATTTACATTCTATTGTCCTTTAGCATATAGAACTAATAGCTTTGCTCACGAAGATTTAAAGAAAGCAATTATTAAAATTCTGATATGATTAAAGCGCACTTTCTATACTCGAATTTCAAATGTTTTCATGTCCAAGAAGTCCTTGGCAAAAATTAACTGTACATTTCCAAAAAAATCTTTTCTGCAATAGCGGCTACACATTTAATGCAAAATTCTGATAATATAAGAACATAGAAAAATAATCTTTTGTTTGAATTATTGACACTCATTCATTCGTTCCTTTATGATATTAATTCATAACAAATTAATTCGAACATGCAAAGAATAAATAAAATCTTAATATTTATGTGTATACCTGGATAAGATCAATACCAGAAATTAGAGATGAATTTCTCTTTTTTTTTGGTGCTTCGAACTATGAAATAATTAAAGAAAATTAAGTCAGAGAGAAATTAAAAGTAAAGACTGACTTTTGTAACTAGGTATGTGAAATTTACCGCAATTCTAGAAATGTTGAAACGGTATTCGGATGTTAATTTTTTGGGCAATTGTATATGCACGCATGAGTAATTTGAAGTGAGATTAGTAGTCTTAATGGACACCTGTTCCACTGGACTCGATTAAAAAGTGAAATCCTTGAATGCCATTTTAAATATTTCTTTATTTTTTTGCATTCTTTTTTGGGAGTTTTTGGATGTATCACAATCACTGTGGCATATGATCTAGTTCATTGTCTGTTAAATAAATTTTGCATTGTATGGTAAATAAATTGTGAGTTGAATTCAAATGTTTAAATTAATCGATTAAAGTTTAATCATTAAACTTCACGATGATCTTTTAAAGTTCATAGATTAAGAGCTTTTAACATTCATGTTTTGCTATTAAGATAATTTACTTCTGAAAAACTGTTGAAAAATTGAAAATTTGTAATCATATAAATTTAGCAAGTTTACAATTAGTGCTGATATAGCAAAAAATATTATAATCCACTAATTCGTTTTGACTATAAATTTTTTTTATTCTTATATCCTTGAATCCACAGCTTAAAAGAAAATATGTTGATAAGAAAATTTAATTGAAATTATTTTCGCTACATACTAAATCGTTGGAAGGATGACACACTTATATAAACACTTTAATAGTTACATGTAGACCAGCTTTTCAAAAATAATCATTTTTGTTCAATTTGTATCAAGGCGTGGAAACTTAGGATTCATCTTGAAAAATCCCAAAATCCTAAAAAGTCCCTGAGCCAATAAACTTGGAAATGTAAAATCCCTTTTAAATCCCTGATGCATTTGATGAATAACTTCTTGATTTAAACGGGATTTTACATTTCCATGTTTATTGGCTCAGGGATGTTTTAGGATTTTCGGGATTTTTTTAGGATTAATCCTGAGTTTCCACGCCTTGATTTGTAGCCAGAAAAAGGGGTTTGGTCAGTCTCCTTAAGTTTGTTTAATGATCTTTAATTTTTTTACCGTCTTTTAAAGACCTGACGAGTTGCCCTATGAACAACTTGTGTCTAGACCTCCCTAGCGTTTACTGACAACATGAACTCAATAAGGATTAATCCGTAAAATTAATTATCATACCGGTTAGTTTATTTACACGATTATGCAATTGCCACAATGACATTGAGTCGACACTGCATTTCACGAATTAAAAAACAATAATAAGTTGATCAGGTAAATAAGATAAGATATTTAAGTCAACTGGTTGTTAGCATGCTTGACTTATAATAACTAAATGTGTCGCATTATTTTTGTACTAGGCTATCCGGAGGCGCCCGTGGCGCCTCTTATCAGGGTTAAAATTTGATTAGTATTATGTAAATAACTGTAAGACGTAAATAACCATAATGTTTTTAAGGTCAATCTTACCACAAAACTTCACATGGCCACAAAACTTCACAGGGGGCCTCACAACCCCCTCAAACTCGGATTTCCTTAATCCCACAAAAACTATATAAATGGCTTCACAAAACTTCACATGGCTTCACAAACCCCCTCAAACTCGGACCTCCTTAATCCCTCAAAAATTTTATAAATGGCTTCGAACTCGAACCCCCTTAATCCCACTAAAACTTTATGAATGGCTTCACAAAACTTCACAGGACTTCACAAACCCCCTTAAACTCGAACCCTCTTAATCCCACTAAAACTTTATAAATGGCTTCACAAACTCCCTCAAACTCGGACTTCCTTAATCCCGTAAAAACTTTATAAATAGCTTCACAAAACTTCACATGGCTTCACAAAATATTCCTGACACAAAACTTTTCCCACAAACCCCCTCAAATTCGGATCTCAAATCATTGGCTTCACAAAATATACCTGACATCCCCCCCCACCCCCATCCCCACCTGACACCCACTTTGCCCCCCCCCCCCCCCCGCCCCTTGTCCCCCACACAACTGACACCCACCTTGTCAGCACCCCTAAAATTATTGGCTTCACAAAATATACCTGACACCCACCCCCCACCTGACACTCACCCCCACCTGACAACCACCTTGTCAACACTCCTTAAATTTTTGTCTTCACACGGCTTCACAAATGTCTTCACATTGCTTCCGTTCCAGAGTCAGTGAATCAGTGAGTTGGGCTTTTATATATTAGATTTTGTCAAACTTAGTGACGTTTTTAATCGCGAGATATCATTTCGTTTTGATAAAATCTTCAAAACATCGTAACCGATAACAACTTTTTTTTTCAATTGGCCTCATTTACGATATCACATTCCTAATACTTCGCACTATGATTGTTGATAATTCACAACACCTTTTCACTTAAGAACGTATTTTCCTTTTGTTATCAAGAAATCCAATTGCTTTATTCTTTTAATCGTAAATATTTTCGTTTTTTGTCTTATCTTAATATTTGATTAAAGATCTACGACGAGTACTTGAATTTTTGTTTTTTTTTTTGTCACGGTAATCAAATCTTAATGACTCAAGTGTGTGTCTATAATAAAAGTTATTGACTCTTACCTCTTAAATTCATTTTAATTAAACTTTATTCTTTTAATTCTTGGTGTGGATTTGTTGGATATCTATTTTTGAATCCTTATCAATAATTCAGTCACACGTCTATTTTTATAATTGAATTAACTTGCAGTTTTATCTTTCGAAAGTGAAGCGTTGGAAAAAAATAGCCGTCGTCTAATTTATTCTACAAGTAGCACAAATCTCTCGACACTTCAACAACGACTGTAATGCAATTGAGCTTACAGCAGTCAATACAACAAAAAAACGAATAGTGAGTAAATTTTTGGTGGAGTGAACGGAATAGTCAGCGTGCAAGCAAAAGCAGCTAAGATAACCGACTGATGAAAAAACAACAACAAAGAAGTTGAATTTGAATCTGTTTCACTTTTTGTTTCTTTCCTCTCTTCAATGCTTTATTGTGGGGGATTTTAATTGCTCTTGATCACTTAAAGTATGTGTGAATATGCTTTTAGTGGGTCACTGATATTTTTCTTTTGGTCGAACTATAACAGGATTTTTCTCTTTATGCAACTATTCTTTGCCCTTTTGTTTCAATGATTTTTATTTTTTTTTTTCTTCTCTTTTCACCTTCTATACAGCTTGGAGTCTCATTTCAAACAGAAATTGTTAACACGTAAAATACTATATTTATAATTCAGTGTAAAAAAATATAAAGAAGTAATTCACTTTCAAGTGCTATTGTTATGTACGATAAGCCGTTCCTGTATACATACACTTTTTACATTTGCAGGTTCTCTACAGAAATTTTAAGAATCATTTCTTTACAAAATTGCTCATTAAAATGGTCAAGTTTTGGATTTAAAGTTTTTGCATCAATCATCCGAGCTTATTTGCTGGTTTACTAACTTTCCCGCTGTATTTAATAATCAAAACTAATTTTTCACTGCTAAAAACGAGATGAATCAAGACTGATTTAAGTTCTATTGATTATTGCTTATTTTCCTCTCTTACAATCTTTGAAGTACTTTGTAATTATAAAGTAATTAGCAAAGCGTCTCTTTTAATAGACTCATTCATTCACAAACTGATAATCATGGTGACAAAACAGCTAAAATTTTATAGTAAAGACGGTGTTCTGTGCACATTTCTTATCTTATCAGGACAAGTATGTGACCCGATCGGTACACATTGAAAGGTTTGCTACCCGGCGGTCGAGTTAATAGTATAATTAGAACCAAGCAGCAGCTGGTTGGAAGCAACTTCCAACTGGATGCCAAGTGGTTGCTACATTGCCAATTACTATCAAGCCAGCCCTTTGGTAGCAAACATTCCAATGACTTTCAATGTGTGTCGATCGGATGAACTTTAAATCACTTAAACTGCTTTTCTACTTTACAAGTGTTTTGCTGTTTTTTTTTTTTTTAATTGAAATAGGCGTTATCACATCGCCACGCTTTTATATACTTTATATAGTGTATCTTGATAAAAAAAATTTATATAGGTGCTGTTTGCTGTTGAGAGATTTAATTAGAGTACCTACTTGACAAACTTTCCGGGATTAACAAAAAGGCATATAAAGTAGTATTTTTAACTCGTTTGACGGTATATTATGATGTTATTATTTTTTCTCGTCACTTCTTGATCGATGACTTTTGTTTTTGTTTCATTCATAAGTGGTTTCACGAACAAAAAAGTATTCAAGTACTCAAGAGTAAAAGGGTCGCAAATGATGGGATTGTTTTGAAGCTTTATTTATAAGTTTCAATTAAGCGTGATTATCTTGTTGTCAAACTTAAGTACATCTATGTGCAGGAAATGCACAAGTGATAAGGACTAATCGAATTTATATCTTGAATTGAATGAGTCAAATTGTTTTGTTTTTGATTGCTAGACGTTTGCAGTTTAACTGCTACTTTTTTCTGAAGTGTTGGAATTTGGGACTCATGAACTCTGCACAAAATGCAGGTGTTAAAATTATAAGTTCAATCGTCATACTCTCAAATGTCATCTTAGGACTTTTCTCTTAAAGGTCGTTCTTTGTAAAAGTCAACAGTTTATGTTGCAGAATTGAATTGACAACTCTGCATGGGAACTTCGTGCTCAAACCTAGACTGGACTTAGACTTACTAAGGGGCAACGTGTCATAATTATTAAATTAATATAAATGGCTGCAATAAGCCAATATCTAACTCAACTGTTTAAAATTCTTATAGAAATGTTTTAAATATCAATAATGTACTCACTTTTTATGTTTCTGAATACCTTTTGGTAATAAATTATATACTTACTTACTTACTATAAAACCAAATCTTACCAAATTAAACCAATTATTGAACCAGTTAAGTCAGTTTTATTCAGTTTACTGATAAGTTTTGGTTGAAAAGTGTTTTCGTTGGAAACAAGGATTTAAAGTAAAACCATTGAGTTTTTATAATTTCTTTATCGATACTTTTTTTTATTTCAAATTGTTTTAATTGTTTAACATCATCACAAAATTATTTTTTAATTATCTTTTATTATTATTATTATTATTCTCGTGGTGTTAATTATTATCGCGAAATTGCAATTTTCTTTATATATAGTACATCTACTAATGTTTCCTTTCAGTACAACTTTAAACTATTTTTTTATGCATTTTTGTGTGTGGGGTTGTTTTAAGCTATTTAAAAAACTTTTTTTTTGTTAACTGATAACACCAGAACTTTAGTTGTATAAAATAGAGCACTACGTAAAAATTTCAATAGGAATTTTGTTTAATAAATATTGCCACCAAGAGCGTCATTGTAAATTTTTAATAATATTCGATTAATTGAGTTTCTAACACTTTTACGATTTAGAGAACTTTAAATTTGCATTAATTAATGTGCTTGCGTTATGACTTTTTTTTTTTTGTGATTAATTCTCAACCTTCCAATAACTTACTGATAAAACAAACAATGGTGACTAAATGAAAAGTTCAATTTAATAAAATTGCAACCTCATGAATAAATCTAACTTAATTCTTATTCTAATTCTTGTTTTATTTATATATTTTCAAATTTGAGCATTTACCTAAATTAGAAAAATTGAAAAGCTATCAAAATTATTAAACAAATTGTAAGTAAATCATCAATTGAAAAGTGTTCCTATACAAGAGATCACATAAAACATAAAACAATTGCATGGCTCTGTTGATTACTTTTTGGGGGTTTAAGATAGTCAAATCAATGAAGAACTATGACTAATAAACTTTAAATACATATAAATTTTTGACTCGATTAAATTTCTTCATTTCTTTATAAAATATCTACTTTTAGCGTTTTAATTCTAATACAGTAGTCAATTTTTCAATTATCGAAAATGGCGATGGAACGAGATCATTTTGAAGTATGTCTATTCAGCTTCTGTAAGATGAGTCATTTCACACTTACTGTTTAGATTATTTTCTAGGAAATCGAGTGAAAAATTTCATGACTTATGGCGTAAATAATTTAATGAATTCCTAGAATACTTCCAAAATGATAAGCTCCAGTGCACCTGAAATTTTTATCTCTCTCTCAAAAACGAAATCCTTAAATATTTTTAACTACTATATAGGCATTGTGCGTTAATAATTTAAACATTTTCAGCATCATTTTTACGAGCACTTTGTTCTGGAAATAGTTCACTATAACTTGGCGGTAAATCATCTTTATCAAAAGGCGGTGGAGCAGCAGATGGTGATGTGTCTTGGGATGTTGAAACTACTTCTGTATTATGTCTACGTCTTCTACGTTGCGGTCGAATAGCTGTCGTTGTCGTTTGTGGAATTGGTGAAAGGCATCGTTTAATTTTATATATTATCCAAATTAATGCACCGCAAGTAAGCATGGTAAGGATGAGTGATGTAATTGCGCTTAGGAAGATCTGAATAATATTTTCACTTGATGTCGAATCATCATTTAAATCGGTTACAAAAATGGACGAAGAAGCACAGCCTGAAGATGGCTCATCAAGACAATTGGGTTCGATACAATTGACAATAGAATCGTTAACAAAACGCTTATCAATACAACTCTTAATATTATTTGGCTTACAATTAAATTCACCGTCAAAATCATTAGAGCACTTTTTGAACGCAGTTGCTATTAACTGAAATTCTATAAAATCCTCATCTTTTGGAAATATTGCGGACGAATCGATAGAAAGAGTGATTTTAACTTTTCCCGAAAGATCCTCATAGCTTGTAATCTTCCCGTTTGATATACTTCCACAAATACTCTGCTTAATATTGTTATTGTATTTTATCTGCAATGAGTCAATGCATCGCTCGCTGTATTTGTGCTTTCTTAAATTCATTTTCATAATGTTCACATATATGCCACTTTTGGAATCAAATTTTTCCGTACTTATTGTGAATTTACATTCATTTTTCACTTTTCTTGCCTGTGAGGCATTAAATCTTAGGTTGAGAATTACAGCTGAATTAATTCGATTTAGCTCAATATCATATTTGTTAATTTTCGTAGAGAATAGAGTCGTTAGCTGTCTTTTTTGCATACAAAACATCGATACATTTGGTTCTAGCCATTCCTGTCGAACTAAAAGCAAAGAGAACAAAAATAAATGGAATTGATTAGATCCAGTAAATAAAATCTTGATGACTCATTTAGCTTATTTAAATTCAATATCGTTGAGATTTTATCATTTTATTGTTAATTTGTACTTACAATACTGTTGATGCGATGTTTTTATGATGATTAAAAGTATAAATAAAGGCAGAAATAAAGTGTTTAAATTTCTCATTGCGTAAAAATTGAAATTTTCATCAAAACTGATCCTTATGACCGAATTACTATAATTTTTGGCACTTAAAACAGTCACTACATGTTATTATTAAATTTATTCAGCTTTTGCATTTAAAAAAGTGCTTGAATTAAATTATTTTGAAACAAATGAAATATTTACTTTTGTGATTCTATATTAAGCACAGATTTTTTAGCACTAGGTTTCAGAACTGCACAACCTTCTATGTATTTATTTCTCTTTCTGCTGTTCTGTGAGTTGTTTGTTGCCCTCAGTTTGACTCAGTAAACCAAAGAAAAACAAAACATGTTAAATTATACCAATATTAGTACTGGAACACTTAAACATTCTAGTGTCGTTGATCAATAGTGCACTAATGTATGGAATGAATCAATTTAAGCTATGAATTTTGTTGATTTCTTGTAGAATAATTTATCTTACCTAAGTTTTGTTGATTATTGGCTGTTTAGAAAATGCGCTTGATGCATTGAAACCTAAGTACTGTCGATCTTTTTACTTGTTCTTGTTTGAATTTTTAAAAACCGTTTCTTTTTTTAACGGATTTTTATCCATGAGCAAGTTTAATGATAATTTTTGATGCTGTTGGAACCGAATTATGTACCTTTTTCTGACAATTTTGATTTTATTTCATAAAGACATTAAAATTATAAATTACACATTTAGTTTGGGTATTTATTTGATTGTGCAAATCTTGCTATTAAAAATCTTGTTAAGTATGTTCACTGAGTATTTGAATAATACCCATTGTCATCTGGTGAAGCAAAACGATCCTGTGCATTTATTCTACTGTTCCAATAATTATTGCTGCTATTACTACCACTTTGTCCATTAGGTTTATTTGTTTGTTGCTGATTAGAAAATGCTTGATTTGTCGGAATTTCAGGTAGAATTTTGGATATTGCCTCAATGTCAATTAAATCCTTTGCTATATTTTGAATCTTTTTTGTGTAATTGAAAATCAAACTAATTGTATTAATTAAGTATTCTTCTTGTGTGATCTTCTTTTCAAATCGGGCCTTATAAAGAAGTTGAAATTCGCCAAAAAAGATTTTTATGACATTTATGAGACATTTGTTCATATGTTCGTTATGGGATTTTGCTCCGTAAGACTTTTTAAAACATCCAGGACACTTTATTTCCTCAACTTTCCTTTGATCGATTCTACTTTTTGTTGGTGTCTGTATTTTAATTTTAACATTTTTCTTATCAAAGTTCTCGTACCAATATTTGTCACCTTCAATCTCTTCTATTGTATTATTAATTTCTTGTTGATTTACTGTTGGCGGTTTAGATGTGATGTTAGTTTCCAAAACTATCGACTCATCATTGGCAATTTTTCTTGCTTCCGTTAAATTCTTGGATGTATGAATAATCTCTAATCGAACATTGTATGCATGTTGTAAGTAACTTAAGCAATGAGGGCAAATAAATTGAGGTAACAAATCTGTCTTTTCCACCTGAAAGGAATCATATAACGATTAGATCTATATAAAGGAAGATAATTTATCAAATTGATACCTTTTCTGATGATATATTTTCAATCATTTCTGCTATTGTGACTTGTTGTGCTTTTGCAAGACGTGTTTTAGGTATTGTAAGATACTTATCACAGACATTTGAATAGATATAAATTTGTCCTCTATTTCCACATACTCTACACAGCTTGCTTATCATTAAATCTGTTTCGTTCTTACTGCCTTCATCCTCAAAATCTGGACTTTTATCTCCACTCTCTTCATTTGTACCTTTTGCCTCCTCAAACTCATTATTACAATCTTGTTCCTTATAATACTGCTCTAGAAACGTTTGATAACTTGTTTGAGCTTGATTTTCCATTATTTTTATGTTTTGTTTACTTTTGTCGTGTACTTTTATTAAAGTTTTATATTATTGGCTTATTTCAATGCTCTTTTTAAACAATACAAAATCAATTGTGTACTTGTACTGTGCCTTGTAGGTTTTTTGGACTTTTTGGCTGCTTTAATTTACAAAGCAATGCTCAAAACAAATAAATAATTTTATCACAACAAAAACAAACACGACTTACAAAGAAAGCCATTAAACTTCCACGCTTCTTTTGACTGAACTTTTTTTTAAAACAAAAAGAAAATCCAAAAGGTAAGTTTGAAAACTTTATTCCTTTTTTTATTATAAAAGTTACATATTAATCTTAAGTGTGTGTTAAATGCGGGACGTAAATGGACGTAATTCTGACAAAGTTTCAACTCGATCTGAGAACCTGTTCCGGCTGACTTCATACACACACTTTAGGGTATGATAAGTCCAAAATTTAAGCAGAAAAAAATGCAAAATGAAATTCCGAAGTGCTGTAGACAATATAAATGTGAGCTATGCTTAAGGAGTTAATCTCTGAAGAAATCTTCTAAACAATCGATCAAGTTATTGAACGATATAATTGCTATTTCAGTTTCCTCATCCAATTAAAGACTTTTATTCTTGCTACGCAATTTTAAATACTAAGATTAATGCGAATCAACTTATACTCATAAAAAAAAATTGGCGAAAGTCTAGAATAAAACATATCTTGGTATTATAAATGATAAAGAATGCTAATGTAGATATAAAATCGATATTTTTTTGAAATAGCCTACTACGATCGAAACCAAAAATGCTTTAGATTCCATTTAAAACTTATCTAGGTATTATAAATGATAAAGAATGCTAATGTAGGTATAAAATCGATATTTTTTTGAAATAGCCTACTATGATCGAAATCAAAAATGCTTTAGATTTCATTTTAAAACATACCTAGGTTTTATAAATGATAAAGAATGCTAATGTAGATATAAAATCGATATTTTTTTTGAAAATAGCCAACTACGATCGAAACCAAAAATGCTTTAGATTTCATTTTAAAACATACCTAGGTTTTATAAATGATAAAGAATGCTAATGTAGATATAAAATCGATATTTTTTTGAAAATAGCCAACTATGATCGAAATCAAAAATGCTTTAAATTTCATTTTTAAACTTATCTAGGCATTATAAATGAAAAAGAATGCTAATGTAGATATAAAATCGATATTTTTTTTGAAAATAGCCTACTACGATCGAAACCAAAAATGCTTTAGATTTCATTTTAAAACATACCTAGGTTTTATAAATGATAAAGAATGCTAATGTAGATATAAAATCGATATTTTTTTTGAAAATAGCCTACTACGATTGAAACCATAAATGCTTTAGATTTCATTTTAAAACATATCTAGGTATTATAAATGATAAAGAATGCTAATGTAGGTATAAAATCGATATTTTTTTGAAATAGCCTACTTTGATCGAAATCAAAAATGCTTTAGATTTCATTTTAAAACATATCTAGGTATTATAAATGATAAAGAATGCTAATGTAGGTATAAAATCGATATTTTTTTGAAAATAGCCTACTATGATCGAAACCGAAAATGCTTTAGATTTCATTTAAAAACATATCTAGGTATTATATATGATAAAGAATGCTAATGAAGATATAAAATCGATATTTTTTTTGAAAATAGCCAACTATGATTGAAACCATAAATGCTTTAGATTTCATTTTAAAACATATCTAGGTATTATAAATGATAAAGAATGCTAATGTAGGTATAAAATCGATATTTTTTTGAAATAGCCTACTTTGATCGAAATCAAAAATGCTTTAGATTTCATTTTAAAACATATCTAGGTATTATAAATGATAAAGAACGCTAATGTTGATATAAAATCGATATTTTTTTGAAAATAGCCTACTATGATCGAAACCGAAAATGCTTTAGATTTCATTTAAAAACATATCTAGGTATTAAGGTGCGCGACATTCGTTTAACCGCACCATAATTTCTTCAATTTTCACTTTTATAAACACTTTAAGGATGGCAACTATTTATTATTTTTAAAGCTGTTTCCAAGTATGTTTAAAATTAGTAAAGAGAAGTCAGCTAAATGTTGTGCCTTGTTAAATTAATTAATTTTTTTATAAATTACAACAACAAAGTGCGAAGTTCGTTTAGCCGCACTTTGAAAATATTAAAATTTTGAGCTGTAAACGTTATTTATTGTACTTATTCTATTCTTAAAGTATTTAAGCAACAAAAATCTATGTTTGCAGACAGTTCCAGAATTTTCCATTAAGTTTTTCACGAGATTTTCCTTCATTTATTTTGTCATACTGAAAATATCTTCAAAATTAATTTTTGCTGTTATTTTTCATGAAACTGTAATTGTTTTGTCTAAATTAGGTAGAAAATGGTTTAAAGTATTAAATGAATCACAAATGTCTTCATCTTTAATTGGTTTTAGGACAAAAATTTGAGAAAAATATGTTTGAGGTGAAAATTTTTCACCACTTTGTTATAATCATTAATAATTTTTGACAAAACTGCACATATCATATAGAATTTGAATAGCCTACCGTATTTATCATATTAAACTTGACATAAAACAGAAAACTGCATAGTTCTACGACCAATAGAACTTGAAAATTTTATGAAAGATTTAGGTTGTGGTGAAAAATTTCCACATAGAAAATATAAATTCCAAAAAAACTTCATTCATTAATGTTTTTAATGATCATTTTTAATTTTTCTTCTTAAGAAAACACTGTTTTAACTTTATTGAAATGAAACAATAGCTTAATACAGGTTTTTTTTTGAAATTTATATTTTCTATGTGGAAATTTTTCACCACAACCTAAATCTTTCATAAAATTTTCAAGTTCTATTGGTCATAGAACTATGCAGTTTTCTGTTTTATGTCAAGTTTAATATGATAAATACGGTAGGCTATTCAAATTCTATATGATATGTGCAGTTTTGTCAAAAATTATTAATGATTATAACAAAGTGGTGAAAAATTTTCACCTCAAACATATTTTTCTCAAATTTTTGTCCTAAAACCAATTAAAGATGAAGACATTTGTGATTCATTTAATACTTTAAACCATTTTCTACCTAATTTAGACAAAACAATTACAGTTTCATGAAAAATAACAGCAAAAATTAATTTTGAAGATATTTTCAGTATGACAAAATAAATGAAGGAAAATCTCGTGAAAAACTTAATGGAAAATTCTGGAACTGTCTGCAAACATAGATTTTTGTTGCTTAAATACTTTAAGAATAGAATAAGTACAATAAATAACGTTTACAGCTCAAAATTTTAATATTTTCAAAGTGCGGCTAAACGAACTTCGCACTTTGTTGTTGTAATTTATAAAAAAATTAATTAATTTAACAAGGCACAACATTTAGCTGACTTCTCTTTACTAATTTTAAACATACTTGGAAACAGCTTTAAAAATAATAAATAGTTGCCATCCTTAAAGTGTTTATAAAAGTGAAAATTGAAGAAATTATGGTGCGGTTAAACGAATGTCGCGCACCTTATATATGATAAAGAATGCTAATGAAGATATAAAATCGATATTTTTTTTGAAAATAGCCTACTATGATCGAAACCAAAAATGCTTTAAATTGCATTTTAAAACATATCTAGATATTATAAATAATAAAGAATGCTAATAAAGATATAAAATCAATATTTTTTTTGAAAATAGCCTACTACGATCGAAACCAAAAATGCTTTTGATTTCATTTTTAAACATATCTAGGCATTATAAATGATAAAGAATGCTAATGAAGATATAAAATCGATATTTTTTTTGAAAATAGCCTACTACGATCGAAACCAAAAATGCTTTAGATTCCATTTTAAAACTTATCTAGGTATTATAAATGATAAAGAATAATAATGAAGATATAAAATCAAAAGTTTTTTGAAAACAGCCTACTGTGATCGAAACCAAAAATGCTTTAGATTCCATTTTAAAACTTATCTAGGTATTATAAATGATAAAGAATGCTAATGTAGATATAAAATCTATATTTTTTTTTTGAAAATAGCCAAATATGATCGAAATCAAAAATGCTTTAAATTGCATTTTAAAACAAATCTAGGTATTGTAAATGATAAAGAATGCTAATGAAGATATAAAATCGATATTTTTTTTGAAAATAGCCTACTACGATCGAAACCAAAAATGCTTTAGATTCCATTTTAAAACTTATCTAGGTATTATAAATGAAAAAGAATAATAATGAAGATATAAAATCAAAAGTTTTTTGAAAACAGCCTACTGTGATCGAATCCAAAAATGCTTTAGATTCCATTTTAAAACTTATCTAGGTATTATAAATGATAAAGAATGCTAATGAAGATATAAAATCGATATTTTTTTTGAAAATAGCCAACTATGATTGAAACCAAAAATGCTTTAGATTTCATTTTAAAACTTATCTAGGTATTATAAATGATAAAGAATGCTAATAAAGATATAAAATCGATATTTTTTTTGAAAATAGCCTACTACGATCGAAACCAAAAATGCTTTTGATTTCATTTTTTAACATATCTAGGCATTATAAATGATAAAGAATGCTAATGAAGATATAAAATCGATATTTTTTTTGAAAATAGCCTACTACGATCGAAACCAAAAATGCTTTAGATTCCATTTTAAAACTTATCTAGGTATTATAAATGATAAAGAATAATAATGAAGATATAAAATCAAAAGTTTTTTGAAAACAGCCTACTGTGATCGAAACCAAAAATGCTTTAGATTCCATTTTAAAACTTATCTAGGTATTATAAATGATAAAGAATGCTAATGAAGATATAAAATCGATATTTTTTTTTGAAAATAGCCAACTATGATTGAAACCAAAAATGCTTTAGATTTCATTTTAAAACATATCAAGGTATTATAAATGAAAAAGGATGCTAATGTAGATATAAAATCGATATTTTTTTAAAAATAGGCTACTACGATCGAAACCAAAAATGCTTTAAATTGCATTTTAAAACATATCTAGATATTATAAATAATAAAGAATGCTAATAAAGATATAAAATCGATATTTTTTTTGAAAATAGCCTACTACGATCGAAACCAAAAATGCTTTTGATTTCATTTTAAAACATATCTAGATATTATAAATAATAAAGAATGCTAATAAAGATATAAAATCTATATTTTTTTTGAAAATAGCCAAATATGATCGAAACCAAAAATGCTTTAAATTGCATTTTAAAACATATCTAGGTATTATAAATGATAAAGAATGTTAATGTAGATATAAAATCGATATTTTTTTTGAAAATAGCCAACTATGATTGAAACCAAAAATGCTTTAGATTTCATTTTTAAACATATCTAGGCATTATAAATGATAAAGAATGCTAATGTAGATATAAAATCTATATTTTTTTTTTGAAAATAGCCAAATATGATCGAAATCAAAAATGCTTTAAATTGCATTTTAAAACAAATCTAGGTATTGTAAATAATAAAGAATGCTAATGAAGATATAAAATCGATATTTTTTTTGAAAATAGCCTACTACGATCGAAACCAAAAATGCTTTTGATTTCATTTTAAAACATATCTAGATATTATAAATAATAAAGAATGCTAATAAAGATATAAAATCTATATTTTTTTTGAAAATAGCCAAATATGATCGAAACCAAAAATGCTTTAAATTGCATTTTAAAACATATCTAGGTATTATAAATGATAAAGAATGTTAATGTAGATATAAAATCGATATTTTTTTTGAAAATAGCCAACTATGATTGAAACCAAAAATGCTTTAAATTGCATTTTAGAACATATCTAGGTATTATAAATGATAAAGAATGTTAATGTAGATATAAAATCGATATTTTTTATGAAAATAGCCTACTACGATCGAAACCAAAAATGCTTTAGATTCCATTTTAAAACATATCTAGGTATTATAAATGATAAAGAATGCTAATGAAGATATAAAATCGATATTTTTTTTGAAAATAGCCTACTACGATCGAAACCAAAAATGCTTTAGATTGCATTTTAAAACATATCTAGGTATTATAAATAATAAAGAATGCTAATAAAGATATAAAATCGATATTTTTTTTGAAAATAGCCTACTACGATCGAAACCAAAAATGCTTTAGATTTCATTTTAAAACTTATCTAGGTATTATAAATGATAAAAAATAATAATGAAGATAAAAAATCGAAAGTTTTTTGAAAACAGCCTACTGTGAACGAAACCAAAAATGCTTTAGATTCCATTTTAAAACATATCTAGGTATTATAAATGATAAAGAATAATAATGAAGATATAAAATCAAAAGTTTTTTGAAAACAGCCTACTGTGATCGAAACCAAAAATGCTTTAGATTCCATTTTAAAACTTATCTAGGTATTATAAATGATAAAGAATAATAATGAAGATATAAAATCAAAAGTTTTTTGAAAACAGCCTACTGTGATCGAAACCAAAAATGCTTTAGATTCCATTTTAAAACTTATCTAGGTATTATAAATGATAAAAAATAATAATGAAGATAAAAAATCGAAAGTTTTTTGAAAACAGCCTACTGTGATCGAAACCAAAAATGCTTTAGATTCCATTTTAAAACTTATCTAGGTATTATAAATGATAAAAAATAATAATGAAGATAAAAAATCGAAAGTTTTTTGAAAACAGCCTACTGTGATCGAAACCAAAAATGCTTTAGATTCCATTTTAAAACTTATCTAGGTATTATAAATGATAAAAAATAATAATGAAGATAAAAAATCGAAAGTTTTTTGAAAACAGCCTACTGTGATCGAAACCAAAAATGCTTTAGATTCCATTTTAAAACTTATCTAGGTATTATAAATAATAAAGAATGCTAATGAAGATATAAAATCGATATTTTTTTTGAAAATAGCCTACTACGATCGGAACCAAAAATGCTTTAGATTTCATTTTAAAACATATCTAGGTATTATAAATGATAAAGAATGCTAATGTAAATATAAAATCTATATTTTTTTTTGAAAATAGCCAAATATGATCGAAATCAAAAATGCTTTAAATTGCATTTTAAAACATATCTAGGTATTATAAATGATAAAGAATGTTAATGTAGATATAAAAACGATATTTTTTTTTAAAATAGCCAAATATGATTGAAACCAAAAATGCTTTAAATTGCATTTTAAAACATATCTAGGTATTATAAATGATAAAGAATGTTAATGTAGATATAAAATCGATATTTTTTTTGAAAATAGCCTACTACGATCGAAACCAAAAATGCTTTAGATTCCATTTTAAAACTTATCTAGGTATTATAAATGATAAAGAATGCTAATGTAAATATAAAATCTATATTTTTTTTTTTGAAAATAGCCAAATATGATCGAAATCAAAAATGCTTTAAATTGCATTTTAAAACAAATCTAGGTATTGTAAATGATAAAGAATGCTAATGAAGATATAAAATCGATATTTTTTTTGAAAATAGCCTACTACGATCGAAACCAAAAATGCTTTAGATTCCATTTTAAAACTTATCTAGGTATTATAAATGATAAAGAATAATAATGAAGATATAAAATCAAAAGTTTTTTGAAAACAGCCTACTGTGATCGAATCCAAAAATGCTTTAGATTCCATTTTAAAACTTATCTAGGTATTATAAATGATAAAGAATGCTAATGAAGATATAAAATCGATATTTTTTTTGAAAATAGCCAACTATGATTGAAACCAAAAATGCTTTAGATTTCATTTTAAAACTTATCTAGGTATTATAAATGATAAAGAATGCTAATAAAGATATAAAATCGATATTTTTTTTGAAAATAGCCTACTACGATCGAAACCAAAAATGCTTTTGATTTCATTTTTAAACATATCTAGGCATTATAAATGATAAAGAATGCTAATGAAGATATAAAATCGATATTTTTTTTGAAAATAGCCTACTACGATCGAAACCAAAAATGCTTTAGATTCCATTTTAAAACTTATCTAGGTATTATAAATGATAAAGAATAATAATGAAGATATAAAATCAAAAGTTTTTTGAAAACAGCCTACTGTGATCGAAACCAAAAATGCTTTAGATTCCATTTTAAAACTTATCTAGGTATTATAAATGATAAAGAATGCTAATGAAGATATAAAATCGATATTTTTTTTGAAAATAGCCAACTATGATTGAAACCAAAAATGCTTTAGATTTCATTTTAAAACATATCAAGGTATTATAAATGAAAAAGGATGCTAATGTAGATATAAAATCGATATTTTTTTAAAAATAGGCTACTACGATCGAAACCAAAAATGCTTTAAATTGCATTTTAAAACATATCTAGATATTATAAATAATAAAGAATGCTAATAAAGATATAAAATCGATATTTTTTTTGAAAATAGCCTACTACGATCGAAACCAAAAATGCTTTTGATTTCATTTTTAAACATATCTAGGCATTATAAATGATAAAGAATGCTAATGAAGATATAAAATCGATATTTTTTTTGAAAATAGCCTACTACGATCGAAACCAAAAATGCTTTTGATTTCATTTTTAAACATATCTAGGCATTATAAATGATAAAGAATGCTAATGAAGATATAAAATCGATATTTTTTTTGAAAATAGCCTACTACGATCGAAACCAAAAATGCTTTAGATTCCATTTTAAAACTTATCTAGGTATTATAAATGATAAAGAATAATAATGAAGATATAAAATCAAAAGTTTTTTGAAAACAGCTTACTGTGATCGAAACCAAAAATGCTTTAGATTCCATTTTAAAACTTATCTAGGTATTATAAATGATAAAGAATGTTAATATAGATATAAAATCTATATTTTTTTTGAAAATAGCCAAATATGATCGAAACCAAAAATGCTTAAAATTGCATTTTAAAACATATCTAGATATTATAAATAATAAAGAATGCTAATAAAGATATAAAATCGATATTTTTTTTGAAAATAGCCTACTACGATCGAAACCAAAAATGCTTTTGATTTCATTTTTAAACATATCTAGGCATTATAAATGATAAAGAATGCTAATGAAGATATAAAATCGATATTTTTTTTGAAAATAGCCTACTACGATCGAAACCAAAAATGCTTTTGATTTCATTTTTAAACATATCTAGGCATTATAAATGATAAAGAATGCTAATGTAGATATAAAATCGATATTTTTTTTGAAAATAGCCTACTACGATCGAAACCAAAAATGCTTTAGATTCCATTTTAAAACTTATCTAGGTATTATAAATGATAAAGAATGCTAATGAAGATATAAAATCGATATTTTTTTTTGAAAATAGCCTACTACGATCGAAACCAAAAATGCTTTTGATTTCATTTTTAAACATATCTAGGTATTATAAATGATAAAGAATGCTAATGTAAATATAAAATCTATATTTTTTTTTTGAAAATAGCCAAATATGATCGAAATCAAAAATGCTTTAAATTGCATTTTAAAACAAATCTAGGTATTGTAAATGATAAAGAATGCTAATGAAGATATAAAATCTATATTTTTTTTTTGAAAATAGCCAAATATGATCGAAATCAAAAATGCTTTAAATTGCATTTTAAAACAAATCTAGGTATTGTAAATGATAAAGAATGCTAATGAAGATATAAAATCGATATTTTTTTTGAAAACAGCCTACTGTGATCGAAACCAAAAATGCTTTAGATTCCATTTTAAAACTTATCTAGGTATTATAAATGATAAAGAATGCTTATGTAGATATAAAATCTATATTTTTTTTTTGAAAATAGCCAAATATGATCGAAATCAAAAATGCTTTAAATTGCATTTTAAAACAAATCTAGGTATTGTAAATAATAAAGAATGCTAATGAAGATATAAAATCGATATTTTTTTTGAAAACAGCCTACTGTGATCGAAACCAAAAATGCTTTAGATTTCATTTTAAAACAAATCTAGGTATTGTAAATAATAAAGAATGCTAATGTAGATATAAAATCGATATTTTTTATGAAAATAGCCAACTATGATTGAAACCAAAAATGCTTTAAATTGCATTTTAAAACATATCTAGGTATTATAAATGATAAAGAATGTTAATGTAGATATAAAATCGATATTTTTTATGAAAATAGCCTACTACGATCGAAACCAAAAATGCTTTAGATTCCATTTTAAAACATATCTAGGTATTATAAATGATAAAGAATGCTAATGAAGATATAAAATCGATATTTTTTTTGAAAATAGCCTACTACGATCGAAACCAAAAATGCTTTAGATTCCATTTTAAAACTTATCTAGGTATTATAAATGATAAAGAATGCTAATGTAAAAACAAAATCTATATTTTTTTTTGAAAATAGCCAAATATGATCGAAATCAAAAATGCTTTAAATTGCATTTTAAAACATATCAATGTATTATAAATGGTTATAAATGATAAAGAATGCTAATGAAGATATAAAATCGACATTTTTTTGAAAAAAGCCTACTATGATCGAAACCAAAAATGCTTTTGATTTCATTTTAAAACATACCTAGGTTTTATAAATGATAAAGAATGCTAATGTAGATATAAAATCTATATTTTTTTTTTGAAAATAGCCAAATATGATCGAAATCAAAAATGCTTTAAATTGCATTTTAAAACAAATCTAGGTATTGTAAATAATAAAGAATGCTAATGAAGATATAAAATCGATATTTTTTTTGAAAATAGCCTACTACAATCGAAACCAAAAATGCTTTAGATTTCATTTTAAAACTTATCTAGGTATTATAAATGATAAAAAATAATAATGAAGATAAAAAATCGAAAGTTTTTTGAAAACAGCCTACTGTGAACGAAACCAAAAATGCTTTAGATTCCATTTTAAAACATATCTAGGTATTATAAATGATAAAGAATGCTAATGAAGATATAAAATCTATATTTTTTTTTGAAAATAGCCAAATATGATCGAAATCAAAAATGCTTTAAATTGCATTTTAAAACAAATCTAGGTATTATAAATAATAAAGAATGCTAATGAAGATATAAAATCGATATTTTTTTTGAAAATAGCCTACTACGATCGGAACCAAAAATGCTTTAGATTTCATTTTAAAACATATCTAGGTATTATAAATGATAAAGAATGTTAATGTAGATATAAAATCGATATTTTTTTTGAAAATAGCCAACTATGATTGAAACCAAAAATGCTTTAAATTGCATTTTAAAACATATCTAGGTATTATAAATGATAAAGAATGTTAATGTAGATATAAAATCGATATTTTTTTTGAAAAAAGCCAACTATGATTGAAACCAAAAATGCTTTAAATTGCATTTTAAAACATATCTAGGTATTATAAATGATAAAGAATGTTAATGTAGATATAAAATCGATATTTTTTATGAAAATAGCCTACTACGATCGAAACCAAAAATGCTTTAGATTCCATTTTAAAACTTATCTAGGTATTATAAATGATAAAGAATGCTAATGTAAAAATAAAATCTATATTTTTTTTTGAAAATAGCCAAATATGATCGAAATCAAAAATGCTTTAAATTGCATTTTAAAACATATCTAGGTATTATAAATAATAAAGAATGCTAATAAAGATATAAAATCGATATTTTTTTTGAAAATAGCCTACTACGATCGAAACCAAAAATGCTTTAGATTTCATTTTAAAACATATCTAGGTATTATAAATGATAAAGAATGCTAATGAAGATATAAAATCGATATTTTTTTTGAAAATAGCCTACTACGATCGAAACCAAAAATGCTTTAGATTCCATTTTAAAACTTATCTAGGTATTATAAATGATAAAGAATGCTAATGTAAAAATAAAATCTATATTTTTTTTTGAAAATAGCCAAATATGATCGAAATCAAAAATGCTTTAAATTGCATTTTAAAACATATCAATGTATTATAAATGGTTATAAATGATAAAGAATGCTAATGAAGATATAAAATCGACATTTTTTTGAAAATAGCCTACTATGATCGAAACCAAAAATGCTTTTGATTTCATTTTAAAACATACCTAGGTTTTATAAATGATAAAGAATGCTAATGAAGATATGAAATCGATATTTTTTTTAAATAGCCTACTATGATCGAAACCAAAAATGCTTTTGATTTCATTTTAAAACATACCTAGGTTTTATAAATAATAAAGAATGCTAATGAAGATATAAAATCGATATTTTTTTTGAAAATAGCCTACTACGATCAAAATCAAAAATGCTTTAGATTTCATTTTAAAACATATCTAGGTTTTATAAATAATAAAGAATGCTAATGAAGATATAAAATCGATATTTTTTTTGAAAATAGCCTACTACGATCGAAACCAAAAATGCTTTTGATTTCATTTTAAAACATACCTAGGTTTTATAAATAATAAAGAATGCTAATGAAGATATAAAATCGATATTTTTTTGAAATAGCCTACTACGATCGAAACCAAAAATGCTTTTGATTTCATTTTTAAACATATCTAGGTATTATAAATGATAAAGAATGTTAATGTAGATATAAAATCGATATTTTTTATGAAAATAGCCTACTACGATCGAAACCAAAAATGCTTTAGATTCCATTTTAAAACATATCTAGGTATTATAAATGATAAAGAATGCTAATGAAGATATAAAATCGATATTTTTTTTGAAAATAGCCTACTACGATCGAAACCAAAAATGCTTTAGATTCCATTTTAAAACTTATCTAGGTATTATAAATGATAAAGAATGCTAATGTAAAAACAAAATCTATATTTTTTTTTGAAAATAGCCAAATATGATCGAAATCAAAAATGCTTTAAATTGCATTTTAAAACATATCAATGTATTATAAATGGTTATAAATGATAAAGAATGCTAATGAAGATATAAAATCGACATTTTTTTGAAAAAAGCCTACTATGATCGAAACCAAAAATGCTTTTGATTTCATTTTAAAACATACCTAGGTTTTATAAATGATAAAGAATGCTAATGTAGATATAAAATCTATATTTTTTTTTTGAAAATAGCCAAATATGATCGAAATCAAAAATGCTTTAAATTGCATTTTAAAACAAATCTAGGTATTGTAAATAATAAAGAATGCTAATGAAGATATAAAATCGATATTTTTTTTGAAAATAGCCTACTACAATCGAAACCAAAAATGCTTTAGATTTCATTTTAAAACTTATCTAGGTATTATAAATGATAAAAAATAATAATGAAGATAAAAAATCGAAAGTTTTTTGAAAACAGCCTACTGTGAACGAAACCAAAAATGCTTTAGATTCCATTTTAAAACATATCTAGGTATTATAAATGATAAAGAATGCTAATGAAGATATAAAATCTATATTTTTTTTTGAAAATAGCCAAATATGATCGAAATCAAAAATGCTTTAAATTGCATTTTAAAACAAATCTAGGTATTATAAATAATAAAGAATGCTAATGAAGATATAAAATCGATATTTTTTTTGAAAATAGCCTACTACGATCGGAACCAAAAATGCTTTAGATTTCATTTTAAAACATATCTAGGTATTATAAATGATAAAGAATGTTAATGTAGATATAAAATCGATATTTTTTTTGAAAATAGCCAACTATGATTGAAACCAAAAATGCTTTAAATTGCATTTTAAAACATATCTAGGTATTATAAATGATAAAGAATGTTAATGTAGATATAAAATCGATATTTTTTTTGAAAAAAGCCAACTATGATTGAAACCAAAAATGCTTTAAATTGCATTTTAAAACATATCTAGGTATTATAAATGATAAAGAATGTTAATGTAGATATAAAATCGATATTTTTTATGAAAATAGCCTACTACGATCGAAACCAAAAATGCTTTAGATTCCATTTTAAAACTTATCTAGGTATTATAAATGATAAAGAATGCTAATGTAAAAATAAAATCTATATTTTTTTTTGAAAATAGCCAAATATGATCGAAATCAAAAATGCTTTAAATTGCATTTTAAAACATATCTAGGTATTATAAATAATAAAGAATGCTAATAAAGATATAAAATCGATATTTTTTTTGAAAATAGCCTACTACGATCGAAACCAAAAATGCTTTAGATTTCATTTTAAAACATATCTAGGTATTATAAATGATAAAGAATGCTAATGAAGATATAAAATCGATATTTTTTTTGAAAATAGCCTACTACGATCGAAACCAAAAATGCTTTAGATTCCATTTTAAAACTTATCTAGGTATTATAAATGATAAAGAATGCTAATGTAAAAATAAAATCTATATTTTTTTTTGAAAATAGCCAAATATGATCGAAATCAAAAATGCTTTAAATTGCATTTTAAAACATATCAATGTATTATAAATGGTTATAAATGATAAAGAATGCTAATGAAGATATAAAATCGACATTTTTTTGAAAATAGCCTACTATGATCGAAACCAAAAATGCTTTTGATTTCATTTTAAAACATACCTAGGTTTTATAAATGATAAAGAATGCTAATGAAGATATGAAATCGATATTTTTTTTAAATAGCCTACTATGATCGAAACCAAAAATGCTTTTGATTTCATTTTAAAACATACCTAGGTTTTATAAATAATAAAGAATGCTAATGAAGATATAAAATCGATATTTTTTTTGAAAATAGCCTACTACGATCAAAATCAAAAATGCTTTAGATTTCATTTTAAAACATATCTAGGTTTTATAAATAATAAAGAATGCTAATGAAGATATAAAATCGATATTTTTTTTGAAAATAGCCTACTACGATCGAAACCAAAAATGCTTTTGATTTCATTTTAAAACATACCTAGGTTTTATAAATAATAAAGAATGCTAATGAAGATATAAAATCGATATTTTTTTGAAATAGCCTACTACGATCGAAACCAAAAATGCTTTTGATTTCATTTTTAAACATATCTAGGCATTATAAATGATAAAGAATGCTAATGAAGATATAAAATCGATATTTTTTTTGAAAATAACCTACTACGATCGAAACCAAAAATGCTTTAGATTCCATTTTAAAACTTATCTAGGTATTATAAATGATAAAGAATGTTAATGTAGATATAAAATCTATATTTTTTTTGAAAATAGCCAAATATGATCGAAACCAAAAATGCTTAAAATTGCATTTTAAAACATATCTAGATATTATAAATAATAAAGAATGCTAATAAAGATATAAAATCGATATTTTTTTTGAAAATAGCCTACTACGATCGAAACCAAAAATGCTTTTGATTTCATTTTTAAACATATCTAGGCATTATAAATGATAAAGAATGCTAATGAAGATATAAAATCGATATTTTTTTTGAAAATAACCTACTACGATCGAAACCAAAAATGCTTTAGATTCCATTTTAAAACTTATCTAGGTATTATAAATGATAAAGAATAATAATGAAGATATAAAATCAAAGGTTTTTTGAAAACAGCCTACTGTGATCGAAACCAAAAATGCTTTAGATTCCATTTTAAAACTTATCTAGGTATTATAAATGATAAAGAATGCTTATGTAGATATAAAATCTATATTTTTTTTTTGAAAATAGCCAAATATGATCGAAATCAAAAATGCTTTAAATTGCATTTTAAAACAAATCTAGGTATTGTAAATAATAAAGAATGCTAATGAAGATATAAAATCGATATTTTTTTTGAAAATAGCCTACTACGATCGAAACCAAAAATGCTTTAGATTTCATTTTAAAACTTATCTAGGTATTATAAATGATAAAAAATAATAATGAAGATAAAAAATCGAAAGTTTTTTGAAAACAGCCTACTGTGATCGAAACCAAAAATGCTTTAGATTCCATTTTAAAACTTATCTAGGTATTATAAATGATAAAGAATGCTAATGAAGATATAAAATCTATATTTTTTTTTGAAAATAGCCAAATATGATCGAAATCAAAAATGCTTTAAATTGCATTTTAAAACAAATCTAGGTATTATAAATGATAAAGAATGTTAATGTAGATATAAAATCGATATTTTTTATGAAAATAGCCAACTATGATTGAAACCAAAAATGCTTTAAATTGCATTTTAAAACATATCTAGGTATTATAAATGATAAAGAATGTTAATGTAGATATAAAATCGATATTTTTTATGAAAATAGCCTACTACGATCGAAACCAAAAATGCTTTAGATTCCATTTTAAAACATATCTAGGTATTATAAATGATAAAGAATGCTAATGAAGATATAAAATCGATATTTTTTTTGAAAATAGCCTACTACGATCGAAACCAAAAATGCTTTAGATTCCATTTTAAAACTTATCTAGGTATTATAAATGATAAAGAATGCTAATGTAAAAATAAAATCTATATTTTTTAGCGCATTTTTGAAACTTGTTTCAAAAAGGTAGCTTAATAACGCACTTTGTTCGGCTGGCTGGCTGGTCGGCTGCTAAGAAAAACTTTTAATCTAGACATCGTAGAGAGTTCTAGTTTTTTGCATTAGTTCCGTTATATCGAGTTATTGGCCCGCCGGACATTTAAAAATCCTAAAACAGTGTATTTATGCTATAATTAATGAATTTTTGTTTTGTTTTCAGTGTAACCTGCTCAAATTTTATTTTACCTCTATAATTTCAATATTACCTCTATAATTTCAAAAAATTTCTAGCCGTTGTAAAATTTGAATTTCAAAAAACCGTTAAATGATAAACTTTTTTTGTATGGAAATTCATTGGAACAAATTATTTAATTATACTATAATTAATTTTTTCGTAGTGCAACTTATAGCGGGAAAATTTCAAACTATTTATTGACCGTTAGAAAATTTGAATTACAAAAAAATGTTAAATGATAAACCCTTTCTGTATGAAAATTCATTGCAACAAATTATTTAATTATACTATAATTAATTTTTTCGTAGTGCAACTTATAGCGGGAAAATTTCAAATTATTATTATATTGACCGTTAGAAAATTTGAATTACAAGAAACCGTTAAATGATAAACTCTTTCTGTATGGAAATTCATTGCAACAAATTATCTAATTATACTATAATTAATGTTTTTTTAGTGCAACTTTTAACGGCAAAATTTCAAATTATTTATTGACCGTTAAATAATAATCCTTTCTATATAAGCATTCATTGTAACTTTTTGTTAATTACACTAAAATTAATGATCTTCTAATCTTCTCATGATCTGTAAATGAACGCAAAATAATTACATAATCAAATACTGATCGCTAAAACAAAAATGCGCTTAAGTCCCTCGATCAATAACACGAGGACTTCTGTAATTTTTTTTGAAAATAGCCAAATATGATCGAAATCAAAAATGCTTTAAATTGCATTTTAAAACAAATCTAGGTATTGTAAATAATAAAGAATGCTAATGAAGATATAAAATCGATATTTTTTTTGAAAATAGCCTACTACAATCGAAACCAAAAATGCTTTAGATTTCATTTTAAAACTTATCTAGGTATTATAAATGATAAAAAATAATAATGAAGATAAAAAATCGAAAGTTTTTTGAAAACAGCCTACTGTGAACGAAACCAAAAATGCTTTAGATTCCATTTGAAAACATATCTAGGTATTATAAATGATAAAGAATGCTAATGAAGATATAAAATCTATATTTTTTTTTGAAAATAGCCAAATATGATCGAAATCAAAAATGCTTTAAATTGCATTTTAAAACAAATCTAGGTATTATAAATAATAAAGAATGCTAATGAAGATATAAAATCGATATTTTTTTTGAAAATAGCCTACTACGATCGGAACCAAAAATGCTTTAGATTTCATTTTAAAACATATCTAGGTATTATAAATGATAAAGAATGCTAATATAAATATAAAATCTATATTTTTTTTTTGAAAATAGCCAAATATGATCGAAATCAAAAATGCTTTAAATTGCATTTTAAAACATATCTAGGTATTATAAATGATAAAGAATGCTAATGAAGATATAAAATCGATATTTTTTTTGAAAATAGCCTACTACGATCGAAACCAAAAATGCTTTAGATTCCATTTTAAAACTTATCTAGGTATTATAAATGATAAAGAATGCTAATGTAAAAATAAAATCTATATTTTTTTTTGAAAATAGCCAAATATGATCGAAATCAAAAATGCTTTAAATTGCATTTTAAAACATATCAATGTATTATAAATGGTTATAAATGATAAAGAATGCTAATGAAGATATAAAATCGACATTTTTTTGAAAATAGCCTACTATGATAGAAACCAAAAATGCTTTTGATTTCATTTTAAAACATACCTAGGTTTTATAAATGATAAAGAATGCTAATGAAGATATGAAATCGATATTTTTTTTAAATAGCCTACTATGATCGAAACCAAAAATGCTTTTGATTTCATTTTAAAACATACCTAGGTTTTATAAATAATAAAGAATGCTAATGAAGATATAAAATCGATATTTTTTTTGAAAATAGCCTACTACGATCAAAACCAAAAATGCTTTAGATTTCATTTTAAAACATATCTAGGTTTTATAAATAATAAAGAATGCTAATGAAGATATAAAATCGATATTTTTTTTGAAAATAGCCTACTACGATCGAAACCAAAAATGCTTTTGATTTCATTTTAAAGCATATCTAGGTATTATAAATGATAAAGAATGCTAATGTAGATATAAAATCGATATTTTTTTGAAATAGCCTACTATGATCGAAACCAAAAATGCTTTAAATTGCATTTTAAAACATATCTAGGGATTATAAATGATAAAGAATGCTAATGTAGATATAAAATCGATATTTTTTTAAAAATAGCCTACTACGATCGAAACCAATAATGCTTTAAATTTCATTTTAAAGCATATCTAGGTATTATAAATGATAAAGAATGCTAATGTAGATATAAAATCGATATTTTTTTGAAATAGCCTACTATGATCGAAACCAAAAATGCTTTAAATTGCATTTTAAAACATATCTAGGGATTATAAATGATAAAGAATGCTAATGTAGATATAAAATCGATATTTTTTTAAAAATAGCCTACTACGATCGAAACCAATAATGCTTTAAATTTCATTTTAAAACATATCTAGGTATTATAAATGATAAAGAATGCTAATGTAGATATAAAATAGATATTTTTTTTGAAAATAGCCTACTACGATCGAAACCAATAATGCTTTAAATTTCATTTTAAAACATATCTAGGTATTATAAATGATAAAGAATGCTAATGTAGATATAAAATCGATATTTTTTTTTTGAAAATAGCCAACTATGATTGAAACCAAAAATGCTTTAGATTTCATTTTAAAACATATCAAGGTATTATAAATGATAAAGAATGCTAATGAAGATATAAAATCGATATTTTTTTGAAAATAGCCTAATATGATCGAAATCAAAAATGCTTTAAATTGCATTTTAAAACATACCTTGGTATTATAAATGATAAAGAATGCTAATGTAGATATAAAATCGATATTTTTTTGAAAATAGCCTATTATGATCGAAATCAAAAATGCTTTAAATTGCATTTTAAAACATACCTAGGTATTATAAATGATAAAGTATGCTAATGTAGATATAAAATCGATATTTTTTTGAAAATAGCCTATTATGATCGAAATCAAAAATGCTTTAAATTGCATTTTAAAACATACCTAGGTATTATAAATGATAAAGAATGCTAATGAAGATATAAAATCGATATTTATTTGAAATAAGCCTTCTATGATCGAAACCAAAAATGCTTTTGATTTCATTTTAAAACATATCTAGGCATTATAAATGATAAAGAATGCTAATGTAGATATAAAATCGATATTTTTTTAAATATAGCCTACTACGATCGAAACCAATAATGCTTTAAATTTCATTTTAAAACATATCTAGGTATTATAAATGATAAAGAATGCTAATGTAGATATAAAATCGATATTTTTTTGAAAATAGCCTACTATGATCGAAATCAAAAATGCTTTAAATTGCATTTTAAAACATACCTTGGTATTATAAATGATAAAGAATGCTAATGTAGATATAAAATCGATATTTTTTTGAAAATAGCCTACTATGATCGAAATCAAAAATGCTTTAAATTGCATTTTAAAACATACCTTGGTATTGTAAATGATAAAGAATGCTAATGTAGATATAAAATCGATATTTTTTTGAAAATAGCCTATTATGATCGAAATCAAAAATGCTTTAAATTGCATTTTAAAACATACCTAGGTATTATAAATGATAAAGTATGCTAATGTAGATATAAAATCGATATTTTTTTGAAAATAGCCTACTATGATCGAAATCAAAAATGCTTTAAATTGCATTTAAAAATATATCTAGGTATTATAAATGATAAAGAATGCTAATGTAGATATAAAAACGAAAGTTTTTTTAAAATAGCCTACTTTGATCGAAATCAAAAATACTTTTGATTTCATTTTAAAACATACCTAGGTTTTATAAATGATAAAGAATGCTAATGTAGATATAAAATCGATATTTTTTTTAAAATAGCCTACTATGATCGAAATCAAAAATGCTTTAAATTGCATTTAAAAAATATATCTAGGCATCAAAATGATAAAGAATGCTAATGTAGATATAAAATCGAAAGTTTTTTGAAAATAGCCTACTTTGATCGAAATCAAAAATACTTTTGATTTCATTTTAAAACATACCTAGGTTTTATAAATGATAAAGAATGCTAATGTAGATATAAAATCGATATTTTTTTGAAAATAGCCTACTATGATCGAAATCAAAAATGATTTAAATTGCATTTAAAAATATATCTAGGTATTATAAATGATAAAGAATGCTAATGTAGATATAAAAACGAAAGTTTTTTGAAAATAGCCTACTTTGATCGAAATTAAAAATACTTTTGATTTCATTTTAAAACATACCTAGGTTTTATAAATGATAAAGAATGCTAATGTAGATATAAAATCGATATTTTTTTGAAAATAGCCTACTATGATCGAAATCAAAAATGCTTTAATTGTATTTGAAAACATATCTAGGTATTATAAATGATAAAGAATGCTAATGTAGATATAAAAACGAAAGTTTTTTGAAAATAGCCTACTTTGATCAAAACCAAAAATGCTTTTGATTTCATTTTAAAACATATCAAGGTATTATAAATGAAAAAGGATGCTAATGTAGATATCAAATCGATATTTTTTTAAAAATAGCCTACTACGATCGAAACCAAAAATGCTTTAAATTGCATTTTAAAACATATCTTGGTATTATAAATGATAAAGAATGTTAATGTAGATATAAAACCGATATTTTTTTGAAAATAGCCTACTATGATCGAAATCAAAAATGCTTTAAATTGCATTTAAAAATATATCTAGGTATTATAAATGATAAAGAATGCTAATGTAGATATAAAATCGATATTTTTTTGAAAATAGCCAACTATGATCGAAATCAAAAATGCTTTAATTGCATTTGAAAACATATCTAGGTATTATAAATGATAAAGAATGCTAATGTAGATATAAAAACGAAAGTTTTTTGAAAATAGCCTACTTTGATCAAAACCAAAAATGCTTTAGATTTCATTTTAAAACATATCAAGGTATTATAAATGAAAAAGGATGCTAATGTAGATATAAAATCGATATTTTTTTAAAAATAGCCTACTACGATCGAAACCAAAAATGCTTTAAATTGCATTTTAAAACATATCTTGGTATTATAAATGATAAAGAATGTTAATGTAGATATAAAATCTATATTTTTTTTGAAAATAGCCAAATATGATCGAAACCAAAAATGCTTTAAATTGCATTTTAAAACATATCTAGGTATTATAAATAATAAAGAATGCTAATAAAGATATAAAATCGATATTTTTTTTGAAAAAAGCCTACAACGATCGAAACCAAAAATGCTTAAGATTTCATTTTAAAATATATCTAGGTATTATAAATGATAAAGAATGCTAATGTAGATATAAAATCGAAAGTTTTTGAAAACAGCCTACTGTGATCGAAATGAAAAATGCTTTAGATTCCATTTTAAAACTTATCTAGGTATTATAAATGATAAAGAATGCTAATGTAGATATAAAATCGATATTTTTTTTGAAAATAGCCAACTATGATTGAAATTAAAAATGCTTTAAATTGCATTTTAAAACATATCTAGGTATTATAAATGATAAAGAAGGTTAATGTAGATATAAAATCGATTTTTTTTTTGAAAATAGCCAACTATGATTGAAACCAAAAATGCTTTAAATTGCATTTTAAAACAAATCTAGGTATTATAAATAATAAAGAATGCTAATGAAGATATAAAATCTATATTTTTTTTTGAAAATAGCCAAATATGATCGAAATCAAAAATGCTTTAAATTGCATTTTAAAACATATCTAGGTATTATAAATGATAAAGAATGTTAATGTAGATATAAAATCGATATTTTTTTTGAAAATAGCCAACTATGATTGAAACCAAAAATGCTTGAAATTGCATTTTAAAACATATCTAGGTATTATAAATGATAAAGAAGGTTAATGTAGATATAAAATCGATATTTTTTATGAAATAGCCTACTACGATCGAAACCAAAAATGCTTTAGATTCCATTTTTAAACATATCTAGGTATTATAAATGATAAAGAATGCTAATGAAGATATAAAATCGATATTTTTTTTGAAAACAGCCTACTACGATCGAAACCAAAAATGCTTTAGATTTCATTTTAAAACATATCTAGGTATTAAAAATGATAAAGAATGCTAATGAAGATATAAAATCGATATTTTTTTTGAAAATAGCCTACTACGATCGAAACCAAAAATGCTTTAGATTCCATTTTAAAACTTATCTAGGTATTATAAATGATAAAGAATGCTAATAAAGATATAAAATCGATATTTTTTTTGAAAATAGCGTACTACGATCGAAACCAAAAATGCTTTAGATTTCATTTTAAAACATATCTAGGTATTATAAATGATAAAGAATGCTAATGAAGATATAAAATCTATATTTTTTTTTGAAAATAGCGTACTACGATCGAAACCAAAAATGCTTCAGATTTCATTTTAAAACATATCTAGGTATTATAAATGATAAAGAATGCTAATAAAGATATAAAATCGATATTTTTTTTGAAAATAGCGTACTACGATCGAAACCAAAAATGCTTTAGATTTCATTTTAAAACATATCTAGGTATTATAAATGATAAAGAATGCTAATGAAGATATAAAATCTATATTTTTTTTTGAAAATAGCCAAATATGATCGAAATCAAAAATGCTTTAAATTGCATTTTAAAACATATCAATGTATTATAAATGATAAAGAATGCTAATGATGATATAAAATCGACATTTTTTTGAAAATAGCCTACTATGATCGAAACCAAAAATGCTTTTGATTTCATTTTAAAACATATCTAGGTATTATAAATGATAAAGAATGCTAATGTAGGTATAAAATCTATATTTTTTTATTGAAAATAGCCAAAAATGATCGAAATCAAAAATGCTTTAAATTGCATTTTAAAAAATATCAATGTATTATAAATGATAAAGAATGCTAATGATGATATAAAATCGACATTTTTTTGAAAATAGCCTACTATGATCGAAACCAAAAATGCTTTTGATTTCATTTTAAAACATACCTAAGTTTTTTAAATGATCAAGAATGCTAATGAAGATATAAAATCGATATTTTTTTGAAATAGCCTTCTATGATCGAAACCAAAAATGCTTTAAATTGCATTTTAAAACATATCTAGGGATTATAAATGATAAAGAATGCTAATGAAGATATAAAATCGACATTTTTTTGAAAATAGCCAACTATGATAGAAATAAAAAATGCTTTAGATTTCATTTTAAAACATATCTAGGCATTATAAATGATAAAGAATGCTAATGTAGATATAAAATCGATATTTTTTTGAAAATAGCCTACTACGATCGAAACCAATAATGCTTTAAATTTCATTTTAAAACATATCTAGGTATTATAAATGATAAAGAATGCTAATGTAGATATAAAATCGATATTTTTTTTTTGAAAATAGCCAACTATGATTGAAACCAAAAATGCTTTAGATTTCATTTTAAAACATATCAAGGTATTATAAATGATAAAGAACGCTAATGTTGATATAAAATCGATATTTTTTTGAAAATAGCCTACTATGATCGAAATCAAAAATGCTTTAAATTGCATTTAAAAATATATCTAGGTATTATAAATGATAAAGAATGCTAATGTAGATATAAAATCGAAAGTTTTTTGAAAATAGCCTACTTTGATCGAAATCAAAAATACTTTTGATTTCATTTTAAAACATACCTAGGTTTTATAAATGATAAAGAATGCTAATGTAGATATAAAATCGATATTTTTTTGAAAATAGCCTACTATGATCGAAATCAAAAATGATTTAAATTGCATTTAAAAATATATCTAGGTATTATAAATGATAAAGAATGCTAATGTAGATATAAAAACGAAAGTTTTTTGAAAATAGCCTACTTTGATCGAAATTAAAAATACTTTTGATTTCATTTTAAAACATACCTAGGTTTTATAAATGATAAAGAATGCTAATGTAGATATAAAATCGATATTTTTTTGAAAATAGCCTACTTTGATCGAAATCAAAAATGCTTTAATTGTATTTGAAAACATATCTAGGTATTATAAATGATAAAGAATGCTAATGTAGATATAAAAACGAAAGTTTTTTGAAAATAGCCTACTTTGATCAAAACCAAAAATGCTTTTGATTTCATTTTAAAACATATCAAGGTATTATAAATGAAAAAGGATGCTAATGTAGATATCAAATCGATATTTTTTTAAAAATAGCCTACTACGATCGAAACCAAAAATGCTTTAAATTGCATTTTAAAACATATCTTGGTATTATAAATGATAAAGAATGTTAATGTAGATATAAAACCGATATTTTTTTGAAAATAGCCTACTATGATCGAAATCAAAAATGCTTTAAATTGCATTTAAAAATATATCTAGGTATTATAAATGATAAAGAATGCTAATGTAGATATAAAATCGATATTTTTTTGAAAATATCCAACTATGATCGAAATCAAAAATGCTTTAATTGCATTTGAAAACATATCTAGGTATTATAAATGATAAAGAATGCTAATGTAGATATAAAAACGAAAGTTTTTTGAAAATAGCCTACTTTGATCAAAACCAAAAATGCTTTAGATTTCATTTTAAAACATATCAAGGTATTATAAATGAAAAAGGATGCTAATGTAGATATAAAATCGATATTTTTTTAAAAATAGCCTACTACGATCGAAACCAAAAATGCTTTAAATTGCATTTTAAAACATATCTTGGTATTATAAATGATAAAGAATGTTAATGTAGATATAAAATCTATATTTTTTTTGAAAATAGCCAAATATGATCGAAACCAAAAATGCTTTAAATTGCATTTTAAAACATATCTAGGTATTATAAATAATAAAGAATGCTAATAAAGATATAAAATCGATATTTTTTTTGAAAAAAGCCTACAACGATCGAAACCAAAAATGCTTAAGATTTCATTTTAAAATATATCTAGGTATTATAAATGATAAAGAATGCTAATGTAGATATAAAATCGAAAGTTTTTGAAAACAGCCTACTGTGATCGAAATGAAAAATGCTTTAGATTCCATTTTAAAACTTATCTAGGTATTATAAATGATAAAGAATGCTAATGTAGATATAAAATCGATATTTTTTTTGAAAATAGCCAACTATGATTGAAATTAAAAATGCTTTAAATTGCATTTTAAAACATATCTAGGTATTATAAATGATAAAGAAGGTTAATGAAGATATAAAATCGATTTTTTTTTTGAAAATAGCCAACTATGATTGAAACCAAAAATGCTTTAAATTGCATTTTAAAACAAATCTAGGTATTATAAATAATAAAGAATGCTAATGAAGATATAAAATCTATATTTTTTTTTGAAAATAGCCAAATATGATCGAAATCAAAAATGCTTTAAATTGCATTTTAAAACATATCTAGGTATTATAAATGATAAAGAATGTTAATGTAGATATAAAATCGATATTTTTTTTGAAAATAGCCAACTATGATTGAAACCAAAAATGCTTGAAATTGCATTTTAAAACATATCTAGGTATTATAAATGATAAAGAAGGTTAATGTAGATATAAAATCGATATTTTTTATGAAATAGCCTACTACGATCGAAACCAAAAATGCTTTAGATTCCATTTTTAAACATATCTAGGTATTATAAATGATAAAGAATGCTAATGAAGATATAAAATCGATATTTTTTTTGAAAACAGCCTACTACGATCGAAACCAAAAATGCTTTTGATTTCATTTTAAAACATATCTAGGTATTAAAAATGATAAAGAATGCTAATGAAGATATAAAATCGATATTTTTTTTGAAAATAGCCTACTACGATCGAAACCAAAAATGCTTTAGATTCCATTTTAAAACTTATCTAGGTATTATAAATGATAAAGAATGCTAATAAAGATATAAAATCGATATTTTTTTTGAAAATAACGTACTACGATCGAAACCAAAAATGCTTTAGATTTCATTTTAAAACATATCTAGGTATTATAAATGATAAAGAATGCTAATGAAGATATAAAATCTATATTTTTTTTTGAAAATAGCGTACTACGATCGAAACCAAAAATGCTTCAGATTTCATTTTAAAACATATCTAGGTATTATAAATGATAAAGAATGCTAATAAAGATATAAAATCGATATTTTTTTTGAAAATAGCGTACTACGATCGAAACCAAAAATGCTTTAGATTTCATTTTAAAACATATCTAGGTATTATAAATGATAAAGAATGCTAATGAAGATATAAAATCTATATTTTTTTTTGAAAATAGCCAAATATGATCGAAATCAAAAATGCTTTAAATTGCATTTTAAAACATATCAATGTATTATAAATGATAAAGAATGCTAATGATGATATAAAATCGACATTTTTTTGAAAATAGCCTACTATGATCGAAACCAAAAATGCTTTTGATTTCATTTTAAAACATATCTAGGTATTATAAATGATAAAGAATGCTAATGTAGGTATAAAATCTATATTTTTTTATTGAAAATAGCCAAAAATGATCGAAATCAAAAATGCTTTAAATTGCATTTTAAAACATATCAATGTATTATAAATGATAAAGAATGCTAATGATGATATAAAATCGACATTTTTTTGAAAATAGCCTACTATGATCGAAACCAAAAATGCTTTTGATTTCATTTTAAAACATACCTAAGTTTTTTAAATGATCAAGAATGCTAATGAAGATATAAAATCGATATTTTTTTGAAATAGCCTTCTATGATCGAAACCAAAAATGCTTTAAATTGCATTTTAAAACATATCTAGGGATTATAAATGATAAAGAATGCTAATGAAGATATAAAATCGACATTTTTTTGAAAATAGCCAACTATGATAGAAATAAAAAATGCTTTAGATTTCATTTTAAAACATATCTAGGCATTATAAATGATAAAGAATGCTAATGTAGATATAAAATCGATATTTTTTTGAAAATAGCCTACTACGATCGAAACCAATAATGCTTTAAATTTCATTTTAAAACATATCTAGGTATTATAAATGATAAAGAATGCTAATGTAGATATAAAATCGATATTTTTTTTTTGAAAATAGCCAACTATGATTGAAACCAAAAATGCTTTAGATTTCATTTTAAAACATATCAAGGTATTATAAATGATAAAGAACGCTAATGTTGATATAAAATCGATATTTTTTTGAAAATAGCCTACTATGATCGAAATCAAAAATGCTTTAAATTGCATTTTAAAATATATCTAGGTATTATAAATGATAAAGAATGCTAATGTAGATATAAAAACGAAAGTTTTTTTGAAAATAGCCTACTTTGATCGAAATCAAAAATACTTTTGATTTCATTTTAAAACATACCTAGGTTTTATAAATGATAAAGAATGCTAATGTAGATATAAAATCGATATTTTTTTGAAAATAGCCAAGTATGATCGAAATCAAAAATACTTTAAATTGCATTTTAAAACATATCAATGTATTATAAATGATAAAGAATGCTAATGAAGATATAAAATCGATATTTTTTTGAAAATAGCCTACTATGATCAAAATCAAAAATGCTTTAAATTGCATTTTAAAACATACCTAGGTATTATAAATGATAAAGAATGCTAATGTAGATATAAAATCGATATTTTTTTTTTGAAAATAGCCAACTATGATTGAAACCAAAAATGCTTTAGATTTCATTTTAAAACATATCAAGGTATTATAAATGATAAAGAACGCTAATGTTGATATAAAATCGATATTTTTTTGAAAATAGCCAATATGATCGAAATCAAAAATGCTTTAAATTGCATTTTAAAATATATCTAGGTATTATAAATGATAAAGAATGCTAATGTAGATATAAAATCGATATTTTTTTTGAAAATAGCCAAATATGATCGAAACCAAAAATGCTTTAAATTGCATTTTAAAACATATCTAGGTATTATAAATAATAAAGAATGCTAATAAAGATATAAAATCGATATTTTTTTTGAAAAAAGCCTACAACGATCGAAACCAAAAATGCTTAAGATTTCATTTTAAAATATATCTAGGTATTATAAATGATAAAGAATGCTAATGTAGATATAAAATCGAAAGTTTTTGAAAACAGCCTACTGTGATCGAAATGAAAAATGCTTTAGATTCCATTTTAAAACTTATCTAGGTATTATAAATGATAAAGAATGCTAATGTAGATATAAAATCGATATTTTTTTTGAAAATAGCCAACTATGATTGAAATTAAAAATGCTTTAAATTGCATTTTAAAACATATCTAGGTATTATAAATGATAAAGAAGGTTAATGAAGATATAAAATCGATTTTTTTTTTGAAAATAGCCAACTATGATTGAAACCAAAAATGCTTTAAATTGCATTTTAAAACAAATCTAGGTATTATAAATAATAAAGAATGCTAATGAAGATATAAAATCTATATTTTTTTTTGAAAATAGCCAAATATGATCGAAATCAAAAATGCTTTAAATTGCATTTTAAAACATATCTAGGTATTATAAATGATAAAGAATGTTAATGTAGATATAAAATCGATATTTTTTTTGAAAATAGCCAACTATGATTGAAACCAAAAATGCTTGAAATTGCATTTTAAAACATATCTAGGTATTATAAATGATAAAGAAGGTTAATGTAGATATAAAATCGATATTTTTTATGAAATAGCCTACTACGATCGAAACCAAAAATGCTTTAGATTCCATTTTTAAACATATCTAGGTATTATAAATGATAAAGAATGCTAATGAAGATATAAAATCGATATTTTTTTTGAAAACAGCCTACTACGATCGAAACCAAAAATGCTTTTGATTTCATTTTAAAACATATCTAGGTATTAAAAATGATAAAGAATGCTAATGAAGATATAAAATCGATATTTTTTTTGAAAATAGCCTACTACGATCGAAACCAAAAATGCTTTAGATTCCATTTTAAAACTTATCTAGGTATTATAAATGATAAAGAATGCTAATAAAGATATAAAATCGATATTTTTTTTGAAAATAACGTACTACGATCGAAACCAAAAATGCTTTAGATTTCATTTTAAAACATATCTAGGTATTATAAATGATAAAGAATGCTAATGAAGATATAAAATCTATATTTTTTTTTGAAAATAGCGTACTACGATCGAAACCAAAAATGCTTCAGATTTCATTTTAAAACATATCTAGGTATTATAAATGATAAAGAATGCTAATAAAGATATAAAATCGATATTTTTTTTGAAAATAGCGTACTACGATCGAAACCAAAAATGCTTTAGATTTCATTTTAAAACATATCTAGGTATTATAAATGATAAAGAATGCTAATGAAGATATAAAATCTATATTTTTTTTTGAAAATAGCCAAATATGATCGAAATCAAAAATGCTTTAAATTGCATTTTAAAACATATCAATGTATTATAAATGATAAAGAATGCTAATGATGATATAAAATCGACATTTTTTTGAAAATAGCCTACTATGATCGAAACCAAAAATGCTTTTGATTTCATTTTAAAACATATCTAGGTATTATAAATGATAAAGAATGCTAATGTAGGTATAAAATCTATATTTTTTTATTGAAAATAGCCAAAAATGATCGAAATCAAAAATGCTTTAAATTGCATTTTAAAACATATCAATGTATTATAAATGATAAAGAATGCTAATGATGATATAAAATCGACATTTTTTTGAAAATAGCCTACTATGATCGAAACCAAAAATGCTTTTGATTTCATTTTAAAACATACCTAAGTTTTTTAAATGATCAAGAATGCTAATGAAGATATAAAATCGATATTTTTTTGAAATAGCCTTCTATGATCGAAACCAAAAATGCTTTAAATTGCATTTTAAAACATATCTAGGGATTATAAATGATAAAGAATGCTAATGAAGATATAAAATCGACATTTTTTTGAAAATAGCCAACTATGATAGAAATAAAAAATGCTTTAGATTTCATTTTAAAACATATCTAGGCATTATAAATGATAAAGAATGCTAATGTAGATATAAAATCGATATTTTTTTGAAAATAGCCTACTACGATCGAAACCAATAATGCTTTAAATTTCATTTTAAAACATATCTAGGTATTATAAATGATAAAGAATGCTAATGTAGATATAAAATCGATATTTTTTTTTTGAAAATAGCCAACTATGATTGAAACCAAAAATGCTTTAGATTTCATTTTAAAACATATCAAGGTATTATAAATGATAAAGAACGCTAATGTTGATATAAAATCGATATTTTTTTGAAAATAGCCTACTATGATCGAAATCAAAAATGCTTTAAATTGCATTTTAAAATATATCTAGGTATTATAAATGATAAAGAATGCTAATGTAGATATAAAAACGAAAGTTTTTTTGAAAATAGCCTACTTTGATCGAAATCAAAAATACTTTTGATTTCATTTTAAAACATACCTAGGTTTTATAAATGATAAAGAATGCTAATGTAGATATAAAATCGATATTTTTTTGAAAATAGCCAAGTATGATCGAAATCAAAAATACTTTAAATTGCATTTTAAAACATATCAATGTATTATAAATGATAAAGAATGCTAATGAAGATATAAAATCGATATTTTTTTGAAAATAGCCTACTATGATCGAAATCAAAAATGCTTTAAATTGCATTTTAAAACATACCTAGGTATTATAAATGATAAAGAATGCTAATGTAGATATAAAATCGATTTTTTTTTTGAAAATAGCCAACTATGATTGAAACCAAAAATGCTTTAGATTTCATTTTAAAACATATCAAGGTATTATAAATGATAAAGAACGCTAATGTTGATATAAAATCGATATTTTTTTGAAAATAGCCAATATGATCGAAATCAAAAATGCTTTAAATTGCATTTTAAAATATATCTAGGTATTATAAATGATAAAGAATGCTAATGTAGATATAAAATCGATATTTTTTTGAAAAAAACCTACTATGATCGAAATCAAAAATGCTTTAGATTTCATTTTAAAACATATCTAGGTATTATAAATGATAAAGAATGCTAATGTAGATATAAAATCGATATTTTTTTGAAAATAGCCTACTATGATCGAAATCAAAAATGCTTTAAATTGCATTTAAAAATATATCTAGGTATTATAAATGATAAAGAATGCTAATGTAGATATAAAATCGATATTTTTTTGAAAATAGCCTGCTATGATCGAAATCAAAAATGCTTTAAATTGCATTTTAAAATATATCAAGGTATTATAAATGATAAAAAATGCTAATGTAGATATAAAAACGAAAGTTTTTTTTGAAAATAGCCTACTTTGATCGAAATCAAAAATACTTTTGATTTCATTTTAAAACATACCTAGGTTTTATAAATGATAAAGAATGCTAATGTAGATATAAAATCGATATTTTTTTGAAAATAGCCAACTATGATCGAAATCAAAAATGCCTTAATTGCATTTGAAAACATATCTAGGTATTATAAATGATAAAGAATGCTAATGTAGATAAAAAACCGATATTTTTTTGAAAATAGCCTTCCATGATCGAAATCAAAAATGCTTTAAATTGCATTTAAAAATATATCTAGGTATTATAAATGATAAAGAATGTTAATGTTGATATAAAAACGAAAGTTTTTTGAAAATAACCTACTTTGATCGAAATCAAAAATACTTTTGATTTCATTTTAAAACATACCTAGGTTTTATAAATGATAAAGAATGCTAATGTAGATATAAAAACGAAAGTTTTTTGAAAATAGCCTACTTTGATCAAAACCAAAAATGCTTTGGATTTCATTTTAAAACATATCAAGGTATTATAAATGAAAAAGGATGCTAATGTAGATATAAAATCAAAATTTTTGTGAAAATAGCCAACTATGATCGAAATCAAAAAATGCTTTTGATTTAATTTTAAAACAAACCTAAGTTTTATAAATGATAAAGAATGCTAATGTAGATATAAAATCGATAATTTTTTGAAAATAGCCAACTATAATCGAAATCAAAAATGCTTTAGATTTTATTTTAAAACATACCTAGGTTTTATAAATGATAAAGAATGCTAATGTAGATATAAAATCGATATTTTTTTGAAAATAGCGAACTATGATCGAAATCAAAAATGCTTTAAATTTCATTTTTAAACATATCTAGGCATTATAAATGATAAAGAATGCTAATTTAGATATAAAAACGATATTTTTTTGAAAATAGCCAACTATGATCGAAATCAAAAATGCTTTAAATTTCATTTTTAAACATATCTAGGCATTATAAATGATAAAGAATGCTAATTTAGATATAAAAACGATATTTTTTTGAAAATAGCCAACTATGATCGAAATCAAAAATGCTTTAAATTTCATTTTAAAACATACCTAGGTTTTATAAATGATAAAGAATGCTAATGTAGATATAAAATCGATATTTTTTTGAAAATAGCGAACTATGATCGAAATCAAAAATGCTTTAAATTTCATTTTAAAACATATCTAGGCATTATAAATGATAAAGAATTCTAATGTAGATATAAAATCGATATTTTTTTGAAAATAGCCTATTATGATCGAAACCGAAAATGCTTTAGATTTTATTCTAAAACATAAATAGGTATTATAAATGATAAAGAATGCTAATGTGGATATAAAATCGATATTTTTTTGAAAATAGCCAACTATGATCGAAATCAAAAATGCTTTAGATTTTATTTTTAAACATATCTAGGTATTATAAATGATAAAGAATGCTAATGTAGATATAAAATCGATATTTTTTTGAAAATAGCCAACTATGATCGAAATCAAAAATGCTTTTGATTTAATTTTAAAACAAACCTAAGTTTTATTAATGATAAAGAATGCTAATGTAGATATAAAATCGATATTTTTTTGAAAATAGCCAACTATGATCGAAATCAATAATGCTTTAGATTTTATTTTTAAACATATCTAGGTATTATAAATGATAAAGAATGCTAATGTGGATATAAAATCGATATTTTTTTGAAAATAGCCAACTATGATCGAAATCAAAAATGCTTTAGATTTTATTTTTAAACATATCTAGGTATTATAAATGATAAAGAATGCTAATGTAGATATAAAATCGATATTTTTTTGAAAATAGCCAACTATGATCGAAATCAAAAATGCTTTTGATTTAATTTTAAAACAAACCTAAGTTTTATTAATGATAAAGAATGCTAATGTAGATATAAAATCGATATTTTTTTGAAAATAGCCAACTATGATCGAAATCAAAAATGCTTTAGATTTTATTTTAAAACAAACCTAAGTTTTATAAATGATAAAGAATGCTAATGTAGATATAAAATCGATATTTTTTTGAAAATAGCCTACTACGATCGAAACCAAAAATGCTTTAAATTGCATTTTAAAACATTTCTAGGTTTTAAAAGTGATGAAGAATGCTAATGTAGATATAAAATCGATATTTTTTTGAAAATAGCCTATTATGATCGAAACCGAAAATGCTTTAGATTTTATTCTAAAACATAAATAGGTATTATAAATGATAAAGAATGCTAATGTAGATATAAAATCGATATTTTTTTGAAAATAGCCAACTATGATCGAAATCAAAAATGCTTTTGATTTCATTTTAAAACATACCTAGGTTTTATAAATGATAAAGAATGCTAATGTAGATATAAAATCGATATTTTTTTGAAAATAGCCAGCATTGCAACTTTGTATGAAAATTTTTAACAATGGTATGGTTAAAATTGTGTTGACCATCGAACTGCTAAATTTAACAATGATCATTGTAAAAGTTTTTGTCAATTACAAAATTGTAAATTTAACAATCATCATTGTTAAAAATCTTCCAATTTTGTACTATTGCTTCACGGTGACAATACAATATGTTAGCATTTTAGACTGTTATCTGAATGATTAAGCTTATATAAACCATTCATTGGAATTAATTTAGTCTTTTGTACAAATGATACGAACCAATAAAAGCAACTGGCTTTTAAATGAAAAAAAAAGATATCATCATTTGAAAAAGTCGTAAAAAATATTCTAAGATTAAAACCAATTGAGAATTATAACGACAATTCATAACAATAAAGGCACAACTTATCGTTAAAATCATATTAATGCTGATTTTAAATTCATATCTAATAACGTATCAGATAATTCTTCTTGTTGTCCTAATTTGGATAAAAGTTCAACAAAATGTAAAAATTCTAAGTGACAAATAAAATTGGACATCACTTTTAAAAATTGGTTTAAGAGTCAAAACAAAAATTGCTGGTTTCATAAATGTATACTAAAAAAATTAGTTCAACATCCCGATTGATCTTCCTCCTTTATATCCAGTTATCCAGTCCTTCTCTCCTGTACGATGCTGATGTTCATTCTTCTCCTTTGAATAATTTGTATTCTGCCTAAAATTTGTCTAAAATATAAAATTTCATACCATTAGTATGAAACTTAATGACTAAACTGCTTACCTTCGTTTGATTCACCATTATTATTCCCTATTTTATCACTGTTAATACAGCTACTCGATTCATTTAGAAGTTGTAGTCTTGATGTGATCCTATCTCCTCTAATTCTCAAAAAATTGCCATCTTGTGAGTCGGAATTGACTTATTTTGATTCTCTTGTAATTTGATGCTGATTGATTTATTTGCATCTTAGGAAGAATTGTTAAAATATGTTTGCATTTATTTTCTTCGATTTTTATGTCCATATGATCATGAACTCTTGTATTCGATGATACTTGTTGCAACCTATTAGTGAAATGAAATCCATATTGATTATATCTCTATATTTTACAAATGTTTCAGACAATTCTCCCTGCTGAACAAATTTTGACGAATGTTTAAGAAAATGCTTAATTCTAAGGACCGAAAAAAAATTGAGCAGGACGGTGGGACGTTTTTATCTTTTAAAGTTGTAAAAATTAAATTTTTTATCACTATTGTCTCAGCCATTTCAATCATTTGGAAGTTGTAGTCTTAAAGTGATCCTATCTCCTCTAAGTCTCGAAAAATTGCATCTTGTTGTGTTGCAATTGAATTATTTTCATTAATTGTTTGATTTTCCATGAAATTTGATATTGATGGATTTGCTTACATCTTGGATGGAAATTTTCATTTCGTTGGATGTTGCTCTTCTCCCATTTCTTTGTCGATTTGATCATCATACGTTTTATTTGACTGATGTTTTATCCGTTGTTGGTAGAAAAACCAAACATATTATGTTTGAAGGTGAAATTCCTAAAGGGAAAACATTAGTAAACGAGACATTTTAATTCGAGATATTTTCAGACATACCAAATTTTTTTTTAATAACTGTTCCTATTTTTTTGAAGCTGTTTGTTGAAGTTGTTTATCTTTTGCTTAACTCATGAAGGTTACGTTTCTTCATCATAAATTTTTCATTCTTCTAGTGATGATGATGTACTTTCTAGACAATGCAAATGGAGTAAAACCTATAAAATATACTACATACCGATAAATCTCCCTGCTTTATTTCCATTAATCCATTTTGATGTCTTTCTTTTTCGATTGTGCGATGCTTCACGTTCTATCACTCCTGTTCGATGATGATGTGCACTTCTCCTCTTATAATAATGTTGATTGCCGCCTAAATCATAGATATGCATGCTTTTTGTATAATTGAAACTTAACATTAATGAATATCTTTACCGTCTCTTGATCGATTATGATTATCCCGTCTAATATCTCTATGGTCTCAGCTTTTTGATGTCTGGATGTGATCCTTTCTCCTCTAAGTCTCGAAAAATCGCCATCTTGTGAGTTGCAATCGAATTATTTTTCCATGTATTTTTTTTCTGCATGACTTTCGATGCTGGTTGATTTATTTTAGAACTGTTTGAATATTATTGCAGCATCATTTGATTTCGTTGTATGCTGTTATTCTTCGATTTTTATATCCATTTGATCATGACCCGTTGTATTTGATGAAACTTGTTGCAACCTATTAGTGCAATGATATCAATGTTCATTAAATCTCTTTATTTCTTAAACGTTTCAGACAATTCTCTTTGCTGTTTGAATTTTGAAAAATGTTCAATAAAATGCTAAACAGTAAGGGCCGAAAAAAAATTGGGCAGGACGGTGGGGCGTTTTTTATATTTTATAGTAGTAAAACTGAAAAATAACCAGTCAAAAAATTTTGCTGGTATAAATTAAATTTTTAAAAAGTTTTGTTCCATACCGAAACATTTTCCTCCTTTTTATCCAGTTATCCTTTTTGATGACTTTCTCTCCCCATCTTGCGTTGCTTACCACGTGACTGCTCTCGATGTATGATTGTAATGGCTCCTTAATGACTAAATTGCTCACCTTCTTGATTCACTATTATTATTCCGTTCGTTATCACTATTGTCTCAGCCATTTCAATCATTTGGAAGTTGTAGTCTTAAAGTGATCCTATCTCCTCTAAGTCTCGAAAAATTGCATCAATTGTTGTGTTGCAATTGAATTATTTTCATTATTTGTTTGATTTTTAATGAAATTTGATATTGATGGATTTGCTTACATCTTGGATGGAAATTTTCATTTCGTCGGATGCTGTTCTTCTCCCATTTCTTTGTCGATTTGATCATCATACGTTTTATTTGACTGATGTTTTATCCGTTGTTGGTAGAAAAACCAAACATATTATGTTTGAAGGTGAAATTCCTAAAGGGAAAACATTAGTAAACGAGACATTTTAATTCGAGATATTTTCAGACATACCAAATTTTTTTTTAATAACTCTTTCTATTTTTTTTTGAAGCTGTTTGTTGAAGTTGTTTATCTTTTGCTTAACTCATGAAGGTTACGTTTCTTCATCATAAATTTTTCATTCTTCTAGTGATGATGATGTACTTTCTAGACAATGCAAATGGAGTAAAACCTATAAAATATACTACATACCGATAAATCTCCCTGCTTTATTTCCATTAATCCATTTTGATGTCTTTCTTTTTCGATTGTGCGATGCTTCACGTTCTATCACTCCTGTTCGATGATGATGTGCACTTCTCCTCTTATAATAATGTTGATTGCCGCCTAAATCATAGATATGCATGCTTTTTGTATAATTGAAACTTAACATTAATGAATATCTTTACCGTCTCTTGATCGATTATTATTATCTCGTCTATTATCTCTATGGTCTCAACTATTTGATGTCTGGATGTGATCCTTTCTCCTCTAAGTCTCGAAAAATCGCCATCTTGTGAGTTGCAATCGAATTATTTTTCCATGTATTTTTTTTCTGCGTGACTTTCGATGCTGGCTGATTTATTTTAGAACTGTTTGAATATTATTGCAGCATCATTTGATTTCGTTGTATGCTGTTATTCTTCGATTTTTATATCCATTTGATCATGACCCGTTGTATTTGATGAAACTTGTTGCAACCTATTAGTGGAATGATATCAATGTTGATTATATCTCTTTATTTCTTAAACGTTTCAGACAATTCTCTTTGCTGTTTGAATTTTGAAAAATGTTCAATAAAATGCTAAACAGTAAGGGCCGAAAAAAAATTGGGCAGGACGGTGGGGCGTTTTTTATATTTTATAGTAGTAAAACTGAAAAATAACCAGTCAAAAAATTTTGCTGGTATAAATTAAATATTTAAAAAGTTTTGTTTCATACCGATACATTTTCCTCCTTTTTATCCAGTTATCCTTTTTGATGACTTTCTCTCCCCATCTTGCTTTGCTTCTCACGTGATTGCTCTCCTGTACGATGTTGATGTCGACTTCTCCTACTGTAAATAATTAGAATCCGGCCTAAAACAAACAATTTAATGCCATTAGTATAATTGTAATGGCACATTAATGACTAAATTGCTCACCTTCTATTGATTCACCATTATTATTCTGTGGATTACTATTGTCTCAGCTACTTGAATCATTTGGAAGTTGTAGTCTTGAAGTGATCCGATCTATTATTTTCATTATTTGTTTGATTTTGCATGAAATTTGCTTGCTTCTTGGATAGAATTGTTGATAATTTGTTGCAGACACATTTGATTTTGTTGCATGCTGTTTTCTTCCATTTCTATGTCCATTTGATCAGGACCCGTTGTATTTTCAGAAACTTGTTGCAACCTTTTATTGGAATGATATCAATGTTCATTAAATCTCTATATTAAAAAACTAATCAGACAAATCTCTTTGCTGTTTGAATTTTGAAAAATGTTCAAAAAAATGCTTAACAGTAAGGGCCGAAAAAAAATTGGGCAGAACGGTGGGGCATTTTTTATATTTTAAAGTTGTAAAGCTGAAAAAGAACCAGTCAAAAAAATTTGCTGGTAAAAATTAAATTTTTAAAAAGTTTTGTTCCATACCGATACATTTTCCTCCTTTTTATCCAGTTATCCTTTTTGATGACTTTCTCTCCCCATCTTGCGTTGCTTACCACGTGACTGCTCTCGATGTATGATTGTAATGGCTCCTTAATGACTAAATTGCTCACCTTCTTGATTCACTATTATTATTCCGTCCGTTATCACTATTGTCTCATTTCAATCATTTGGAAGTTGTAGTCTTAAAGTGATCCTATCTCCTCTAAGTCTCGAAAAATTTTATCTTGTTGTGTTGCAATTGAATTATTTTCATTATTTGTTTGATTTTCCATGAAATTTGATATTGATGGATTTGCTTACATCTTGGATGGAAATTTTCATTTCGTTGGATGTTGCTCTTCTCCCATTTCTTTGTCGATTTGATCATCATACGTTTTATTTGACTGATGTTTTATCCGTTGTTGGTAGAAAAACCAAACATATTATGTTTGAAGGTGAAATTCCTAAAGGGAAAACATTAGTAAACGAGACATTTTAATTCGAGATATTTTCAGACATACCAAATTTTTTTTTAATAACTGTTCCTATTTTTTTGAAGCTGTTTGTTGAAGTTGTTTATCTTTTGCTTAACTCATGAAGGTTACGTATCTTCATCATAAATTTTTCATTCTTCTAGTGATGATGATGTACTTTCTAGACAATGCAAATGGAGTAAAACCTATAAAATATACTACATACCGATAAATCTCCCTGCTTTATATCCATTAATCCATTTTGATGTCTTTCTTTTTCAATTGTGCGATGCTTCACGTTCTATCACTCCTGTTCGATGATGATGTGCACTTCTCCTCCTATAATAATGTTGATTGCCGCCTAAATCATAGATATGCATGCTTTTTGTATAATTGAAACTTAACATTAATGAATATCTTTACCGTCTCTTGATCGATTATTATTATCCCGTCTATTATCTCTATGGTCTCAGCTTTTTGATGTCTGGATGTGATCCTTTCTCCTCTAAGTCTCGAAAAATCGCCATCTTGTGAGTTGCAATCGAATTATTTTTCCATGTATTTTTTTTTTCTGTGTGACTTTCGATGCTGGTTGATTTATTTTAGAACTGTTTGAATATTATTGCAGCATCATTTGATTTCGTTGTGTGCTGTTATTCTTCGATTTTTATGTCCATTTGATCATGACCCGTTGTATTTGGTGAAACTTGTTGCAACCTATTAGTGGAATGATATCAATGTTGATTATATCTCTTTATTTCACAAACGTTTCAGACAATTCTCCTAGCTGAACAAATTTTGATAAATGTTCAGCAAAATGTCAAACTCTTAGGGCCAAAAAAAAAATTTGTGCAGGACGGTGGGGCATTTTTATCTTTTAAGGTTGTAAAGCTGAAAAAGAACCAGACAAAAAAAATTTGCTGGTATAAATTAAATTTTTAAGTTTTGTTACGTACCAATACATTTTCCTCCCTTTTATGCAGTTATACTTTTGCTGACTTCCTCTCCCCAGCATGCGTTGCTTCTAAGGTTCCTTTTCTCCTGTGCGATGTTGATGTCCACTTCTCCTGCTATAATCAACTTGATTGCAGCCTAAAACAAAAAAATTCATGCCATTAGTATGATTGAAACAGCATCTTAGTTACTAAATTGCTTACCTTTAATTGATTCTCCATTATTTTTCTGTGGATTACTATTGTCTCAGCTATTTGAACCATTTAGAAGTTGTAGTCTTGAAGTGATCCTATCTCCTCTAAGTCGAAGAATCACCATCTTATTTGTTTGATTTTAATAATTTTTCCTATGATTTTTTTTCTGCATGACTTTTGAATGCTGTAATCTCACAGGAATTGTTTGAGTTTTGTTGTAAAATCATTTGATTTCGTTGTATGCTGTACTTCTTCCATTTCTATGTCTATATGATCATCATCCGTTTTGTTTGATGATGCTTGTTTATTTGCTATCATTCCAAGATGAAACCCTATTATAAGCATCTTGACGACGATTCATAACAATATGCTCAGCCTATTGGTGGAATCATATATAAAAATATATATTTATATATCCCAAATGTATCAGACAACTTCTCCTATAGTGCTAATTTTGTAGAATTTCTAACCCATTAAGTTACCTTACATACCTGTTCAAGTAATTTTTGCATCCGCTTCACGCAATTTCATCCTGATAGTTTCGCTATTCTATTTTTCGCTATTTAAAACAAAAAGATAATAAATTTTAAAAGTTTCATCAATTCAAAGCATGTATGCATAATGTAAGAACATTAAGTGCCGAAAAAAAAATTGGGCAGGATGGTGGGGCGTTTTCTTATTTCTTAGTCATAAAAAAGAAAATAAAAGAATTTAGAAATATTACCTCCATTCTCCAAAAAAGAAAACAAATGGTGATTAAACTCCTGATTTAGATTGCGGTGAAGAACTTGGAGCAAGAGATGCTTCTTCCTAAATGATTGTCCTAAAAAGTTGTACTGCTACTCAAGATCCTTCTTCTGATTTATTTGCTTGCATCGTTGTTTTTTACTCTTCGATTCCTATCTTTTTCAGTTTCGCGTTGCTCCTCTCCTGTACGATGATGATGTCACTCAACCTTTTGGTGAAGTCATACCATTACAGAGCATTTCAGACAATATCTGTATGTGAATTGCTAACCCAAAAATTGTGTTACGTATCATCCCCCGTATCATCTCCTTCATTATATCAAGTTATCCTTTTCGACGTCTCTTTTTCTTATTATTGTAAGCCCAAAAATATGCAAATAGCATTCGAAAATATATTAATGTTAACGATGCTGCATAAAATAAAAAATCACAATTTTCTGCAGATTTTGGAGCTTGACAAGATTTTGATGGACTTTGTTCGAATAATTCATCAAAAATTGTCTTATCGTCGGGAAGCATGAATATATATGATGAATTTAGGGCACTTATTTGGTAGTTCCTTTAACTTTTGTAACATGATTTAAGTTCCAAGCAAGGACCATTTATCCATTGGTGTCCAAAGAAGCAATCATATTAACCGTTAATGTGGTGATTGTGTCAAATAGATAACTCCTCTAGTGTTTTTGCATCCTTTGTGAAGACACGTTCACTTCCATCATTGTTGCACGATCATCTTATTCGAAACAAGCCACAGATAATTTTTTGACATTTGGAAAATAAATTCTTGGCATATCCAAAATTTCAGTCAAAAAAATAGCGAGATGCAAGGATTCCAATCCAATTTTTGTTATAGTTCTGTAATTAAGTAGATAAATTTCCTGATTAAAGTAGGTATCTAAGTTAAGATGATTTAAATTTCCAAACTTGTTAATGAACCTTTTGATCTCATCAAGCGAGCGAGACTGCACCACCGTATTTTCTAAATCCAAAATATGTTATTTTATTTGTAAGATCTGTAGTGAACGTCATTCACAATTGGTTTGCTGTTAGCACCCACATCACCAACAACATTTAAAAACATATTTAATACCTTCAATGTAGATAAGATATCAAATTCCTTAAGATTATTTTTTTGATTCAAAAATTGTGGTGATGTGACTTTTTTATACAATTCTAAATCTTCTTCCCATAACATTTGAAAATATTTTAAAGTCTTGCAGTCAAAATGTGGACAATTGAGGACGAAATAGAAAATTTTTCTTGATTCATGTTAACATTTTGGAAAATACTCAAATTTTCCAGTTGAACTGTCTGTTGGGATCAAAACTAGCTTAAATTTAATCAACAACTCTGCATAATTGCTGACTATTCATCCATGACTGATATGACTGATCACATCCTTGAATTAAATGAAAATGAGATATTTTTGGCAAAAGAATGAAATTAAAAAGTCTTTATACCTGTTACATACCAAAATTACAGCTTTTGAGCATCTTTGGAGGAAGATTTCCAAAAATATCAATTATTATCACTTCAGGGAGATCCTTTATCTTTATTGAAGCAATTTTATTTTAAATAATTCAGATTTCTTTTTTTGTGATTAAAACTTCAAATATTGCTATGATAAAATTTAACAAAATAAAAATGAAATCGAATTATTAAAAATTCCTCTTTCGTAATTCTCGAGCGATAACATCTTTACCAGTTATTTTTTTGTTCTTATTTCTTGCTTTTGGCACCATGAAAATGGTCTCGGTTCATTATTTGTTGCAGTTTTAAATTTCATCCTTTTTTGTTTCGTCTTGTAAATCCAACATAAAAGCGATGATAAAGTTAAGCAGAAGAAGAAGAATACGAAGCAAAAATCAGATTACACTCAAATCAACATAAACAATCATCATTATCATCATTATAAATGCTTTTTTCTCTCGCATGTGTGTATTTTGTGGGTTAAACGAAGCGAAAATGTAAAGAATTCCTTTTCTGATTGCACTTGCCAGAACTTATACTACTTGAACTGTGTACAAGGAGAAAATAAGATTGTTTGCAACCGTTTGCACAATGAAAAGTGATTTTTTTTCTGAGTTCAGATTACACGTGGTTGATCATTTTTATCTACAAAGTTTTCAAGTAAACACTGACTCTTCTGTATAGAATGCTTCTTTTTTGAAAATTGAAAGATGTGCTCAAAATTGAGCAATTAAATTATTCGGCAGCTACAGAAAATGACCCATCAGAGAATTGTTTTAAATAACAAACTGTCGGAAACATTTGAAACTTAAGTTTGAACTTAGTTTGGCTTATTACTTAATATTTTGATTTAAAGTAATTGTATCGTGAACACATTTGGGATGATATTCACCAAATATCAATTTGGTAGCAATTTTTGAATCAGTAATACAATTTAAATCTAAATTGATCCAAGTTATATTTTAAATTAGATTAAAAAGCTTATATTAAGAAAATCAAGACAAAACAAGAAATTAGAAATTTCTAAATTGAGCTGAAAATTGAAATTGAATCATTTTTTAGGCATGTACATGTAAACTTTCTCGCAAAATCAAATCGTTTCAATCTACGAAAAATCTCAAGCAATTTAGAATGTAGCATGATTGAGAAAGTTAAGTTCATGTAAATGCCGATTCTACATTGAGGAAAATTATTTAATTCATTTAAGAGGGAGTTGTTGGTAATAAGTATATTTTTTTATCAAGGCGTGGAAACTGATACTGGGTTATAAGTCCAGATACAAAAATCGTGCACAGAAAATTATAAGTCCAGGAAATCAAAGTCAATAAAGGTTTATAAGTCCAGATACATATTGCACCTGGACTTAAAAACCTCACGTGCAGTTTATAAGTCCAGGTACAAATACAGCTGGAATTATAAACTACACGCGAGGTTTTTAAGTCCAAGTACATTTTATATCTGGACTTATAACCCAGCATCGTGGAAACTCAGGATTAATCCTGAAAAATCCCAAAAATCCTAAAAAATCCCTGAGCCAATAAACATGGAAATGTGAAATCCCTTTTAGATCCCTGATGCATTTGATGAATAATTTCGGGATTTAAAAGGGATTTTACATTTCCAAGTTTATTGGCTCAGGGATTTTTTTAGGATTTTTGTGATTTTTCAGGATTAATCCTGAGTTTTTATGTCTTGTTTTTTATTCAGTATTTATAACGAATTGTTATTTAATGTCGCTTTGTCTGATGTCACTTTTGATAAATAACAACCTAATTCATGCTCCCTCAAACTTATTAAGCACCCGAAATTTGAAAATAAACCGTTTCGCTTGATTCTAAATTTTCGTTGTTAAAAACAGTTAAAAACAGCTTTACCTCTTCCCTTAATCTACACCTCTGTCCACAAAATTTGATGATTTTTAAGCACGCGTTTTTGGTTCCAGTGCCTACATGGTAGAACTGACCGAAAAAATATAATATGCCATTTGATGCTTAATTTCAATCCCTCCAGTTATGTTATAAACACGCTATGCGTGGAAGTTAATGATTAAAAAGATTAGTGCAGTTTTATAAAACATTACATAGGTTTTCCATCACTTTGTCCCCGAACATACAAAGAGCATGCTCAGAAAAGTGAGCATATAAGTGAGTCTACTCAAAAATTATACTCATGCAAGCTCATTCAACTGAGCATGCTCAGGAGTTCATTACGAATGTACTCACTTTATTTTTTTGCAAAAAATTTATAAGCTCACGTGAGTACATTCAACGAGTGTACTCATGAGAATATTAAGAACATACTTATGCGAATATACTCGTATAAGTGCACTTACTGAACATTCTCATGAGAATATTAAGAATATACTCACTTCTGTGTGACATAATTTTTTTACGTTCTCATATGAGTGCACTTACTGAACATGCTTATGGGAATATTAAGAACATACTCATGGGTATTTACTCTTCTGAATACACTTTTTTAACATACTCATGAGAATATTAAGAACATACTTATGTGAATACACTCGTATGGTTGCACTTACTGAACATTCTCATAAGAGTATTAAGAACATACTCACTTCTGTGTGACATAATTTTTTTACGTTCTCATATGAGTGCACTTACTGAACATGCTTATGGGAATATTAAGAACATACTCATGGGTATTTACTCTTCTGAATACACTTTTTTAACATACTCATGAGAATATTAAGAACATACTCACATCTTTGTTACATTTTCAAAAATGTCGACCAACTTAAAATCGAACTTAGAATACATATTTATGTCGACTTGCACAAAAATGTATTCTTTGTTCGATTTTAAGTTGGTCGACGTTTTTGAAAGTGTCGACTAATATAAAAATGTATTCGATGTTCGATTTTAAGCTGGTCGACATTTTTGAAAATGTCAACTTACATAAAAATGTGTTCTAAGTTTAATTTTAAGTTGATTGACATTTTTCATAATATGTTCTCACGATCATGCTCTGATCAACTCAAATATTTCATAAAAATATAGTTCTACTAAGTAGCGTATCAGACTTCAAAGAACTTAGTTTGCCTGTAATAATATAATAATTTAAGTATAAGTTTTGCCATATAAAAATTATTATAAATTTACAGAAAATTGCTCCAAGGAAAAGTGTGAGGTTAAGCAACGCAATAGGTTTTTCTACAAGGATGGGTGACCGGTTTTTAAAACTTTCTTCTTAAGTATTTGAGATAAAATGTTAACAATAATTTCTAACCCTTCCAAAATTATTCACAGAATTATCCTTATAAAACACAAATTTAGCTTAATTAATTTTTTTGAATTTTGTGACTTTAACTGATTGCACTCATGCATGTGCTCAGATGAGCATATACTCATAAATAAACTCACTGAGCATATATCTTTTGAGTATCTTCATGAGTATAAGCTCTTTGAGTATGTTTATGAGTATATGCTCTTTGAGAATGTTCATAAGTATATTCAATAAAAAATGTTGCATTACAAAAATGTTGCGTGTGGCATGTTGCCTTCTCATTTGAGTATGCTCATGAGTTTACTCAGTGAGCTTAATGCATGTCACATAGGAATGTGCTCACTGAGCATACTCAAAAAGGTACCGTGATCGCATCACTTTAATGTATGAAATGAGCACATTTTCACAAAAGTATGCAAGCTCACAAATAATGTGCTCTGAGTATACTCATTGTATGTTCGGCGTCAGTACCTGTTTTCAACAAAGTTGCTAGTTATAGACTGTTATGATAGTCTAAAGTATAATTTACTTGTGATGAAACAGTATTATGTGCATAACTTGGTACTCATTGAAATATTTTTCAAAAAATATATCTCTTTTTAATTGACTTTTGGTCAAAAAAGTACCTTATTCACATTATTAAATTCCGTTTGATATTTAAAATTAATTTTATGCGAAAAAGAGTTTCAGATTTTAATATAATTGCTGTCTGTAGAAGAGCAATGCGTCTATAAGTATGTAGAATCAATGGATGTAAGACTTTAATACTTGAAAGATTGAAAACAGGCGGATAAACGAACATAATAGATGACATGATTTGAATTTTTCCGTTGAATTGCAAAACAAAAGTCAGGTTTCAAGAGTGATTTAGAGGCACAGCTATTTTAATTAAGATTGTTTTTGTAAAATATTATCAAATAGTTATCAGGTGAATCGCATAAAGGTGTAATTATATGATAAATGTAAGTCTACAGAGGAACGAGCAAATTTGTCGACATTTAGAATTTGACCTTTTGTTGTCATTCAAATAAGAGAGATACAGAAAATTAAAAGTTCCGAAATTTTTGACTGATAACTTAATTATTGCTTCGTTTAATTTGTGACAAAAGCTTAAAATGTAATTATTAAATTGTAATTAATTCAATTTTATGTTAATTAATGAGTTTGTGGTGGAGAAAAAGTTATAAAAAGTTTGCAATCTAATTTGAGTGAAAAAAATAATATTTTTGTTTGTTTATTTGGTGACCGACCGAATGAACTGAATTGACAAAAAGATAACATAAAAGATATATAATCAAGTGATGTGTGAAGCTATAATGTATTAATGAACATTTATCTACGAATTAAATTGTGACATCACAGATTGACTTTATTTTGAATAACTCAAAAGTTCCTCGAACCATAACGATAATTTTCTTTACTTTTTTTGCTCCTACAACAACAAACATAATCGGATCAAGAGAACGCAAGCAACGAGAGAAGATTCATAGCGAAACTGCACACATATATTCATTTTTTGCATTTCTGTCATCGACATTTAATTGAAAATTCAGTTTCTTCTTTCATTCTCGGAATAATATCAGTTTGCTGATCATTTTTGGTACATCCAGTGACTTCGTTTTTATATTTCCAAAATAATAAGCATCGTACGTTTCGATTCTAAAGCTTTTATATTAATTTTATTGTTACTTCAATTTTCTTTTTCTACTGTCCTACTTTACAAGCACTAAGACATTTAATTAAAGTCTATTATCAATTACAATTCGAATTAACTTATAGTCGGTCTGTTGAGTAGTAAAGCAAAAAAGTACTAATAAATCTAAAATTTTCGGCTATTACGTGACCCAAAAAAAGTGTGAAATGAGCTTCTATAATACGTAGAAAAGGAACTAAGCTTAATCCTTAATATCTTTAATCTCAACAAAAACCTTTTCCTTAACACAGGAATTTTGTATTGACGCAAATCAGCTAAACAGTCAGTCATTCAACGTGTGCGCTATTATATTAGGATTCCTTTTGGAGATTCGGTGAGTGCTTCAATTCATAATTTACTTTAATTTCTTTTATTACCAATTTAAAGTTTCATTTCAACGACCTTTCCGTGAACTTGATTGGAATTGAAATATTATTACTGAATGAATGAGATATATACATATGAGAATCAAATGAGAAAATGTGATAGAAAAAAAATCTTACACGCGTGTCGTGATTAAATTTTTTTCCTGAGTATCTTTAGATGTTTATGCTCGTAAGTTTCCCTTTATTTTTTTTATTTTTTGAGGATATGCTTGCGTTAATCCTCAATATTATTGTTCTCATTGAGCATGGTATTCAGTTCTTTTCGTGTGTTCTGAAAATCATTCATAGTGTGTACAACGTAGTAAATGACAAAAAAAAAAAAATAACGGGCAAGAAGAAGAACAAATGTATTTTTGGGGTGTTCTAGCGTGCGCGTGGCATTGCTTTGGTTTTCTTCTTCTTGTTCCTATAAATATATCCTTCACCATTCATTCCTTGGAAAGACGAGAAGTAAAAAAAAGTGAACATTTATAATTCAAGACGACAAGAAAATTACTTTTAATGAGGATAGATAGCACTGCACAGCATGATCAAAGCCTCAATTAAAATGAGTTGTTGAAAATTATTTGCAAATAAAAGTGAAATTTTCCTTTTGAATCCTTTTTTGTGTCAGAATTGATGCTTTCGGTGAAATTTAATAAGCATCTTCTTTCAGTTGTAAATGAAAATGTAAAAAAATTTATAAAAAAAAATAAACGAGGCACTTTAATTTTTCCAATGGAAATGCCATAGTGACATTTGATGACATCATAGGTCACAGGTTACATAAATGTTCCTGCTCTAGTTCTCTCAAAAAATTGAAATAAAATGGTTCTCATTGATTTTTAAAATTTATAGCTTAGTTATATCCTAGATTGATCAGAACGATAAGGGGTAAGGGATGTGGAGGCTTACAATGATGATTCTGTCAATGCAATAAAAAGTGTTCGTGTATTATTTGGTCAGGAAACAAACTAGTGCATTCGAAGCTTTCTTATTAGACCTTAATTGGAATCCTGTGACATATTTATTGGGTGGGAAAATTCTAGGATTTATAGTATTAATGCTGTTTACTTAGGAATCACACAACAATGTTAAGACATGACAATTGAGCAAAGTATTTACAAATGTCTTTTGTCTATCAAGATATTATTAAAATGATTTGTTGGAACTTGATGGAAAAGTTTCAGTTATCAATAATCAGCACTATTCTTTTGGTATGAATTTCACTATTAGCGGAGGCAGAATGTTCTCCAATCTTCTTATATACAACAAAAATAAGGAGTCAGAAAAATCAAACAAGAGATTACACATGAAAAACAACAGTGAATTGCAATAGGTGATAAGAAAGGTCTTTATCGCAAAAAAGAGTAAATGCATTTATTGACAACAAGGGTTTCTTATCACCTAAATGTGTGACTGATTTATATGTTTATTTGCTTTTAAAATGCTAGTGCCAGTGAGAAATGAATGAATTAAAATGAATGAGTCGAAATTCTCCTCCGTATTGTGCAGATAATTAATTTTATTTTCATTTGATTTGCTATTCTTACTTCTCTGCCCGAATACAATCGCAAATATAATAATTTTGTTTGTTTTTATTTTTTTTTCGGCTGCCGATATGAATTCTATATATACACAATATCATCTCTCTCCCCACGCAAATTCAAGCGATTTCCCACGTTGCGGTCTTATGACTTTCCTCTTTTTCTCCTCTCCTTTTGAAAATGTTCTGTTTTGTCACAAAATCTTTTGCGCGAATGAGAAGCAAAAAAAAAGTAGTCAGTATTGCGATTTATTTTTCATCAAACGGCTTAAGAGACAATTTAATTTGAGGGAAAATAAAAGAAGTCGACAAAAAAAGAGAAATCATTGAACGAGTTAAGTATAAATAAATCCATACTCGTGATAAAATAGTAAAGAATGTCTCAATTTTAATTGAAAATCTTTTAGTTCCTGGACAGTTGAAATCATTAAAATGTGATTAGAGGTCACTCGTGCTATGCCGGTGATGTGTGTTTTATTTGTAAATTATTTTGTTTACGCTTCCTCTTGATAATATTGGTAAAATCAACAATAAGTTCGAAAATATGCTATAGAATTTGCTACATTCTATTAACTCTATAATTGTGTTATCTGAATCACTATAATCTAAATTGTCTATTAATTTGGCATGTGTCAAAATCAGTGACAGTGGGTCTAGAACTTTTTTTTGGATACAGACATTAGCTAGATTGAATCTATTTTGCGGATAACATTGAAGAAGTGAACAAGTGAATAAAAAAATATATATAAATATCTTAGAGGTTGAAAGGATATGATAAATAGTCGACACGGTGACTCCTCTCAATGGTATATTAAAACTTTGTGATTTGAAAAAATAGTTTTTTGCTGAATAAATGACAATCACTTATCCGTGCCATTGACTGAAGCGTAAACAAAAACACCTCAAACTGGTTATTGACTCATAATCAAGATTATAAACAAAACTAATATAAATTTCGCACATGTCGGCTTGATCAGCCAAAGACCAAATATTTTTCTAAAATATTTTCGCGTGTTGGTAAAATTTAAATTTAGATTTTATGTTGTTTTCAATTCTCGCATAGCCAAATTTAATTCTTGAGTGAACTAAATATATATGCACTCGACAAATTTAAATAAACGGCTTAAAATAATATTGTCGAGAAGAGAAAAGTGTAAATTTACCAACAGATTTTTACTGCAAAGTGTATTATGTTCTGAATTCGTCAGGCAGGACGAATTTTTTTTAAGAAAGTATGAGGCTGTAATTAGATGTAAACGGCTTCAAGAGTCAATGAAGGTTTCGAAAATCAAGAACTAAGTTAGAGTTATAGCATAGTGTCCTCTAAACAGCAACACCGTTGATGTTTAAAAATTCCAAGAAAAATATTTATCGATTTATTCATGGAACATTTCGAACATTCTTGAATATTCCACAATTAACTTAAATTCGATAGGTTAATCAGCCCTCAATCCTCAAAAGAAATTTATGCTTCATAGACATTTTGATTCATATCTCAAGACTAACATTTGCCACTTTCCAAAACTATCATTAAAACTCTAATAATAAGATAAAGTTGTGGCCATATATACAATCATCCATGCTGAAAGTCTAACACAGACTTTTGTTATCAAAAATACAAAACAACATTCTTATGACTTAAGTGTATTGTACGAAAAGAAAAGTAAATATACCTTCTTCGAAAACAAGCTTGTTATTTTCATAACGATTATCAAATTTCTCGGCAGACTGTTTAATTCAAGCTCGTGTGCTTCATAAATTATAGTGATAATTTTATTTTAAAAATTTTTGTTATCAAAGTGTCCACGAACATAAAAGATAAAATCAGCAAGTTAATTATATATCAACAGCCTACGACGAGACGATAAGCTTGATGAAACAGACGCAAAATTAATGAATGCAACTTGACGTAATGAGAAAGATTAATAAGCGCAAAATGGACGTAGAAATTTAAAGATAAACATTATATGCCAAAAATAAGGCAGTTTGTTAAGGAACATGAATTAAATCACTGTTACGAAAATAAATTGACATGACAAGGCATTAAAATGTGAGAAATTATGAACGTCATCAACTGTTTAATCTCAAATATTTCGTTACTATTTTAAAGGATATGTATTTCATATTTTAGAGCGACATTTGCTGACGTAATTGATGAATTTTCTTGTGACTTACTAAGCATGCAAAAATTATGTCTTTAAAATCTCTTAATCTGTGTCATTGATGGTGTCACGCAGTTTTATGAAGACAAAATGATCGGATAGATATTTTTTTTTATTGGATACAAATTCGTGTGCTACACATAAAATGAACATGCTGAATATTTTTATATCAAAACATTTTCTTCATCTTCTTTTCGTTAATCACAAGTGGTCTTTTTGAACTTATAAGCATGCAATTATTACAAATAACATAGCACGACACCTTCTGAGAACTACACAAAGTCATAATCGCTAAACTAAGTGCAGTATACTGTAAAATCATGTAAATTAGTATTCAAAAGCTTCAATACCAGTGTATTTATTTTATTTAGAGCACTTTAGAGCTTCTGTAAATGTATAATCTTGTATAATCATTCGTGAATATTTGTGAAAAGGTAGACAGCCAGTCAGGTGATAATATCAATTACTCTTAACGAGACAGAATAGTTCGGGGGATAATAATTCTGTGGATACAATGAATATTATACAGTCTATCATTTTAAATGACACAGTGATCATCGGTTAGAAACCTGACAAAAAAAATGTCGTCATGGTGTAAGGAATTCATACTCTTTAAACTGCAAGTAGCCACACAATCGAATCTAAGGATATTTGTAATTTTAATAGAGCTAAAGACTTCTTAAGGGAACTATTTAAAAAACGTTTTACTTTGTTCAAAAATTCAACTTTAAATTCTAAAGTAAAGCATGACTGTTTTCAAACAAGCATGCTGATACTTCACGAGTGTTTTTGACTCATAATATATTAAACAACATGTTTAAGTGTATTTGTTAAGTCAATTGGTCAACGACTTTATAGGATTCTAAAATAATCATCCTCATTGTGCTGATCACATCATTTATCACATTGTGAATTTTCATTATCATGTGATCTCAATGGGATTACGCTCAAGGCAGGGATACTGAGTCACATGAGAATCACTCGTGAACAAACTTGAATAATCTTGTAATAAATGTAAACAGTTCTTTTATTTTGTCGAGAATATTGCGATGATCAAGTTATGATTCCAATTTCATGCATTTAGAACAATAAAAGCTAAGTTAGGCACCTTTATTTTCCTTGAACAAATTGTAAACATAAAGCTTGAAGCCTCGCTGATTAGCAAGACATGTAATGAATCGTGCCTAATTGACCTTCATCTCATTCACATAACACATAATATAGAATGTTTGAAATTTCACTACATTTCTCTCTTAAAATTACTTTTAGAGCTGTAAAGAAAGTAAAAACAGATGATGAAAATAGATGAGAAAATGTTCACGGTTTTTGCAAAGAAAAATCTTTTTCCCGTCCCTTTTTGTTTTTGCGCAATTTGTTTCTTCTTCTTCTGTCGTTGCCCTTCTTCTTGTTCTTTAACCTTTTACGAGCACTTTGTTTATGCTAATGCACTTTTATTATTGTCTCATACATTGCGTGTACATTGAGAAAAATTAATATATTTTTTTTGTGTCGTGAAAGTTACACCAATAAGAATCAATTATATTTATATATATTTTTCTATTAGTTATTTTTATTTCTCCTTACGTAATTTGTTCACGAAAAGAAAGTATTAATACAAGAAAAACAAAATTTTCTCATTCTCTTGATTTTTGAATCCTCTTATCTCATTATTATCTCTTAAAAATGATTTCTAATTCCGTTGCTCATTATTATTCTTTTTTGACTTCTCATTTCATAGTGGGTTGATGAACACCTCACAGTCGGCGAAAAATTCGTCGCAAGCACCACCAACACCGGCTCAGTTGAATTCGACAATATTACAAAAGTATCAAAATCACCTCAATCAATTTCCACCAATTCAACATCAGCCACTTATAAGCAACAATTCAAAGACATTCGACGCTGGCAAAGTCAACGCTACTGTTACACATATTGAATTGGAACATCAGTCAAATTGCGACATAACCGCATTACTCAACATGTCTTGTCGTGGTCGGGCTGAGGCATTTGCTCGAAGTCTTCAGTCTCGTTTGAGGACTTTGGGAAGTCAAGTAAGTATTAAATTGATTGAAACTTTTTTTTTGTTGATTGTTAATTAATTTGATTTTGACATTTTCTGTACTTGAAGAAATTTTCACACTTAATAAATAGTCAAATTAAATTTTTTTTCTCGTCATTTCCTGTTTTTCTTTTTAAGGAACAAGAAACAGATGGAACAGATGCAGTCGATAGCTCATCAACTTGGGTAAATACCAATACAAACTCATCAGAAATCACAGAGATACAGCCTCGCATAAGTACACAGTTAAATGTTGAGACAGCGGATTCGTATTTTGATTTTGACATAGAATCGCCTGGCTCTCCAATTGATGAGTGTGAATATACAAGATTAATAGAAACAACAGGTTCAACACCACAAGAGCCTCAAGCTCCTGAGTCCGGATTTGTGTGTGCATCGCCATGTTCAACACTTGAAGGCGAATCTCGCGGCAGTGCGAGCAGTTCAGAGGTGCAATTCTTCGATCCAGAATCTTCCGATACCGGCACTGAATTCTATGACTGTCCACAAGCTGATTTTCAAAAAAATAGACCTCCTCGACGTATTTATCATCATTTAAGTCACAACAAAATCGCCATTCGCCCACCATCACCAATTATCCAATCGCCATCCAGTTCCTCATCATCGGCAACACCAACGAGTAAAATGAATGGACATGTAAGACTGTTAGAATCTGGTGATTCTTCCGAATCACTTCCTCCATCTCAATCCACAAGTTCGAATCTTAATTGTGACGATAGCAATTCAATGTCGACAGCAAACTCAAATTCTAATTCAACATTACAGGATGCAGATGGTGAAATGCCTATGAATGAAATTGCAGCAGAGTTAGCGGAAATACCATTACAGGAAAATAGTGAGGAAACGACAGAAACAGAAATTGTAAAAGAGATTGTTAATTTAGAACAAAATGGAGAAGTGGAAGTAGAAGATGGAGAGAATGGTGATGAGAGAGATAAATGTACTTTTCATAATTTTGATGTATGTAAAACAATATTTGTTAAATACGAAGAAAATGAAGATGCAGAGGAAATTATTTCACCAACACAAGAGGAGGAAGAGATATTTGATCAAGAAAAAGTTCTTAATGAGATAATTGAGATAGCAGAATCAAAACTTTTGGAACCGCCTGATATTACTGTGGAAAAAGAAGCATGTCCTGAGCCTATAATTGAAACTACAAATGAGGTTGAGGAGCCTGAGAGAAAGAGAAAAGATTCAGAAGAGTCGGAATATGAGCGACCACCAAGAGTGAGAAGATGCTCATCCTTAAAAACTGGTAAAACACCTCCTGGAACTCCAGGTAGGAAAAAGATTGTACGTTTTGCTGATGTCCTCGGCTTAGATTTGGCTGATGTAAGAACCTTCCTTGATGAAGTACCGAAAGTTCCCAAATCAGCGTATGAAGACTTGGATGTAACTTTACCAACACACTCAATACAATTGGGTCCGCCATTAGATAAAATTTTAGTGCCACTCTTTCAACAGCCTGGCTGTTTACCAAACTTTCTTGATCGATTACGTGATGGACAAGTATGTCTCGAAAGTGCGGCTGTTACAGATCCAATCAATCTTACAATAACGGGATGCGTACGTGTAAGGAATTTAGATTTTCATAAAAGTGTCCACCTACGCTATTCGTTAGACAGTTGGAGAACTTATTCAGATTTGACAGCGAGCTATGTAGAGAATTCATGCGATGGCTTCAGCGATAAATTCAGTTTTATATTATTTGGTAATTCAATGCAAGTTGGACAACGTGTTGAAATGGCAGTTAGATTTCAATGCAAGGGCGAACAATATTGGGATAGTAATTATGGCACAAATTATTCCTTCCAATGCTTGCCATGTAACACACACAAATCTAGTCCTATTTTGGACAACAGCAATGGTAGCTTATCATCAGATGAAAATACTTCATCTGTTTCAAGCAACGAGCCTGGATCATCGACTGGCGAAAATGCAGAAACTCTTGTCGATCCACTTGGGCATCGTCAATGGAGCAACACATTTTTGTATTAATCACATACTGTTCGTTCATCAAAATAATTTATTTATTGATTAATGAAATGTTATCGTCATGTTATAATATTGGGTGGAAGTGCTAATTTCCGACGCATTTTCACCTAATACATTTGTTTTATATATGCATCAAGTAGCACGAGATTGTGAAAAGTGTTCCTGTGCAGTCATTTTTCTGTTAAAGTAGATTAGCAATCGAAAGACGTTATCTTTAACTTTATCGTTAAATTGCAGTCGTAAAGTTAAACGATAAAACCCATTTATGGCACCTCCAAAATATAAATCTACCTTTAACGCCAAATATCTGCCAGGTGCAAGCTAATAATTTTGTGTCGCTCGTGTAGACAATATACAATGTTAAAGCGTTTTTATTTATTGATACTTCTATAGCTGAGTCTCTCTCTCATCCTTTCAATTATTGTTATTTTTAAATGAAAATATTTTAAAGAAACAAATGATTAATCATCGATTATTTTTAGTATAATTCTTTTTGTTATTTAAATGAAACTTAGTTATAATGAATGCAGAGAGTGCTTTATGTGAAAAGAAAACACTTAAAAGTATGTGATGAATGCTTATCTTCATTTTTATCAGAATCAAATAAATATGAGATGATCGAGCTTTCTAATTGCATAATATGAAGGAAAAAAAAATAAAATAAAAAAATGGTTCTTTAGTTCCTACACGATTATACAAAAATAATGCCAAAAATCTTCTGTTCAGTTCAAAAATAAATAAAAAAAAAAAGATTCAAAAACGTTCATTAATTTTAATAACTGTTATACACATTTTGATGCCATACATCTCTCCATATTTTCAATTTCTATATTTGCTGTAAGATCAGCCGGGATGATATTCAGAAGATTTTCGATGGAGATTTAATATTCTTGTATGGACAGGAGATTTTTTTTTTCTCAGAAAATCCAAGCAAATTTTCTTTTGATACACCCTTAATTATGGACAGATTGAATATGTCTTTTGGATCTTTCTGGTTTTTAAATTATTAATTAAGAGTCAAGCATTAAAAGAAAAATTTATCCAAAAACAGAACAGGTTGATGGAAGCAAAGAAATGATGACGAAATTCACGACAAATATTTCTAGCAAAAATAATAATTGTAGTAAAAGTTCTTCGGAATTGGAAATTAGAAGCTTTTATTGGTATATTTATTAAATTGCAGACCCTACTGTAGCTATATGACTCGAAAGCATGGGAATGTGGCTCGTGAATAAACTTTTTGTTTATGTATGATGGAAAATTGAAATAAAGTCGTCAATTTAAAGACACGAATTCGATTGTGAAGTTAAACCACAAACAAAAAGTTTAAAGGAAGATCCTACATGTATTTCTGGATATAACACAACTATTTTTTTTATCCCTAAGTTCTGAAATTAAGAACAAAAAAACAAGATTCTTTATCCGATTGGAAAAGCTAAAATAACTTACGGTGCGCAATAAAAAAATAAAATATTAATTAAATTGCAAAAATGAAAGGAGAACGAAATTTATATATTTTTGAACAAGAAAAATTTAAAAGAGCGCTTTAAGTGCGTCAAAGAAAAATAAAATTAAAAGAAAAAGAGCAAAAAGAAAATTGTCAAAAGGAAAAAAGCCAAGACTGAGACTGATTAAAAGTTTGGTTAGTAGTCTTAATCTGTTTTTAATCTGTTTTAGAGTGGAATCTGAGATATCAAGCCATACATAGGCGATTTTGTCAGCACGAGAGAGATGTCTTTAAAGCTTTGTAGGCACAGACCTGTTATCTGTAAGCCTCCAATATAATTTTGGGTTCGATTCCCACTAATCTCTCGAAATCATGACAAGCTTTCCTCAAAATAGCTGATTCTAGCAATAAACAGATTCCAAGATTTTTCTCTTTTAAAGAGTATCAAGCTATTAATTAGTTCCAGTCTGTAAAACTATATATTTATATTAGCAACTATTCAGAGAATGATTTAAAAACTGTTATCCTGTTCCTTTAAAAGTGAGACGTTACATTGAAATTTTCATTGGATTGTTCGATGACCAATCATAATGTGATTTATAAGGATATTTCGGAATTATGTATGAAGATCTGATCTTATAGTTGGATGAAGTTGATTTTGGGGGTATTTTTAACCATTAATTTTTAATATGATTGCATTTGAAAAATGCACTAGCTTTCATTATAAAGGAATAAACCTTGAAAAAGCTGTAAAATTATTGGTAAGAGTTCGTTTACACGTGAGATTCTTGAAGTCAAAAGTCGGAGTTTCCTAAAAACTCCTTAATTGCGATAGATGTCACTTGTGAATGACCTTTGTATGTACCCTTGGAAAAACTCATCCTTAGATAGAATTGAAACTAAGTTAAGGTATAAAAATGCCAATGGTAATTTGTTAAAAATTGACATTATTTATGGAACATAAATGAGCTTTTGAAAAGCTTGAATTGCTTGATTTGATATGATCAAATTTATAATATTAAGGATTAGGAAAAGGAATAGACAAATTTGGATTTGAAGGGGATGAACATGCTTGTAACGTTAAAATTAAAATTGACCATAAATGGAAATAAAAGAATCACTTTTAAAGGAAACACACTCGTTATAAAACTAACTCGTTATTATTCTTGTGCTGAAATTAAGGATTTGTCACTAACAAAAAATAAAATAAAATAATAAGCAACACAAAAAAGTAGAAAGGATTTTCGTAGTAGATCAAAAAGATATTCACCTATCATGGATTTTATTTATTAGTTTCCACACTTTTTATATAATTATCTATATTATGTTTAAAATTATAGAAAAAGTTTAAAGTGCGTTTTATGCCAATAAAAAAAAATATATATTACCATTATGATTATTATCAATTATGTTTATGTTATATAGTTTATATGTTGACGAGCGGCATATCGTCGCAAAATGGCTCTATTCATATTCCTGCGATATGCTGCTTAAGGTAGATAAAAATAAAACACATTTTAAAAATGCAATCACAAATGAGAAACTTATGCAATGAAATCGAAAAAAAAAATCTTAAAACATAAAAAAAAAATTATTACCTCAATGTTAATGGATTCAACAATGAATAAATTAAACAAATTACATTAATAACATGCGAATATGTCAAATAAGAGTTTATTCAGTGTTGAGTAATAAAAATTATTATAAACACAAATAAATTAAAGATATGAAAGAAATATTAAGAACAGCATTAATATTTGAAGTAAAATTGCATCTTTATCTAGTCTTACAACCTAGAAATAAACGATATCCCCTCATAATTGAAAACAAAAGATTGAATATACATGCTGAGTTAAGCAGAGTTAAGGATGATGTTGCATGATAACAATAATTAAACTCCAAAGCAAACATGGAATATGTGAAGTAACTGAAAATCGTGTGTAAATTATAATTTTAGATGAATAAAACCAGAAGAGTCTAAGAAGAAGTTATCTTGAAAAATAATAAAACTTATTGTTTCATTTTTCTTATTTTACAGGTGTCTTTACTTTTAATCATTCCAAGGTAAGGTCTGTCTGAAAATCAAGACCGTTCATGACGTTCGAAATTATAAATCAAACTCTTTATAATTGAACAGAAAATCGCTAAGATCTGAGTCACATTTACGACCAACCAATTTGAAACGCTTTATGAGTGACAATAAAGTTTAATCATAATTCATTTTATTATCAATCTAATTAATTAAAGTTGTAATTTCTTTTAGATACAATTTTTTCTCTCATTCTTTTATTGGTGGAAATGAAATGATGTAGGTATGTGGTATGTAAAAGATTTTTTTTTCTTTTTATAGGTAATTTTTAAATTAATGAACTTGCAGCCGGCTTCTTTATCATTGCCTTGTTTTAGACTTGAATGAACGATAGAGTTAAAAATTAAATTTACATAGAAAAAAATTGCGAGTAGCAAATAATAATTGTATAAATTAAAGCTATTCAATTCATTTTTTGCTCTGCAGCACGTTACTAAGCCAATTCATAGCGTCATCAAGTCCTTCTCCTTTCGTTGCTGATGTTTTAAAAATCTACAATGAAAACAAAAAAGGTTTTTAATAAAAATGTCTAGATAAAGAGAGCAAGAGTAATATACTTGAAATGTTCGATTTTTAAGTGCATCTAGTCCAAGTGCTTGATGTACTTCTGCTACCGATAGACATCCTTCGATATCTTGTTTATTTGCAAGTACTAATAATACGGATCCAGCAAGTTCTTCCTCTCTAAGCATATATAAAAGCTCATCTTTTGATATTCCTATTCTATCCTTGTCTGCAGAGTCAACGACATAAATAATTGCATCTGTATTACTGTAATAACATCTCCAATAAGGCCTAATCGATGTCTGGCCACCTAAAAAGTTGACGCTTACATAGAATTTCTTCAGTGGATGTTGTTTTAATTATATTTACCTAAATCCCAAACTTGAAATTTAAGATTTTTATAGGTCACTTGTTCTACATTGAATCCAATTGTTGGTATTGTCGTTACAACTTCACCGACTTGAAGTCGATATAATATGGTTGTTTTTCCTGCACCGTCGAGTCCTAAAATCAATATTCTCATTTCACGGGATCCTAATAGACCACGAAAATAGCTTAGAAGACCTCCTAAAATTGACATAGACAACTGTTAATTATAGTTATTTCCACTTTTATTGTGAATAATTTACATTCAAATTTTGTGACAAATCATCATCCACATCTATTTTCAATGTTTTCACTTACCCATATTGAATATATGCTTTTAAATATAATTGGAAGATTGTTATTCAATTGTTTATGTTTTTCAGCTTGTTTATGCACTTATAATTAGTCTAATTAAAGTAGAAAATATGTTTTTAATTATTTTTAAATATCAAAACCCAATCTTTCTGGATGTCTAGAAATTTGAAATTTCAAAAATCGTTGATTACAATTATTAATTAAGGAAATGTTTATTAATATTGTTTTGTAGCCCTAGCTTTTCATTACTATTTAAAGTTTACTAATGAATGGATTATAAAGAGTTGCTAGTTTTGCGCTAATTAAGGAGAATTTTAATTTTTTTATACTGTCAACAAATTTTTTGAACTTTTTAAATTCAAAAAATTACAAAACGTTTTGCATAAGCAAGCTAATAGTAATGTTTAATTTTTCAATTAATTCACTAGAGTTTAGTATAACGGTATAGATATTAAATTTAACAGAGTAAATATTAACAGTAGTGCTTCATCATTTAGAACTGTTATGTTATATTTAAGCTGAATTAAAAGTGTAATAAATCGTGCATCACTGACTTTGTATAGCGCATAAATCGTTAACGTTCTTTGGAATTTTGAATTTGTCGTCGTTCGAGCTGATCATTGTGATTTTGTTTTGACAAAATGCACTAGAAATTAATTAAAGTATATTAATTGTGTGTGATTCTTGCGATTAATTAAGTGGATCGTATGATAAATGTTTAATATCGTGTTGCATTTTGATCATTAGGAAATTTGTTCATGCGCAAATCAAACGAAAGAAAATCAATAAAATCGTGAAAAAAATCTTCGCGATTTCGTGTGTGAATTTGTGAAAATTAATGATTTAGCGTGTATAAATCACAAATTAAAATCAATGGAAGCCTAGTGAATGCTATATAGTATATAAATAATATAAGGGTTATAGTGAAAAGTGCATAATTTGTGGTGAAAATTGAGAAAATTGGAAAGTTTTTTCCATCATTCGAAAAAATTTGATATAGAAAAAAAAATTGCAAAAATCCCAAAAGTGATTTTTCTTTAACATTCATCCAAGCGACTGCCTCAACATATATTGAAATACAACATTAAAAAGCATTATGACGAAGGATAGATTAGCAGCTTTACAAGCGGTAAGTTTCAAGTTATTCACTTCATAAAACTGGGTAAAGTTAAAAGTTTGTAGTTCCAGTTCCTTTTTTGCGAATATCGAATAGATAAGAGGGAATCGATGGAAAAAAAGCTATAGGTTTAATTGTTTTCCTCGTTTTTTCCATTCGAAAAATGAGAGAAAAAGAGAAGGAAAATTTGTTTGAGGTCATTGTGAAAAGTGCAAAAACGACATGTCTGTGCCAAACTATGAACCCAAAAACTTTAAACTGCTTAAAACCTTGACCGCACCTTTGAAAAATTCATTAATTGACTTATGTCAAGTATTTTACGGTATGTGTCATCACAGTTCTAATTGTACGACGAGTTACTTACTTGAATGAGTCATAAAATTAAAGCTTACTGAAACGAATCGTAAGACTATTGTGGATGAAGCTAAGATCATTGTTTTTTGCGCAACGTTTTAAACTTTTTTTCTGAAATTCCCATTCAAAAACTTTGTCAAGGCTCGATTGAGCTTTTCTTCTTCTTGATTTTCTTGTCGCCTTGTTATTAGTCATTGTTTTATTATCTCAAAGCTTTCCACAGGTGATTTGATAAGAAATTATTATTTTTACACCTCATTATGACGTGCTCAATGTTTAAGACACATTAACAATTTTATTTATTAAAAGTGCAAATAGATTTTTTTTTTCTTGCTTGAATTCTAAATTTATATACAGCACAAGAAATGATTAACAGTGTGTTGTTAATTTGTGAAATTATGGAAATTGTATACATGCTCTTATCGCAAGACGGAAATAAAATGAAATATAAATGGGTGCCCTAAGTCAATGCGTCAATGTATTACTAACGAATTGTACTTGACTGATAATTTTTTTGTAAAAACCAAAAAATTATGAATGCTTTTAATCTCGCGTAAACTCAAGGCAAAAAGATTCTTTGACTGTGAGGCGTTACTATTGTGTAAATGTGGAACTTTTGAATATGTGCTATCAATGATTCTCTTTGAAACCATTTACTGCCATTTAACAAATACTTTAATCGTCATTGCTAAGTGAAATTCTTCCTGCATTATTTCACGATTTTTTTTTTGACACATAAATGTTATCATGATGTTAGCAACAATTTGACTAAAATGCTCCAAAATAAAAGTTTGATTGTCATCCAATCATAATTTTTAACACACAATTATTCCAGACTAGATTGCAAAACCTGACAATGACAAATTCCTTTTAATGCATTTCATTACGTGTCCGTTTTTTTTAAAAAAAATACATGCAGAATATACTCATTTGAATTAAATAATGAATAAGCATAGAAAGTCAGGAGCAAGTGAATAAAAAAAAAAGAAGAGATAGATGGTATTTTAATGAGATTGGGGTAGCTTCATTATTGAAAATGTGGGTTTTGCCTTTCTTTCTTTCCACTGAATCATGTTACTATACGAGTTCTTCCCACTTGCATATTTCTTTTTATCTGTTGCTACTTTTACACCATCATCAGCTATGAAAAGAATTTTTTACAGATATGAAAATTTATTCAAAAAAAAAGGAAACTCTCTTGTGAATTTGTACATTTATATCAGTCAAAAAAGAAGTTTATTCGCTCATATTTCAATAAATCGAATTCAATTTGTTGCAATTACGATTGATGCACGCGATAAAAATTCCATTCATTCATATGAGCCACAATAAGTGAATGAGTAATGGGTCGATAGATCAATTAAGTTTTTAGCGTAAATACTAGACATCTGATTTCATATTTCATTCCTGGACAATGTATGTGCAATGAAAGAATTTATGCAAACCATGGATGTGTCCAAGATTATACTCATTTGAATGCAGACATTTGTTGTCAAAAATGCTCCCTAAATTGTGGCAGTCGTAAAGTGATCATTACTTACAGCAATTAAGGCTATTCATTAAATTAAATGTTAACAGTTCATATTTAACTTGATTTTTATTTCTTGTTTATCATGTTAATATTTGTGAGACTGAGATTTTATTTCTGATACGATCAATTACTCAATATATTAAATGCAATGGAAACTGCTCACATGCACAACAATTAAAGACATCTAATTATAGCTCATGATTGAGAAAAAAAAAAATGTCGTCGATTACGTTATCTTCAATCTTTTCGTCTCATTCACTTCTTGAAATCCTTAACTGCATTCAGTAAATAATCTTTTGTTTGTCACTGATTTGATCTCCTAAAGAAAAAAAGACTTTCTCCTTTTATCTATATCTTCTTTTTCGTTCTTATTGTTATGAAATTCATAACAATGAGGAAATGGCATGAAAATAGGAAAAAAAAAAAAATGCTGATGAAAAGAAATGTTAAACCAGAGGCTTATGAATGATTAATTAATTACTCGAGCTGCCATACTTTATTCTACCCGTTTAATAATGACGCTCATGAGTCTTCCAAAATGCCCTTCATGAAAGTGGAAATGTGTAGTTAAACTATGAGAGCTAGTTATACCTCTACACATTGCATCCGTAATGAATTTTTCATTAAAACATTTTTACTCGATACACATTGAAGAATTGCATGTCACTGGTGAACCTTAAAGTATTTTTAAAGCTTTCATTTTCATTTAATAAGTTTACTAAAATGCACAATATTATTTTCATGTTATGAAAGAAAAGTGAAAGCTTTTCGAATGCAATTGACGTATTTTTTAAAATAAGCAGGAAAAAGAAAATTTTATTAGCAAAATCGATGAATTGTTGCTTCTTCTTACGTTACTATGAAAATAAGGAAATATCGAGAAAAGAGAAACAGCCCTAATGTGATATCAAAACATACCATTAGCCAGGGATTCACATACACATATCCCATTATCGACATTAAATTGGAATCACATAATGCATGAAATGTAAGAAAGATTGTTGCTGAGTATTAAATGTGTGAATAAAATAAAATGACATCATGGTTTTTATATAGTTTTGCATGAGAGAAGCAGATGTGATGCTGTGTTAATATGACAGTCTGAGTGGGTCATTCATATTTTAGTAGGAAATGTTCAAACGTTGCAATTGATTTGTGTTACTTTTTTTTTGGGACATTTTACGGAACATTTTTTTGACCTTCAGTTCAGAAAGAGAACAGTTCTGTCCGACAATATGTCTGTTCATGTAACATATTAGAAATTATTCGAATTATTTAATTACATTTATTTTTTTAAATAATATTTTATTTCGTATTTTTATATCTGAGACACAAGTTGAAATCTCTTTCGTTTGAAGTATTTTTGTATTGTTGAAATGTTGTTCCTTTTATAGAAAAATGAAACTTTCATGAAAAGAAGATATTTTTGTGGCAAATTAATTATTCGACTAGTTCGGTCATAAGCATTTTTTGATCATCCGCCTACAATGAGCAAATTTACTCGTTTTATTCTTTCTCTTCTCTTTCTCGAATCCAAAAATCCATTCTTTTGTACTTTTTGTTATTTTTCTTTAAGAATTCGAGAAAGAAGATTGGCTCATAAGCTACCAAAACATTGAATTTCTTTACACATTTATTTGCAATAAAAAAAAAATTCAATACTGCGTGACGCAATAAATTCGATCTCCAGCTCTTATTCTCTCATATATATATTTTTCACTTTGCAGTAGGAAACATTCAATGAATGAATTTATGTAGATGTGAATGAATGAAAATAAAAAATGACAGAAGGACGAGTGTTAAAGAAAAGAATGTTGTGCATGCGAGAAGGAAAATATTTATAATATATTAAAGTATTTCGTTTCTTGTTCTATGGTACGAGAGTATGAAAATGAAAATGAAAATGTCATGAGTCTTACGAATAATGAAGATTCCAATGTAAATGAATTTCATTTATTGTCGTCTCGTGATAAAATTTCACCAACTTTGATATCGAGATATTTTTCAGTTTTGTATTAGCAAAGTTTTTCTGATGGGAATGCTAATGAAAAACAAAAAGCTTTTTCGTTTTTATATTTTTTTTTTTCCTCTTGATTCGCAGAAATGTAATTTTCATAATGAGATGTATTCTCAAACTTCTCGCCAACGTCCATGATATAAAACAAAATTCAAATTACTATCATCATACAATTCTGACAAAAAAAAAGACTGTCGATAACAGTGATTACTGTATCAGGGTATGAAAATTAACTTCTTTATTCTTCATTTATTTTTCGATACTCTCCTTCAATGTTTCGCTTGAGATTTTCTGTGATTAAGATAAATGCTGAAATTTGATTAAGGATTACATGCATGACCAATAATTTATTCCCATTCTTCCTTCCGGTTGCAATTTTCGGAAAAACTTTTTCTTATTCTGTAAAATCACCCTAAATGCTTTAGAAACAAAAAATATTTCTTTTTTAGTATCATAGGTAGTTCTCATGTTTATCTCGGGTTTGTCGGTCTAGTCTTACGAAAAAGCTTTAATGTATTTAATAATTTATCACCTTACGATTTTTAAACTAAACTTGAAAAAAAAAATTCAATTCTTCCAGCTTTTCTTTTTAAACTCCCATTTCACGATCCCTTTTACGGTTTCTATTCCTTTAGTATTCTCATGATACTTCTCAAACAAATTTTTAAGGATGTGTACGCATGTATGCTCAATGTAAGGGAAACAAAAGTTTTCAGTCGCTTTAATAGGAGAAGTTCTGTATAGCATGAATAAAAACAAAAGGGTCGAGTGAGATGAAGACTGAAAGCTTTTATAGATATAAAGATATATATTCGAAATAGTATTCATTCTTACGGTCGGATGTAAGGATGTAAATTGCAAATACGAATAAAGAGATTAAGTGTTTAGTTGGATAAGATGCTATGCATTTGAATTTTTAGTATATTTAGAAAAATCTTAGTGTATACTTTTCAATGGTGTATATCGATCTCGTTTCTTTTGACTCTATGACAGTCTCTGTCAAGCAATTTACAGCGGAACGGATGACAATAATCCAATTAAAAATCCGACCATGAACTTGGATTTTATGAGCGATTTTTAAAAATAAAATCAGGTTGGTACTCTGAAAAAACATCGATTTAAAAATGTGCCTTTTACTACAAAAGCTTCACAGGCATTGCTCTAACAATGGAAAAAAAGTTTTTGCACGCCAAAAAAAAAAGATGCAACATTTATTGATTTTTTTTTAAGAAATTTTATACCATAGTTTCTTTATTAATTGTGTCACATTACCATTTTCTTAGACAAGCGGAGAAACAAAATATAGTAATTATGACATTGCGTCATTATTCTTTTGACTCATTAATTAATGTAATATGCTAGTGTTTTTTACATGAATATTCAAACTGTCTACAAATCTTATTAAAACTTGCTAGATTTTCAGGTAAACGTGAGAATATTAATTAATATAATACCACCGTAAAATTCCAAAAATTATATTTAATTTATGAATAAGAAATTATACAACCAACAAAAGTCTGATGGAAAAATATAAATAGACCATTTCCACCATTAGCACTGAAAACCTTACATTTACAATAAGCAAGAATTATTTCAATAGCAAGGAAAATTTATCGTACAATCAATAAAGATAATGATTTGAATGAAAATGAAAATGAATTGCTGAAATAATTCAAAAAATTTATTTTGTTGAAATTTGCTTCATATCGCGAATGAGAAAATGTAAAATATATAATACAAAGAAACGTTTCGTTAAACATAGATTGATTTTACATCCTTCAGCTATTAGTTGTATATTCATGTCTTACGATATAGAAATAAGTGCAGATTGAATTCTTTTCTTCTCTTGCTTCAAGAAGCTAGCTCATAAGTTAAAAAAAATATATTTTTATCTTCATAGAGCTCTTTTTATGTGGGAATATTATATTTTTCCTGAAACTCCTTGCTATCGACAGAAAGAGACTCTTCTTATGGAGCAATGCAAGCAAGCATCGCATCGCATCAGAAAATGTGAGAATGAGAGGAAATTATTGAAGATGAAATTGCTGTGAATGGTTTTAAAGAATAGCACTTTCCAGATGTGATAATATAGATAATAAAATAGCATAATTTATTTCTCCCACATTTTTGTGTATCAGTTGCTCTGTGCTCCCTCTTTTTGCTTCATTCATTCAACAAATACAGAGTTTGAAAGTGGATAAAGGAAAAATCATCCACTTGTGTCTTTGAGATGCTTTGAAACACGTATTTAATTTTGTTATATATTTCCTTGACTCAAAAAATTCTGATACTTCTTCGTTCTTATATTCAATGTGTGTTTGCTTCTTTTAATGTACACAATAGAATACGTTCATAGAAATGAATCATTCATTTCTTTCACAAAAAAAAAATGAGCAAGAAGAAGCATTAAAAATATTCAATTTTTGCACAAGAGATTCATTTTCATTTTCAATGCATTTCTAAATTGTTCATGTTATTGAATTTTATCATTTTTTCTGTATTTTTTGAAGGTTTTATTTAAAAAGAATCTGCAGATTGTAGAAAAAATTTAAAGTAGATTAATTTAATCATATTTTTACGATTTTCATTTGCCTTTAAATCAGAGCTCGAAGTCGATGAAATTTTGTATGGAGTCGACTTCGCCATACAAAATCGATGAAAATCTTGAGTCGACTTCGAGCTCTGCTTTAAATGGTTCCAAAATAAATAAAATTAACTGAAAGTTTTTACGCTTGCCGTTTTTATTCTTATTTGTATCAATGCACTCAAAGTTGTTTGTGTTTTCATTTCTCTTCAACACGCCTTAAATTTTCTTTTGATTGTGTTGTTTTATTTCAATCTTCACTCCATAAAACTTTTATTTTGAGAACCGCAAACAAAAAAAAAATTCTTCCCCATTATCTGTTTTTAAATCACCAAGAACTGAAGAAAAACAATGAAATATAAAAGAGGCTGTGGGTTTTCCATTTTAAGAACAGCATGGAAAAATTTAATGCTGCTCACTTTTTCGTCTTATTTTTCATACTATGATTGACAGAAGTTGGCTTGTCTCCAAAAAAAAAAAACGCTTTCTTCCTTTTATTGAAACTCTTGATCCATTTACACAGCAATTGCAATAATTTTTCAATTAAAATTAATTTTTGAATCAATGCACATTTGAGTTTATTATAATTAATTTGTTTCGGTTGAGATTATGTGTGATAAAATTGAAAAATTAAAAGGATTTGCAATTTAATTTATTGATGAGCTTTTCAGTCTATATAAATTAAAACTTACGTTCAAATGAGTTCTATGGATTTTAATGTTTTAATTTTATTTATTCATCAAAGCTTATTTTTATTTTAATCCTAACCATTTATTTACAATGATCCTTATTCTGAGCTATAGTTCTCAGATGCTAGTTTTTCCAGACAAAACGTTCATAACAGATTAAAACCTGGAATTGCTCAATTGAAACTTTTAAAATCATCAAAATTTGCACACTTCAGAAGCAACAATTGCACTAGCTGTTATTCCCAATTTACGCTGAATTATTCTTCAATGCACAAAAATTTAAGGTCAAGAAGTTATTGATTTTATTTTTCAATAACGAAATATTAATTTTCAATGATCGTATAATATTTACTGAAGTATTATTTCTTTTCTGTTTTTCGTCATGAGAAGATTTTCGTTTTCTCTTCCATTCTAAAAATATTTCGACAGAAAAAAAATATAATAAAAAGAAACTGCTAAATAAATATTCATGGTTTAGATAAAACGAGACGAAAGAAAAATATTTTTCTGCTAGGGTTTGTAATAAAAATACATAAAAGCTTATAACGAATAATAAAAAGTGAAAGCAAGCAAGACAATTCAACGCTTATGGAATGTACTAAGCTCTTTTATTTCTCTCTTAAAAAATCAATATAAAAAGGCCTAAAAATACTGAATATCGATTTAAAAAGCTTCCCCCAACTGACGACAGTAACAGACGTAATTATGTTTACAGAAATGATACGTGATCTGCTTATTAAATGTCTTATCCATTAAGGACTTTTAAAAAGGAAATAAATTTTTGCGAGCATTCAAAAGGAATAGATATTGCAGAAAGAGCCAACAAAAAAGGAAATTTATCCCCCTAAATTTGCTTTGTGAACCAAAAAGGAATGAAAAACATAACGTATGTATTGTATGAATACAAAATAAAGCTCGTGACTTTTATGTCCAGCTTGATTTAAAGAAAATGAACATGATATGGTTTTATTCATGACTAAAATTTTGATATCAAACTGAATGGCTGGTTGTTGCAAGGTTCTTGATATATATTTTATTAATGTGAATGTATGAAAAGTTTGAGATTATAAATCTTCTTATTTGAAAGAAAAATAATTTGAATTTCTCGATTTTCTTTTCATTTTAAATTCATTGTATGAATTTAAATATAAAAGCAAAATACTCACGTATCTTTTAAAAAATCCAGATTATTTTAGAAAAAAAAAAACAAAATGCACAAAAATAATTCAAATGACGGATCAAGTTTTGTTATTAATAAAGTATTTATTATGCATTAAATGAAACTTGTCCTATGACATCAAGATTTGCTTTATTAATTTAAACTTGATACTTAAATTTAATCTTAATCATCTGAAACAGGGTTGAAAGGAGTGTGAAAAGTTTATTATTTTTGTGACTAGACAGCGTAGGAAGAATACGGTAGACTTTTGATAAGCTCCAATCTAACATTACGTTAGGTTTGTATAGATTGATCAAATATATTCTAAATATAGTAATGCTCTAAATGATTTTAACAACTCGGAACTTTTTTTGACCAACATCAAGATGACCGACCCTTTTCTCCTTGTCACGATATATTTTCTGTTTAATTTAAACCTTTAAGTAAGTTCTGAGATTTTTTGAATCTTTAAACTATTATCATAAATTTTAAATCAAAATCGATTCTTATTTTTATGTTAGGTAGTTCATAAATGACATTGAAATTTATGTTTAAATAAAATCATATTGAACGTTCAATGTTTTAGAAGAAAAATACATAAAAGTTACGATTACCCGTATAAATGCGACTTTATACTAGCACAGATTCTATCGTTTATATGAAGGTACTAAATCTTGTCTCATAATCTTAACACATTCACATTCATGCGAATGCCAATAAGCACATACGATGGCGATAAGAACAGAAATTATGTAAGAGCTCTTATGAACTGGTGTGTATATTTTTAGCATTGTTGTTCATTATATCACGTGCTTTTTCAAGTTCTCACAGACACACTCATTGATTGAGCTTTTATTTCAACAATCACATACAAAAAGTGGATTTGTTTATTTGCTTCTCTCGATTTTACTTGCAAGATAATAATAAATGTCTAGCAAAAATGTCACGGATGGAGAGATTTATTGAGCGCATTTCCTAGTATAATTTCGCCCTCAATAAATCTTAAGTTGAGGGTTGAAACGTTGTGTTTATGTGAACAATCATTGTTGCTTTTATTATTCTTGTTGGTCTTAAACTTTATTTTGAACTTATCAGTTGGTTAAACAAGTAATAATTCTTTAATAAATATACTTACAAAGTACTATTTTTAGTCAGTTAATGAAAGTGAATCAACAAGCATTTCATGCAGCAAAAATGCTCTGAAAATAAGTACAACAATTTGCATTCATGATCGTGTGACATTTTCTCTCGTATTTTTCTGGAAATCTAAGTTTACTCATATGACTCGCTATAACAATAGAAATAATCTAATCGCGAATATTATTACTGTCATGATAATTGAGTATTAAATAAGCACGTTCATATCAACATATTTAGTTAAAGCGATAATGTAAATGTAATTGAACTATAAAAAGCTCAGTTTCTTTATCCTCGTTTACAATTGAAATTGAGTTCAAATTTATGCTCTGCTTCCTTCTTCTCAAATTTACAATAACATAAACTTTTTCTGTGTCTGTCTTATTTCTCTTAATTTCTCTTTTCTTGGAATGGTATCATAAAATTGCTAGAAAAATAATGGTTTTATGATGATAATAAATTTCCTCCTTCTCCGTTTAGAATGAATAATTAATTTTTATTGTCCACTTCATGTTTCGCTGGTTCCAATTTTTAGTAGAATACAGCTTTTAAATTATTTTACGGTGCTTCCTTTTGCTGTCCGGTTTCGTATTAAATAAATAAAAAAGTGATTTCATTAGATCCGAGTGATAGATCACTGTTTAGCAAAGTTTTTTTTATTCCTGTACATTGTTTAGATCAACACAATAATGACGATTGAGGATGCTCTCAATGCAATATTTTAAATTTGATAATGCCAAAGACATTAATAAAGACATAAAATGACGTTAAGATATTCAAATAGAGCTTAGATCTAGACATAATTATTCTATAAGATTTGTCTTGCTTTTGTTGAAGACAGGTCGAGCACTATCGTTTTAAAAAATAAATTGACTTAAGGAATAACACTCTTTCAAAACATTTTTTCTCTGTCATATTCTGGATAAAAATCAACAAACCAAAAATAATAAATTTTAGAGCTCGGAATTTTTAAGTATTTATAATATCCTCACGAAAGATTTATTTGTAGTCCAAAGGTTTTTATTAAATTTTTCGATATAGATTAGGAATACTAATCTGGCGAGATTTGTATATTTACATTTACAGATGAGCTATAAACAAACAGAACCTTTACCTTTTTCATTTTTCTTATTTTTCATAAAGATAAAGATAGAACAATCTACTAAACTACTGTATTAGGTATAAAGTAAATGTGGATATATTCACAGCATATGTTTGAAGGTTTAAAGTTTAAAGATGTCTCGTTTTAAAGATTTCTTGCTGATTAAATTGCTTAAAGGAAGCGTATTTTGCGATTTTCTCGGCAATGCCTCAATTGAAAGTTAGATTTTTGCAGAAGATGTAAAATCTCACAAAATTAGAAAAACTAATTTTTCAATCTGAACTGAAACAATACATTCACACGTGAATACGGTGTGAATACAAATAGTTGATCCTAAAATGTGATCCTTTCTGCTTGAAAAATATTCAATCGTTGAAAATTTTCGAGGTTGATACGCAAACTTGATTTATAATTAGCTTTGTTATTTTTTATCAAAGAAATTTTAACATTTATTTGAAATCATTTTGATAATAGCAATGACGCGATAAGAATTTTATAAGCTTTTTTATTGTACGTCTTATAAAAATGTTGATAAGAAAGAATTAAAAGCTTTACATTGATGACTGTATAACGACACTCTGCCGCTCTTACTCAGTTGTTTAAAAAACATTGAATTCCACTGATATTTTCCCAAATTAAATGCATATTAATCTCTGAACAAATTTCTACCAAATCCCTTTTTAATCTTCGAGAATTCTGAAAGTAATTTAAATTTTTGAGTACATTTAAATAAAATATGAAGCTTCAATGCGACTTGTTGATATATTCTTACAAATTCAAGAGATACACACAAACATATCCAAACACACTCAATTTATTTATTGATATAGTTTAAAGCTGGAGCGATATTAATGTATTTATTTAGTTAAATAAATATTAAATTACATAGATTATTATGACATAGATGACTTTGTATAAATATAGAATGATGCACACGACATAATAATTGATGGCATATTTCTTTCTTTTAATAAGATTTTCTTGGCAACATGTAACGTGTGACAGTTGTACTTACTTTAAGTGGCATAAATTTGATCCTTACAATAATGATTCATGAATTTAAGAAATAACGGCATTGCAATATTGATTTCTGCCCTCTTTTGATCACCAATAATCTCTTGTAATAAAAATTTGTATTCAAGAAAAATATGTGAGCCAGGAAAAGCAACAATAAATGGCTGATTCAGCTCTTTTAAAATGTCTGCAATTTTCGATTCTATGGAAGCAGGGATTCGTAACAGATGTATTTTAAGAATTAAGGACATATTTTTCTAAAAGCGTTCTAAATGTGTTTTAAAAGAGTAGCGGATAAAATAGGTTTCAGTTAAAAATAAAGGCAAAATGTACGCGTTTGAACTTTCTTCTCGGTCGCACTTACCATACTTATTTTACTGGTCATGTAAAACATCTTATGTTGTTATTAAATTAAATCCTGACGACGTAAGTAAAAATACATAAAAAGTCCGCTTTAATAGAACCGCTAAAAGCAATAAGAAACCAATTTCAAAATGATGATTCAATTTTTTTCTGAGGATTTACTCAATGATTATTTGTTTATTTTCTTCTCCAGTGACTCATTCTAACTTAAAGCACTGTGCAAGAATGACTTGTAGTGTTTTCTTTTATGGATTTCATTGAACGATGTAATGAAAAATTGAGTGGGCGGGTGCTGTTAAAGCTACTTTTATTTCCGTTTTTGGTCATTTCAAATAATACACAATTTTGATGTTGATTTATCAAGCAGTCCTCGACTGAAAATAATGAGATTTGCAGCTGTGTGAGAAATGTTAAAATACTATAAATAAAACAAAAATTGCGAAAAGTTTCACTCAAAAGCTTATTTTCTTCCATTTACATTAATAAATCACTTCACAATTTTTGTGAAGCTTTACATAAGAAATGAATTTCAATCCATCTTGTAAACCGGTGTTGTCAAATCTATTTGAATTGCTTTAGCAATTATAAACATTATAAATGCAAATCAAATTAAAATGCGCATTTGACACCAATTTCCTGACAATATGCCCATATACAATTTCTGACTGATTGCTCTCAATGCGCTACATGTATTATTGTTATTATGATTATGTAGATCCGATAACATAATTTGCTATGCCATTTCGATATTTATTGTAAAAAAAGAACAACTTTTATTTTCCCAAAAGCCAATCAATATTGATTTTTTTATATGCCTGCTTGCTGTACTTTCCTTTCCTTTTTTCTTCAATCTTTAACATTTATGAAGTTCTTTTTACTTCTCATTTCCTCATATTTTTCATTTTCTTACTTCGCATGGTAATTTTTTGATTCCATTACTTTATATCTCTCTTGGATTAAACCGTGCTTCACTCCTCGAATCAGAAGTAGGCGTGAAGTTCGGCCGAGACCCATATCGACACAGTTAAAAAGTCATACCTAATTTATGTCATAATTATGTCAGTTACAAAAACATTTAGTTTGAATTTTGTCACCCTCGGGAACACTATGAACCAGTATAGCTGATTTTGGTCCAAATCTCGGCCATACTTCACACTTGTTTGAACCACATTTTCTCGTTAATGTTAAAATATTATTAAAAAGTAATTAATCCTGAATTATGTCGCTATTTTGTCAAGTGTTTTAAGATAAAGAAAATTTTTTTTCGTTTCCACAGTGAAGAGGATAAACAAAATTCAGGGGGGTAGTCGAAATTTTAGCTTTCGATTTTTTTAAGCTATGTATTGCAAAAAATAATATTGGTATGTGATTTATGTCAGAATTATGCCAATTCAATTTTCAATTTTGGACTAGGGGCGACCCTAGTCAAAATCAATTTTGTCACTTTTTTCTTCGAGGGTTTATACAAATGGATTAAAACTTTGCATAAATATTCTAGTGCTAAAAACGAATACAAATAAAACATCCTAAAACTTTTTTGAGCAAAGAAACAGGTAGGAAATACATTATCAATTTTGGATTAGGGGCGACCCTAGTCAAAATCTATTTTTTCACTTTTTTCTTCGAGTGTTTATAAAAATGGATTGAAACTTTGCATGAATATTCTAGTGCTTAAAACAAATAAAAATAAAATATCCTAAAATTTTTTTGACTAAAGAACCAAGTATCAAATACATTTTTAATTATGAACTAGGGACAGGCCTAGTCAAAATCTAGTTTTTCACTTTTTTTTCTTCGAGGATAAATCCAAATACAGTGAAACTTTGTATGAGTATACTATATTAATGCAAAACAGTTTTAAATATCTAAAACAAGAAATCTATTCTATATGTCGTCACACCCAAATTTTATAAATTTGGTTGTACATTCAAAAACAACGAGACTTCAAATTTTGTCCATTGTACGAGTTAAATTATTTTTATGAATTTAGAAATGTGTTACCTGAGTACTAGAATGCTCATACAAAGTTTCACTGTATTTGGATTTATCCTCGAAGAAAAAAAAGTGAAAAACTAGATGTTGACTAGGCCTGCCCTTAGTTCATAATTAAAAAAGGATTTCATACTTAGTTCTTTAGTCAAAAAAATTTTAGGATATTTTATTTTTATTTGTTTTAAGCACTAGAATATTTATGCAAAGTTTCAATCCATTTGGATTTATCCTCGAAGAAAAAAGTGAAAAAATTGATTTTGACTAGGGTCGCCCTTAGTCCAAAATTGAAAATTGATTTTCTATCGTGTACTTTGGTCAAAAATTTTTTTTGGATGTTTTATTTGAATTGGCATAATTCTGACATAAATCACATACCAATATTATTTTTTGCAATACATAGCTTAAAAAAATCGAAAGCTAAAATTTCGACTACCCCACCTGAATTTTGTTCATACTCTTCACTGTGGAAACGAAAAAAAATTTTCTTTATCTTAAAACACTTGACAAAATAGCGACATAATTCAGGATTAATTACTTTTTAATAATATTTTAACATTTACGAGAAAATGTGGTTCAAACAAGTGTGAAGTATGGCCGAGATTTGGACCAAAATCAGCTATACTGGTTCATAGTGTTCCCGAGGGTGACAAAATTCAAACTAAATGTTTTTGTAACTGACATAATTATTATGACATAAATTAGGTATGACTTTTGAACTGTGTCGATATGAGTCTTGGCCGTACTTCACACCCACGAATCAGAAGTAGATTTTTCTTGTGTGAAATTTTATCATTGAAAATAAGTAGAAAGCAAGCAGAAATTTTCAGTTGTCATTCTTTTAATTCTGTCAAAGCCTAATATTATTCAAAAAAAGTCCCGCTTGTAAATTATATTTAATATCTGAAGTGAGGATTGATTAATGGATTACACGAATATTGATCTATTAAATGAATATGGTGATATAAGGGGTTCAATTTTTATATATTAATAGACCAACAGAGAAATTAACTAGAATTCATCCCTTTGATGATATTCCTTTTACTGTTTCAGCCTTAAATAACATTTCAATAATACATTACCCCAAAAAATATTGCTTTTGGCGCCACCTTTGATATTTTTGTTCTATAAGTAATGTTATCGTTCCATTAAATATGAGAAACTGTATGTTAATGACGTTTTTGGTTCTTACTATTTTACTGAATGATATGATATGAAGAATGAATGTTGAATGATATGTTTATTGAATAAGATATTGAAAGTAAATAATATTTTGCATGTGTGGTGAGCAATCAAATATTTTGATATAAATAAACAATTTTATGCTTCAACATAAGGGTTATATGGGTTATATTCTATTTTAATAAAGTTTATAAAGTCAAATTCTGTCGATATGCATTTAAGTTTAGTTTAAATTTGTAAATATCTACTATTCACTCTTCATAGTCAGGTATTTTTACTCATACCTTGTTCTGTTTTCATGCTGCTTCAACAAAATGAATCAACATACCTGAGAATCGTTCTCGGAACATATTTTAAGAACCACTATCATATAAACTCACGTTAAAATATTGCCAACCACAAGAGAATTAAATATTTTCACTCAAAAACAAATATTGTTAGCATAAGCGTGGTGATTTATGATATTTATTTATATAGTTTTTATAAATGTTTCGTGCTGAACTTGAGTATGAAAAAATAAAACATTGACGTGATATTCTGCATGTAACTCATGCTGATATTTATGTGAAACGATAATTAAGAATGGAAAAACAAGGAAAACTAGAAATGATAATTCCGATTATTCTTATTTGCATGAACAGCATATTAACCAGATAACGTCAACAAAATGTCTGACTTTATTTGTCTTATATCTCATGATTTAGGCTCAAAGTGACGATGAAGATGCGGGGATGGATGATGTTGCCATCAACGTCGATGGCTTCATGGAAGAATTCTTCACTGAGGTGGAAGAGGTTAGAGAGATGATAGATAAAATACAATATAATGTCGAGGAAGTTAAGAAAAAACACAGCGCCATCTTATCCGCTCCGCAAACGGATGAAAGTGAGTACATAAATAATGATTGGATATAATTGAAATAAATTAATGATAATACTTGTCATTAAAAACAGAAACCAAGCAAGAGTTAGAGGATCTGATGGCAGATATTAAGAAAAATGCCAATAGAGTTAGAGGAAAACTAAAGGTAACAATCATAAATCACATGAACTTTGCTTTATTTATAACTTTTCGTGACCTTCTTGTTTTCTCCCACTTTATTGTGCCCTTTAGAATATCGAACAAAATATCGAGCAAGAAGAGCAAGGAAAATCTGCGAGTGCTGACTTGCGAATACGTAAAACACAGCATTCAACATTATCAAGAAAATTTGTTGAAGTAATGACAGAATATAATCGAACGCAAACTGATTATAGAGAGAGATGTAAAGCAAGAATACAACGTCAATTGGAAATCAGTAAGTTCGCTTATTCTCATAGTCTTTTTGAGTAATTTATTTTAAATTAAAATTTACTTTCTAATAGCTGGTAAAGCTACAACAAATGAGGAGCTCGAGGAGATGTTGGAGCAAGGAAATTCAGCAGTGTTTACACAAGGAGTGAGTAACTTTAACTAAAGCAATTTAGAAAAACTGGAATCTAAATTTCTTACATTGTGTTCTTTTCTCCTCAATTAATTTAGATTATTATGGAAACACAACAAGCTAAACAAACCCTGGCAGATATTGAAGCTCGACACGCTGATATCATTAAACTTGAAAACTCAATTCGAGAATTGCATGATATGTTTATGGATATGGCAATGTTGGTTGAAAGTCAGGTAATGAAAATTGGTTGTGCACATTTTTGTGTGTTTCTTCTTTCTCCTTTTATTTTTGGTTTAGTAGTGCTTTTGTGAAAAGTCATTTTTTGTGTTGCTGCCTTGTTTCAGTGGAAATGAAAAAACAACAGTGAAAATTAATTGAAAAAATTTCTTCTTTTCTTCTCTCTTTACATTTCATTATTTCTTTTTAACGCTCGCAAATCGTAAACGAATGAAATTTCGTTTGGCATTTGAAATCTTTTATTTTTCAATTTAAACAATAAATCATGAAAACAGGGTGAAATGATCGATCGTATAGAGTATCATGTTGAACATGCAATGGATTACGTCCAAACGGCAACACAAGATACCAAAAAAGCACTCAAATACCAAAGTAAAGCTCGTCGGGTAAGTTGACAAGACATTTTTATTAATGCGTGTTTTTTTTTTTCTTTTTATTTTATTTCATTTTCCACCATCACAAACCCTGTTACATCCTTCATTTTTATGGTTACTCACATTGATACCCTCCTGAATTTATTATGATTCTGCTTATTTTCTTACGTCACATGTTTTATGTTGTGTAATATTCATATTTTCTTATATGTTTATTCATATTTTCCTCAATCATTATGATTATTTTTTGTACATTGTTAAAAATTGCATGAATCTTTTCATTAAACAAAAACCAAAACTGTATATATTCTGTTGCTTTTTATGGCATATTCATTTCATCTGGAAATCTTTTTTTTTCCTCTCCATTTTCACATTTTATATTTTAAACCCACAATACAAATGAACACTCATTATCATACTAATGCTTTTAACTATTTTACAAATTTTTTCCACATTACTTTCTGTAACATGAACCCTTTTAATACAAAATATTTTCCTTTTTATACTTCTTCTATTTAATTTTTCTTATGTTATTTTGTGACCTTATTTTCACATTAATTTGCATGATTCTTTTTATGATAATTATTTTTCTATATAACTATAACTTTCTACATTTTATAATGATAATTTTAAACAACTTTTTAAATCTACTAACATATGTGAATTTCGATTAAATTTATGTACTCCTATTTCATGGAGGTGGATTTTCAATGCTATTATCTTATTCACTAACATCAACCATTACTAACGGCTTCGAATCTGTGATAATTATTGCAATAACACGAAATAATTTCCATTCTATTAAAAATTAAATGTTAATAAAAACTGCTACACAAATTACTTTATGCGCATAAAATGATGTACTGGATTAACTCTTTAAAAACATGGTTCTTATGGTTTACGATCTATATGAAATATTTAACAATAAAAATTCTCTAATGCACGTGCAAAATAAATAATCTTCAATGCTATCCGCTCTGTAAAAATTTTCTGAATATACACAACAAAAAAAAAAAAATTTCCATAAAAACATCCACTAAGGTAATTCAATTGGTGACGACGGATGAAATGCCAAAAACAACAATACCACAATTGCAACAACAAACGTATGAAATAACAGGGTGAATTGGTTGATCGGATTCAGAATCATGTGGAGCAGGGCAAAGACTATACGGAAGTTGCAAAGAAGCAAATATATCAGGCGTCCGTGTATGCTGAAAAAGCGAGAAAGGTCAGATAAGAACATGCTTACATTTTTAACCATTTTTATCGATACCTTTACACCTTAAAAATAACAATAATTTCTTCTTATGATGTATTTAAATCATATTAAATTGAATCTTGGCTTTGAAATGTATTGATCTCTTCCCGAAAAAAGAAGTTTGTACAGTACATGTATGTAGGAAATAAGAGTATTAACTTTTTATGTGCATGAAAAAAGTAATAATCCAATAAATTGGAGTAATTTGAGGCGGAAAAAATGTTTAAAAATTAATAGTTATAAACAGAACAAGGAAGTTAATCTTCAACTTATTTAACACTAGGTGGAGGGATAAAGTCTATAAATTTTTGTCACAAATCAAATTTAAGTTGAGGTAATTTATTCACATTTGAACATCCAAAATAGAGTATGTAGATTGAATTTATGAGAGGTCATCTATTGAAATATGTATAGAATATATTTTTTCGGAGTATATAACGCGTTAAAACCACACGTTTCCATTTTTATCCCATATGAGAATATGATATAATCTAGTGAAGAGAAGATTCGGTACACAGGAAACGAGATATTTTTGTATCACACAAAAATAATACAGCAAAATATTCATACATGATCCTGAAATGAAAAAATGCTTCAACATTAAAACCAGAAAACGTTCATACACACAAACATATTCTAATACTTCATAATTTATGAGCTTTTCGAGATGTTGCTTGGTGGCAGCAGATGGGCTTTTCGATTTTGCTATAAACACAAACATACGAATGTACATGCTTTTACATGACTTCAGGCACTAAAGTATATGAAGAAAAAAAATTATGTGTAAATGTTAAAAAGCAAAAGTATAAAGGTAGTATGGAATTCTCATGACTTTAGAACTTTTGAAATTGGTATTGCGGAGGATAAGTAATTTATTGCTATTACCGTTCGGTGCGTCACTACGTTCTATGCAATTTTATTTATGATTGCAATGAACAATTTTAATTGGATTCTCCCACTTGCTACCTTTTTTTTGTCACATATTTTTATTAAAAGTTTCTGAAAGTTGACGAAAATTAAGTTCAAGTGAGGCTTAACAATGGGGTAGATTAGCAAAATTTATAAATGGTTGGAACCAAAACATTTTAATCTCAAATTTATGAATTATTTTTCATTCCTTATTTTTGATAATTTTTGATTAAATTGAAAAAAAAAATTTCATACAAAAATGCGTTGCTAAAATCAATTAATGAGGACAATCCATACTCGTTTATTCCTCCCTTTGCGAACGATGATAAATAGCTTGTGATAACATTACATGCTTTTTACACGTAAGAGTAAAAACAAATAAACTGCTTCTATTGTCTTTTTCCCTACACACGCTTTTTATTTTCCTAAACACTGAGGTGAAAAATTAGACATAGAAAAAATGCTTCATAGCTAAAGACTGAATGAAAAATTATTCTTACTAAGAACATATTTTTCCCTATTCCTCGTTTCATGTCTCATCTATTGTTGCTCGAAGCAATTTATGCATGCATATACGTTTAAGCAATAAAGGGAGTTATATTTATAAGGTGAAAGATCATTAAAAGGAACTCAAAGAATCTGTAGAAGATTTTCATAAATATTTATAACAGATTTTGCCTTTCTTCGTGACATATCCACTTCCAATATTATTTTTCTTTTCCTTCTCTTTCTTGCTATTTTTCTCTTTATTTCTATAGATACAAAATAGCTAATAAGGTCACTCTGTTTCTCTCCATTTGACACAAATAGCTCTATAAATTTTTACTGTTTATAGTTTTGTTGTATACTCCTTCCCATTTCAGTGTCATTTGTCATCAAGGATAGATTTTCACATTAGTGCTTTAATGTCTCTTTTTCTTCCTATATTAAGCAAGTCTCCTTTCTTTGCCTTAGATAAAATTGTCTTGGATTATCTGCATTTTTGCCATTAACACAAAATATTAAATGATGATAATCGCAGGGTATTTAAACTTATATTTATGTCAATACGATTCATCCTTCTTTTTTTTATAAGAGATAAATTATTATAAATTAGAAGGTAGACATATTTTTCCTGCACGCTGCTACGTGTTCAATTTTATTTCAACTTTCTATCTCCTTTCACGTTTTATCGCTGTTATATTAATGTCTTATGATAAGCAAGAAAGAGAATTTTTCCACAACTGAGAAGAGAGGAAGTCAAGGTCAAGTCATATTAAATTCCGGAAACAAAAGTTCTTTTGAATTCAACATTTTGGTGACGCACTACTTTTACATCACTAAGGTCCAACATCGCTTAGGAATGACGTCTTAAAATTATAGGATTTATAAGAAACAGTTATGTCTTGTACTTACCTCTTTTGTCTTCCAAATCAAAAATTTAAGAAACTTTTTACTTTTCACATTCTAGAAATGAAAAAAAAGAAGGAATTCCTGAAGAATAATGTCATGTCTTTGGTTCTTTTCCATAGTTGTTTGTTTGTGGCGTGTGTGGGTGTTAACATATTTGATGTTTATCATAATCCTACATATTTTTCATTATAAACTTTTGTGCTGCAAATATATATTTCGTGGATAAAAAAATGTGTGTTTCACAGTCATTCTATGATCTTTGTTGATAAAAAAATAAGCATTTTGCTGTTCAAATATTGTGTAATCTATATTGTTCCTCATTAGTGAGCATTAAAATATGTTGTTCTGTAAATCCATCCTTTAACTTCTATCTCTAATGTCCTTGAAAAATTCGCTGTGTTAGTGTGCTTTCCATCATTCAAATGTCTAACTTTTTTAGCTGCTATTTTGGCAAAAAGAAGCCAAAAATAATGAAAAAGAAAATTTTTATAACACACATTTTTTTCTTTTTCTTTTTTCTTTTCTTTTGCTTACAGAAAAAGATATTGATTATGATATGTCTGGTTATAACAGCAGCGATTTTAATAATACTTTTGATTGTTTGGCTTTCTACATGGTGGACATAAATTACAATTTTAATATTTTCTGCATTAATATTAATTTTAATAATTACTAATCATAATGAGCATAATTACTGCAAATATCAAAACAATTATGCGAGTAACAAGTCTTTATCATTCTCTGCCAATTAGTAAAATTAAGCACAAAAAAAATAATAATTGAGAGAATTTATGAAATTTTTATCAGTTTTTAGCGCGTAGTCTATAACAAAAAATTAAACTTAATCACAAAGGCAATAGTTGAGCGTGAATCAGGATGTAAAAGAAAATATTCTTTAGGTTTAGTGCTTTAGAATTTTAATTTTTTTAAAATATATCGAAATTTACTCTAGTGATTTTAGGTTTTTAAGATTCTTAAACCAATTTACATCAATTGTCCCATAACTGCTCATGTTTTTGTGTTGTTTACAGTTTACTTTCATTTTCTGGTGCCAGATTACTGCAACCAAGCGACAATTGAATCAGGAATCCAGACTGAATATAAAAAATTGAAATCTAGACTTTACGTTTCCAATCCAAGATATTTTCTAGTATGATCCTGACGACTCGACTTTTATTCAAATTATACAAAAAGTAATTAAGTTAACGCTTGAAAGTGGTGAGGTATGCGAGCTTTAATCGCGTGATTGGGAATAATTGTAAGAAAACAAAAATTATTATTATTTTTTTGAAAGTGTACATAATCAAATCGATTGAATAAACCGTTCGATATGATTTTTTTAACTATCAATCTTCTTTAAAACATAAAAATAATTACCAGAACGTGACAAAGGAAATACTGTTTAAACCAAAAAAAGAAATCATTAAGACATTTCCTTTTTCTTCAAATGAATTATTCAAATTATATGGTGTGTGTATGTGATAAGTGTGAAAATAAAGAAGACGAAAATGAACAAAATTAAAAAAATGGAAATTTTATGAACGAATTGAATTCAATTCCGTCACTTATTTTTAGACTGTTTTGCTTCTTTCTATCCTAATCTCCGATTCTTTAGTCGTTGTGAGTTATAAATTGCTCATTAAATATTTTAATGGATAGAAAAATTATATCTCGATGGCAAAAACGAAGCTAAATTCATTCACGAGGAAGTTGATGCTGTATCAAAATACAAAGTTGTAAATTATTGTTTGACAAATAAGTTGTTAAGTACTTTGACTTTATATCAGTCTTAAATCGGATCTCTCAAAATGTTCAACACTTTTGCTATTTTCTAAAAATTGATCAAGATTCTGCTAAATTTGCTCAAAGGAACACGACACCATCGATTCATCTTCTCACCTTCCTTTCTTATCGTGAGGCTCCAATTAAAAAAGAAAGAAGATTAAAAGTTTTATGTTGGCTGAGTCGAAAAGCTTTTCATTTTCTTCTTTCCCTTTTGTTCCTCATTCCCACCTGAGCCGCTAAAAATGACAAACAAAATGAATTAAATTCACATTGAAGAAAAAAATACGAGCAGTGATTTAATCGTTTACGGCATTTACAGTTGTGTGTAGACATAAACTTTTCCCTTTGCCATCGTTGGCATTTTTTTCCTTCTCTGATATTTATGGACGTAGAAAGAAATCAATAATACTAAGTTTTTCTTTATCATAAATGTTCGTATATTGAACGAATGGCGGCTATCATGAAAACGTGTATTTAATTTCCAACTAATAACAATGAAATTCCATTACTGTATAACATGATTAAACATAAAAAGTACGCAAAAATATGTCGTGCTATAAAAAATTCATTGATCGACAGGATATAGTTAATAGTGGAAAAAAATTTGCTTGGAGATAATTTTAATTTATTCGCAAGAAGCAATTGTGATGAAATAAAATCGACCATGCAGCAAATTTTATTAAAATGTAGAAGGATAGGATTTATTTATGATAGGAAACAGAATATTGAAATAATTTTCCAATTAAGGATAATATCATGCAACTATATACGTTTTGTAATTCTGCTGGATGTTTTCCTTGTTTGTTTAATATTTTATTTATTTTGTCGCTGATGCTTTTTATCAGAAATTAAGAATAAGAAATTCTTGAACAAAAATGTTTCTTTATAATCATTCAAGATATTTTGGTTTTCTACAGTGATTTTTATCTCGTATAATCTTAGAAGTTATGCAAATTATTTTAAGGATAAAATTAAACCTCTGATTAAGGTTTATTAAATCTATTAAAATGTTAGATTAACCTTTTAAATGAAGATGTTTTGATTTCTTTACTACAAAAAAAAATTATTCACCATGCAAAACAGTGATTCATCGCTAACTTCTTTTCGTTTGGAAAATAAGCTTACAGAGCAAAAATTGTCCTCAATGATAAAACGTGATTTTTCGTTAAGAAAAAGAAAGAAAATTTCTTCTAAAATTGTAACATAATGAAGCAGATTAAGTAATGTATTAGTCATTATTAGAGAAGATCCATTTTTACCATAATTTTTCTTCGTGCTAGCTTGCTACTATTTCTTCCAAAATTTCATGCTATTAATCACATCACGTCGCGTGACGGAAAACAGTGTGAAAAGAACATTGATAAGAATTTCGGTTAGGATAATAAAAATTTCTTTACGGAAGGACCAAGACGTTAATGTCACTATGTACATGTTCATATAAAATCTTAAAGTACTTATTAATCACATGTTTCAAGAAAAAAATTAATTAGTTTAATTTTCTTGCACAACAAATGACTTTTTCGTCGCATAGAATGAAAAATGAGGAAGACATTTTCGTCATAAAAAAATTAATTAAAAAAGTTACTTTATTTTTATTTTTTCCTCTTTCCATCTCTTTTAATTGTCGGTTAATTGTGAAGATAATAGCATTGAAAAAAGACGACCATGGAAATAATTAATTAATACAAGCGATTTTATTGCTGAAAAACACAGAATGGGGCATGAAACGCTTAATTGAGTTATAAACACAATAAGAATCAATTTAATGCATGTTCACTCTCTTTCAGTTAATTTATTTATTTAATTTATCATACATTAATTATTTATTTCTCTACATTACATGAAATTATGAGTTGCATGATTTTTTCTTTGATTTATTTCAATCAAATAATTTTTATATCGATTTTACATCAATAAACTTCTCTCCTTTATGAACACGTTTAAGTATGCTGAAAAAATTGAATTGAGAAACTTTGGTGTAAACAAGATTAATAAATTTGACAAAAAATGTAAAGTTTCGAGGACAAAAATTATAAAACTGTGACTCCTTCATTAGAGTCTTATTTTTCTTATTTTGATATTTTTCATCGCTTAAATGAAAGGATTCCTATTAAATTGAACTATTAGCAGTTCCTTATGTGCTTTTCGTTATCTAACATTATTGATATGTATTAATTAATAATTTGATCACATAATGAGCGAACGTAACATGTGAACTATTATATCCAATTTATCTTCTAAATGCCATAGTTTCTTGTTTTTCTTATTCAAGTCTGGTCCAGTTGAGAATTAAACACCAGAAAAATGTGTGAATTTAATACAAAGTTTCCAATTTCAAATTTTTTTTAACTTCTTCAGAACAAAAGTTTTGCTTTATTGGATTTCTCACAATATAATTTATTGGTGTTGTCATGCAGCAGCGGTTATGTCGAAAACCGATGGTACACAAATGTGATTAAGGGATTTGCCAGATGTACTTCATATACTGCAAAAAAGCTAAAAATTCGCTTTAAGCCATAATTTTTGAGTTCTTTTAATGTATTACAAAAAGCTTAAGCATCATTGTTGAGAAAAAGTAAGATAAATTTTTGTTCTGAAAGAAGTGTGCAGCTTAAATCCAATATTATCTTTTAATTTAAATTAAAATTTTTACACAATCCTGAATCTTTGTTTTCAAATTTTCATTTGAAGCTTGAGTTCTAAAATAAAATCATACAAAATTCCAAATTTCTTACGATATTGAATTTTTATTTCCAAATTCTTTTAAAAATAACCATCGTGAAAACTTGCAGAAGAAGATTATGATTTTGATCTGTGTGACGGTGCTCGGACTCATCGTTTGCGGCTATGTAGCCACTTGGATTCCTGGATTATAAAAAGTTTACGATTAAAAAAAAAATAAAAAAACGCCAGCATAGCTTCATTAAAAATTTGAACAAAAGTAATAACATGAAATCGCCAGGAGATAAAAAATGTTTTTCGTTCATTTTTACGCTCTCGTTTATGGTTTTGATATCATAAAAAATAATATCAGTTAAACAATAATTTCATTTTGTGAATTGAGAGGAGGACATTAATCAACAGAGAAAAGAAATCATGCATCACATTTTCATCATACATCGTCTAATTGGTGATAATTGAATTAATCCATAATACACATTATATAAAATTATCTACATCGGAGAATCATCGACATTTCACAAAAACAATAAAAATAACAACAATCAGGTATCAAAAATAGGATTTAGATGTGAACGAACTATTGATATTTCTGTTTTATGATGTTTTATTTTTCACATTATAATTTTACTCTTTTATGTTGTTCATGTGAATTGAAATTCGATGTATTAATGACTGATGAGAGATTTTTACCTTATGATTATCATTCTAACAAAGGATAGAGAGAATATATTGTATAACGGAAATCAAATGACCTAAATTGTTCTGCTTTCGGATGAATATTCATATTTTTTTAATCCTTTTGTATACATGAAAGATTTTCATGTGCATACTCACTTGAAAACTTATATATTAATTTTTTTGAAGCTACTCTTTTTATGCATGTATTTTTGAGCGCTTTTCCTGTAGTGTACTATGAAGTATGGAATATAACAACTAGATATCAATAAATTATGAAAAAATATATTGATAAATGTGGGCTGAATAAATTTTCTTTATTCTCATGCTGTTTTTAAAAAAATAAATATGCTGATTTGAGTTACAAATATTTTGTCTATAGGTTTGAAAAATGTTTTAACATAAGAAAATGACCTTAAGGCTTAAGCCATTCTAATTTGTGACGAATTTAATCCAATTAAAATTCATTTTATTGAATTTGACGTGCATATAGAAAATATAAAGCTATTATGTGACGAGCCGCATGAAAGAATATATACATGCTTCTTAGATTACACAACATAAATATGCATGAATTTAATACGGTATTGAAATATTGGAATAACTGGTGATGGTAAAATGGCAGAAAATAGAAGGTGTCGAAGATTTGGAATTTAAGATAAATTATTAGTTTTTTTTTTAAATTTATTTGAAATTAATTCTTTATTTGATTCTATTAAAATTTAATTTTTATTATTTTCTTATTTGTTGAATTTGCAGAAAAAAGTTTATATCATAATTTGTCTGACGATAGTAGGACTGCTACTGCTCTTGTATTTATACAAACTCATCTTTTAATACATTACCAGCTCAGCAAATATACAACGACAAAAAATAAAGCTTTTTATGATGTCATCACATTTCTTCCTCTCTGAATCATTTTTTATTATATTTATTATCAAAAGACCTTCATGTTTGTCTTTATACATCATCCTGTTCCCTTATATATCACATCAAATGTGTTATGTGCAATTGTTACCAACGTATTTACTTATTCCTTGTATTTATTACTTCATCATAATGTTACGGACAAAAAAGAGACGAAGAAGATGACATAATTTTCATGAATATTGTTGTACCTTCATTGTTAATGAAAAAGGTAATAAACGATTGTGTGTACTTAATTTATGAAGTAATTTTTTGATACTAACAAGCTGGAAGATTTTTTTGTGTTTGTTACTAAAACCTGACAGTAGATGAGCTGACAAATTAACTAACATTACTAATTATGCGCTTACCTGTGTTCTGTCTCATTATTATTTTGTTACATTTTTCATTCTCGTACGTTTTCATTTATTTCATGATTTACTTTAAAGCTTAATTTAATGTTCTCAGATTTTTTTCTGCAGGACATTAAGTAAAATGCAGTTTTTGTAGTGCAAATCATTGGAACATTGAGAAACTCTAATTCCAAACGATGCGAATAAGTTTAAAATTTATTGAATTTTCAAGACTTCATATTGGTTTTTATAAGTTTCTCATAAAAAGATTTATGTTTCCTCTTGTTCCTTCCTTCAATGATAAACGTTAGAAACATCAGAATCTGGGTGGGATATTACTCAAGATTTATTGCATAAAAATCTTTTCGGGATCGCTTAAGTTTGAATGGCTAGTGTTTCATGCTTTTAAAGATATTTTAAAATATCATCATAAAAAACTTAAATCATATTTAAAATGATATTAAGATTCACATGGTAGATGATTATGAAAAAGCATAACAACACTTTGCCGAGATCATAAAAATCAACATGATTTATTTGTAGAATTTTCTTGTGAAATGCTTTCATTTGTTAAAATTCTCGATGATTTCAGTATTCAAAAACAGTGTTTGCTTTTTAGACAGTTTTCATGTTTTAACAGTTTTTTAACGTATGAAACTTTTTTTTGGTTGGATACAGTTTGAATTTTAATGACACAAGTAAGGTTAAAAACAATTTTCAGACATATTAATGGAACTTTTCACATTATTCGTTCAGAATTTTAATTAAATTATAAAAAGTCATAAAAAGGATAAGATTTTAATTGTGGGATTAGAAGCGTAGGTATAAGTATTGTAAAAAGCACACAACCCATTCCTAATTAGTGATTTTTTTTTTTGTAAATTATGAGTTCAACAAACGTATTTTACTTTTCCGATAAGTTCAAACTACAATGACTTTTGTGATATAGTAAAAACGACAAGGGATGTAATTTGTGTTGGTAAAATTTATTAAAGCTTAATGTGATTGAGCAATATATTGAAGAGAATAGCTTTGAAACTATTTAACAATATGTTATGACATTGAGACAGGCGAGGGTGATGGCTGCTTAAAGACAGAAAGGACCTCACATTTTAAAGCGAAATGTTTGGAGAATTTAGTCATTAATATTCTTTCTTTTTTATAAATTTGCAACCGTAACAAAAAGCTTTTAGTTTTCTTATTTTCCTATCGTCTGTTAAGATTATAAGCACATGAAGACGATTTTTATGTATAAAATTTCTTACGACGACCCTTTCTAAATTAGTTAAGTTTTTTTTTTATGATAAATGCAAACTCAAAGTTTTACCAAAACCGGAAGAAGAAATTTATAATCTAAATTTTTAATCGTATTAAAAAATTATGCAGCACAAGAAGACTTTGGTTATATTTATTTTTTTTGTTATCTTTAAAAAAATCAGTAGTGCATGTATACTTTATATTAAATCTCGTACAAAGCAAGCCATATCATCATGGAAAAACCATTTTGCATTGTTTTAAAAAATCCTTGGACTGATTTTAAAACAAATTAAATGAACAATTTCTCTTTTAGAAAAAAATCATGATGCTGTTATGTTTTACGGTCGTCGGTATAATCGGTTGCGCATACATTTATTCCAAGATTCCAGGATTATAAAAATCTTCATGTATTAATATAACTAATCTTTATATGTCTCTCTATATAATGTATTAACAAAAATATTTAAAAAGTAACTACCCCGAGTATTAATTCAGGTATTTTTTGTATCTTTTTCAACTTTCTATACTAAATAACATTTTAATTCACTTCTTTTACGATTCAAAAAAAAAGAAAACAAATCTCTCATCTATAAAATTTAAAGTAAATTGTTTGACTTTAAAATTATTAAGATATTAACTCGTTGTTATTGGAAATAAATTGAGTGTATTAATATTAAAATAGTGCATGCACAAGTTTATTTTTAAAACTATATCTACAACAGATTCTATGAAAAAACTGTGGATATAATTTAAAAAATAAGAGAAACCTTATGTAATAAAAATGTAAATTAATCAACTTTTATCTTATTTTTCTCTCCTATCTTCATATCTACATCCAATGTGAACAAAATATGAAAAATTTTGTAGAAGAAGTTTTTCATCATCATTTGACGTGTCTGTTGATTTTCATCATGTATAGAAGAAAAATACACCTTCCAAAATGCAATAAAAATTAGAACAGCACAATTAGTTCAACATTAAATTAGCTTAATTCAGTTTTCGTAATTTGAAGTATTGCAAGCTCCTATTATAAGCTACATAAGAATCCTAAAAACTACTTTACATAAGGAAAGATATATCAGCCATCGCTATTTATATTCGCATTATGTATGTCTTTAATGCGAAAATAAATATACATACAATGTGTTGTATGGATTAAAATAAATATATGGATGGAAAGATAATATGATACAACAAAATCTCATCGCTCTGAGCTATGATTGTGATGGTCATTGCATCATAAAATCAACATAAGGTATGCTAGATAAAATATATTAAATAAACTTTTAAGCTCACTATACTTTATATTTCATACGATAAATACCACATTTTATGTAAATAGATAAACATTTCATTAGTGTGTGTGAACGAGTGTGTGGCAAGCATAACGAGCATACAGGAGTGTATCCAGGAAGTTTTAGTTCATTTGTATTAGTGAAAGTTTTCTCCTAATAAACTTTATCTGGATACGTTGTTGTTGATGTTTTCTTTTTTTATACAGTATTCAACAGTTGACATGAATGATAAATTTAGCATTAAAACTATTTATCAAAATTGCACAATACATCCATTCACTGTAAAATTCTTCTTAAGTAACTTATAAAAACAATATTTTTGCGGAAAGTGTGCTTCAAAATAACTGTTCTCAATGACTAAAGTTCTTTTATTTTCATTTTGAACCAAATATAGAAAAAAATTATCATTCTCGTCTGCCTATTGCTCCTCTTAATCGTTATTACATCAACAGTTGTTGGATATTTCAACTTTTAAAATGATTTTTTCCAACTGTTAAGGAAAAGCTTCTATAAAGCTTGCTATCGCATTATCTTAAACTTTTCGTGTTGTCTTCGCATCGCTTCAAAATGGCTGTAGAAATGGAAACATTAAATTAAGGAAATCTCGTGAGTGTCTAAAGCTTCCATCTCTATTTCTCCCGTGTAATTTGCTAGAAAATTTTTCTATTTGCTATTATTGCCAAAAGGAAACTAAATGAGATTTTTCATGTCCCCATATTTACTCAATGCGAAAAAGCTCATAGCAGGGCTCATAGTAAAACTACGAACAAACATTTATTTGGTAGGAAAATTAAATGTATCAGCAAGAAGGAAGAAGTGTACAATATGTATCTGACAAATGGTAGTAAATTACTTAAAAAGAAACTCATGTGATGCTGAAAGCATTCTCAAGTGGTTATACCTAATTTCCGAGGATTGTAATTTGATATACCTAATGAAATCTATTTGATAGAAATAATAAGAACTTAAACGATTAATCGATATTGAACCTATTGAAAGAGGCTGACTTCTGTATAAATTGGACATTTCGTCAATTTACTTGAATTATGTATCAGTACTAAAGATTGATTACCGAAATGTAACATAATTAAAGCTAATTTATTTTTATATCGATGTGCTTAATTATTTTTTTATTTGTATTTAATGGAATTTTTTCATTTATAATGATTCTTGATTTATCGTTTGTAATAATTTTCGTATCAAATATGAGGCCATTGACTTAATTGAAATGTATATTATTTTGTTGTTGCATAACAAAATGTGTTGAATCAAGTCCATTTTTATAGAAAGCTTAAAAACTATTTTTACAGTTTTCATAAAAATAGAATTTTAAAAAGAACCAATGGTTTAAGTATCATGCATCACAAACAACTCTTTACCTTGACATTATAGGCGAAGAATATTCTAATGTATCATTAACTTTGATAGTATTTTGGTATTTTCGATAGCTATTGATGCAATGAATTATTTCATCAAATACCTTTTTAATAGCTTGTCAAGGAGATCTGTTTGTACAGTTTTACGCTAAAGTATATGAGCATTAATAATATAATTTACTTTATGGACTAACCTTTCATGATATGGTGAATAAGTTCTTCCATTTCAATATTTAATAAAGCTCTAAATGATGAATAATTCAGAAATAATTCTGAATTCAAATTGAAATTCTGTCGATAATGTCCTTTTTTGACGATGATTTTGTCTTATTGAATTCAAATTTAATTAAAAAATACATTTTCTTTTGAATATTTATATTTTGTCTGAATGCTAATTTGAACATGATGTTGTGTTGTCTTTAATGGGCTGTTTACAAATAATGTCATAAGTAAACAGTCCATAACCATGAAATATGCTAATTATTTTATGAATAGTCATCTCTAGTCATTGTCTATATTTTAATAAAATTTTCTTATTTTCAGATAATTATTATCATCATCGTCTTATGGACCTTGCTGACTTGCAATAAGCTTTCATCATTACAAAGAAATGGACAGAGCGTATGTAGCTTCAAATGTATATCTTTCTCGTTACACAAAAGAACAGATATTTTAGTTTTCATCGGTTCCTATTGAACCATTTTATTCCTTCGGTTCCCTTTTTCGATAACGATAATCCAATTTAACATCCGAAAAAATATAAAATAAGAATAAAAAATAATGTATAAGAACGACGCGAAGACTTTTTATTTTGTTCCTTGAGTTGTTAAAGGTTGATAAGCCATATTTATAATGTAATGAAAAAAGATGAAAATACATATGGACACATAAGATTGACATAAAATAAGAAAATAACGAAAAAATTGTTTTCCTTCTTCTATTTCTCTTCCTTCTCTCTTCACGTCTATCTCAAATACTCTTCGTATTATTTCCAAAATTGTGTAATGAATATAAATAAATAATTGAAAATAATATGAAATTGAAACCATCTTAGTTAGAGAGTGAATAATAAAGTAAAGTACAGTCAAAAAAGAAAATGTAGTTAAAATCAGTGGCTTAATTGCTTGTATAAATGAAATTCTGGCAAACTCCATAAATAAAAATTCATGGTAAGCATGATGATTTGTATTGTGGGAGACACCTTTAAACATTTATACAGTCTTTTTAGTCGTAATGACACGAATTGCAATGGATTTATCTTGATAGCTGATCTAAATCATAGAAATTCTGTGTTCTTGCTTATTTGGTTTCCAGTTTTACTGATAAAACTGCTTTGATGAAAATACATATCCTGGAATATTTCTTAAAAGTTCCAAATTAATTTAAATATAACTAAAAGCAATGAAATCTCCATAAGTATGTTGAAAAAAAAAATTTGTAGCCATAACCATCCAAATAACGTCCATTGATATTTTTCAATGAATATAAAAAATATTAATTAAAAGTTTTTAACATTTCAAAAAAAATCTCTTTCGTCATCCAATTGACCCAATTTGTGAATATTAAACAAGCATGCCAGTCGCAGTCTGGTGACTCTGTTTGAACTACAAAGTATAAAACGATCTTGCTATCAAGAAATTCATTTTGTAATGACATTTAACATGAAGTACAGAAAGCAAAGTGAAAATGTTGTAAGATTTTTAATTTATAGCTTCGAATTCCATTTTACTAATTTTTTTTACCCAATTTTTTGACGTTCAACACATAAAAGTCGATTTATAAAGAAAAGGAAATAAAGTATAAAAGTGATGAGGATAAATAAGAATTAAAAATATATTTAAAGAGAAAAAAAAAAGAAAGTGTTTTGCATATAATCACGTTATTTGATGAAAACACATTAAAGGACAAAAAAGTAATATTATATGATGCTTTTCTTAAAAAAAATAACATGGATAATAGCTTGAAATATACATGATAAATATGAAAAATATTTTGATGATGACAAATGATGGGTATGACAATGGAAATAGAATAAAATTTGTTATATTTTTTATCTAAGTTATTTTATGGATATGAATTTTTCTTGGTTTTTCGAATGAAAATGAAAGCTACTACCACCGACAAATTATATTTATACATATTCATTAATTTAACTTCCTCCTAATCCCAACTATCATCAATCAATCATTTTCTTGATTTCTCCTTTAAAAAAAAACTAGCTCCTGCTTTTGAAGATAGACACGAGTTCTCCTATTTGCTAACTTATTCTTAAAGTTTTGACTATAAAAAGTTTTTCAAATTAGGCAGTGCCTAATTGGTCATCAGATGACAATTATACTCAAAGTTTTCTAAATCTTTAGTTTGTGGCTGCATATATATTCCAAAATGTGTGATAAATCCACTCTTATGTTCAAATGTATGAGCCATTATGAACATCCAAAATATGAGCTATAAGTTTCAACAACGTGGCATTTACATATTTTCTGAATAAAAATTTTTGCTCATGATGTTGTAGGAGCTAGATTATGTATGAAACGCTTCTGTATGCTATTGATGTCAAGTCTTTTTTTGCATTTTTGCGGCTTTTAAAGTATTAACTGTGGATGACTATTAACCCGAGCAGCACATTAGATTGTGTCGTTTAATAACTTAGTTGCCAAGTTGCTAATGTGGTTATTACAGCATGATAGGAGTGGAAATGTCTGAGGGTTGAACATTGAAAATTCTTGTAGTTAATCTTTAGTTTGTAGTGAATAAACATTTCGTTCATAGCTAGTCCTTCAAGTCAAAGTAGATAGAATCTTTCAAAAAATTTATAAATTCCTAATTTGTTTCTGGTAAAGCAATATTGCTTTTAATAAAGAGAAACTCGTCATTTTTTTCTAAAAAAGAATTTTAAGCCACAGTCAATTATTGAAAAGCTTCAAAAATGCAACGAAAGGATATTCTAAGGTTTCTTTACTATCCCCATTTTTTCACATCTTGTAATCCCTTTTTTCTTTCTACCTAAAGTACTTTTATGTAAGTAAAAAAAAAAATTATTAAGAAAAAAAGATGAAAAAATGTGTGATAACAATTTTCTTGAATGAAAAAAAATTATTATGACTAAATAAGAGAAAGATCTTCATTTCGAGATGAGATGAGAGGAAAATGATTTTTTTAAAAGTGTAAGGGAAAAAAAAGTTTAGTAGAATGTAATTATAGCGAGCGATATGCGTCAAAAAATGAAGAAAATGAGGAAATGCTTTGAGTTTCTTGTGAGATAAATTTAATTATGACTTTAAGAAGTTTAAAAAATTGGCATAAATGAAAAATTTATAAATATTGAAAAACATAAAAAAAGTTTAATCAAAAAATGAGTACAAAAAAATTTAAATTCCTTTCTAATGTTCGTCTATGTGGCTTTTCGTAGCATTTTCACGATGATGAATGAATATAAAAGTAAAAAAAAATTGTAGTATTTTGCACTTTAAGGAAATAAATGAACAATGAGATAAAAAAAGAAAATTTCCTTTCTTATCATTTTCATCAAGATATTTCTTCAAGCCTGTTTTTTGTACGAAAGTAAAATGCTTTTAGTTGGTAGAATTACATTAAAGACACACATATACACTCACACGTGTAAGATAGAATTAAAAATAAATTTTTTGAAATCATAAAAAAATAAATTCAAGGCTTTCCATTGATATGGACATAAAAGACGATTATTCCCATAAGAACAATGAACAAACTAGTCATTTAAATAAAAAAAAGATAAGAAAAGAATACACACAATATTTCACTAGGCTTTCCATGTTCATTCTAAATTCTCTCTCTCCCTCTCACATCTCCTTTTCCTTAATTATGTTTCTTCCTATGTCTCGAGTGACACATAAATTAAAAATGCATCCATTTTGTAATCAAGCCGAATATAAATGACAAATATTAGCTTAAGGATTTAGTTTTCAATTCTGCTTGGTTGTCAAAAGAGCTGTTGGCTAGTTTTCTATGGATGAGATTTTAAATTGATCTTTAACATAGATTATTGTGCGTAAACTAGAATTTTTTTGCCAAACATACAATCTCGGCAGATTTATGTCTAAATCGATTTCTTAGCAAGCAGCTCTAGATAATAATGGATAATCATTTTATTTTCAAGTCTCTCGGGTCGTATTTTCACTTAATTAAATGACGGAAGGAAAAGTTATTAAATCAAACTAAGAAAAAGAGTATATATATATGGCATGACAATGAAATGATTTAAATTTTTTATAAATCATAAGAAAATTACAATGATAAGCTTTCATATACATATGGAAAAATTGGTAAATGAAGCAATAAGTAAGAGAACTACTACGCGTGTTATATTTTTTGTCACTCTTTTGTGTAAAGTTAAAGAACTATAATTTTAGAAGCATGATCAACGATTCAGGAAAGATTCATTAGAATTCTTACTCAATCAAATCTATTTCTCTTCTCAGTTTATTTCCTTTTTCTACTTTATTTATTTGTCTTCCCTGGTTTAATTAATTCATTTAAAAATATGAAATTAAATCTAATGTTACTAATGAACATGATAAAAAAAATCAACTTAAGTACTTAAGAGAAGAAGAAGAAAAAAAAATCATAAAAAAGCAGAAAAAAAATCAAGTTAAGCAATTTTCTCTCGTAAATTAAATAAATAATGTGAACAAAAAAATGAATTCTTGCTGTTAAAAAAGGAACATTTAAAAACTCTTTTTCGCCTCTAAATAGCATTTAATTATTTAATCGGTAGATAATAGCTCTTGATATAATTATAAAAGAAAGAAAAAAATTTGGTGCGACATACGAAAAATTTGTTGACACTTTGATGATCCAATGAGATAAAATTACAAGTTGGCTTCTTGGGTTTAACCATCAATCATTAAAAAAGTGTCGCAATTTTTCGTAATAAAATTTACTATTATCACCACCAAACTGATGCAAATCGCAAAAGTTGGAATCAATTGAAAGAACAAAAAAAAAATCGCAAAATGATATAAAATCAGAAAAAAATGTGTACATAACCGAGTTAACATATTTTATATAAACAATGAAGAACTAGAAAAAAAAAGAAAAATTAATTCATGAGATAACGATGATGTTAATGAAAAAAAGAGTAAATTAGTAAAGATAAATCCATTTTAGCGTGATTAGGTAGCATTTCAAATTTTTCTTCTCTTCCTTTTTCCATATATAATCATTAAAAAGAGTAAACGAAATAACGATAATAATTATTAAAAAGATCCCATTTGCTCCAAAAATGAAAAAAAATTAAGAAAAAAAAAAGAATTAAAGTTCAGAATAGTTGAGGATTGGTTTGTTTTTCAATCAAACAATTTAAGTGATTGAATCAATTTTCTAGAAAGGCAATATAGTCTTTAGTAGACAGCTTGGAAATCTAGTATTTCAAATAACTGATCGAAAAGTTTGAGCCATTTACCAATTCTAATTCAATGTTTATCAGATAAAACTTGTTTAAAATAAATTTATTGAAAATCAAGCTAGCCAAAAAGAAGTAAATGTTTTACTTCCAAAAACTATCTTAGGTAAATTCTTAGGTTTCTAAGGTTAAAAAATAAACTTACCAATCTTTAGCTATTCGGTTCTAAAGACAAATTAAAGAATTTTTTTATCATTTTGTAGAAAATATAAATAAAAAAAAAGAAAAACTGAATGTAAGAAAGTTAGCAAAAAGTGCATTTTTGAGATAAAAATAAAAATATCTTTTTCGTCTTAAAATATCTTAGGTAAGAATCTCGTTTCCTTTTCCATACAAAAGCTCTCTCACATCCTGTCTCTGTATCTCAATCAATCGAACATGTTAGAAAATTATTTTAAAGACTTAGTATCTTTTGTCTGAGACAAGTAGCTGTCTAGATAAAATAATATTAAATTCTCCTACACTCTCACAACTTCTTCTCAACCATTTCACTATTGTATAGCGATTTTCCAATCTAAAACAAAGTTACTAGTGAAATCTTTCCATATCCAACTTTTGCGATGATTTTTAAGTAAATTTAAAGAAAATTGAGGTTAAACATAAATATTCTCTCTCACTGTACCTAACAAAAAAAAAAATTTAAAAATCTATAAATTATAAATCAAGCTTCAATGATTGCAGTTTAATCTTAAAAGAATAAAAAAAAAGTTATTTCGTGTTCATGATGATGGAATGGAGGTTTTTTAAAGTAGAAAGGGAAGAAGTAGACAGAAAAAGCCATTGTGCGATATTTATAAAACAAACTGCCAATTTTAAGATCTAAAACAAAACGATGGTGTAAATAAAATTAGATACACAATTAAACATTTAAAAGATCTAAAGAATTAAGAAATTTGAAAGTTTTGGAAGGCAATTTTGGAGCATTACTGATTTTTGAGTGGTTCATCATCAATATTGCAATCTTAAAAACCAAGCTGATTTGAACAAACTTTAAACTGATCGAGGCATATTATATGAATTGTAGAAATGCGATTGTAGTTGCAATGATGTACTGCTCAAGTTTTTGAGGTTTATTGCTAACACAGAATGAAATCCATAATGTTCTTTAGAAATGAGTAAATAATTACATCAATTGCTCAATAAGAAATTATTTTCCATTCTACAAAATTGCGCAAAAGATTTATGAAGGAAAACAGCTTCCAAGCTTTGGTATAGAAGTTAAACGAATAATCAGAGCTCAATAAACTAAGTTCATAAATAAGAGCTTCTGAAACAGACATTCATCAACTCCTACGTTAAATTCATTGATTTCAAGACATAAAAACATGTAATTAAGAAGAAGAACGTAGAATGAAAACTTCATGATTCATCATTATTAATAACTTTTCATAATTTGAAATTTTCTCATCCATTTTTCATGAATTTATTCTTATCCACTTCCAATTTTTCCATCCATTTTTCATGTAATTTATTATTAAATTATTAAAATAAGATTGGATCTTAAATATTAGTTCTTTCGTTGCTATGGAAACGTGATGAGTTAAAAAGGTTAAAAGCTTTGAGTATTCTTTGTGGTTGTATATGCTTTTTGATTTTAATGGCTATTTCTAGAGAGATCTGAGATATTTAAACGGAATGATTCATAAATGCAAGTTTCTTCCGATCAAATTTCTTTGAAGTTCAGTTCAATCTATATTAAATTAAGAATAGCCGGCAAAAGCAGCATTTATAATTTAGTTATTCTCACTTAGCTCTGTAGTATGAAATTTTCATTCGAGATTTCTTCAATAATTTTCAAAAACTTAACTCTTAAAGAAATGACAAAAAAAATACACAATACATTAACACCTGAATCCATATCAAATGAAATCAAGTTGTAAAAAATTCTTAAAATCTTTCACAATTTTTTGAAAAATAGCGGAAACAATAAGAGTAATTGAGGAAATCTTTTCGTGCTTTTAAAGACAAATGAAAAATGAATAATAAATAAAAATTTGATGAATACAACGAGAGTGAAACAATGGACTCCTCAAGCATGTAGGAAGCAGCAATATATAATTATACACTTAAATACAATATTTAGGACATTCAAATGATGAAAGTTATAGAAAAATAATTGTCCATTGCGAATGAAGATGAAGAAAGGAATTAAGCATTAATCAGCAGCAATAAGAAAGTTTAAAAATGTACGTACGTGGCCATTCTTTTCAGCATATCTTTTAAACAAAAAAAAAATAATAATAAAAGAATAAGATTAAAAAACTTTTAAATGTTTAAGAAGTGATAATTAGTCAAGAACATCCTAAAATTAAACAAAAAAGAAAACAAAAATTAATTAAAAATCACACAGAAAAATTGTAGCAGTGACATTAAAAGGGATAAAATTAAAATAATTAAAAAAGTCCTCTTGACTCAAGTACATACATAACATACCGATTACACGCAGACACATAATAAAAAGAAAATTATAGATCTTCTAATAGATTTTTAAAAAAAGAACAAGAACAAAAAACACACAATGAGGTAATTAAAATAAATTTGAACTCAAACTTGCATTAAAATTCATTAAAAAATTCTATTATTAACGTAGCTAATGAAGAATACATTTTAATTAACTTTACAAATAAAGAAGAAAAAGAAAGAAAAAAATGATGTTGATAATGATGGATTAATTTTTGTGATTATTAGCTTTTTGAAAAACTACTAGAACTTCACAATGAGATTGTTAAATCTTTATGAATAGGAAAAAAAATTAATTTTCAAGTAATGATAAGAGTTTCTAAGATTAAGTTTGAATCTTTATAAAAATCTCAAATTCTGCAAAATGTTTTTAAATAAGCATTTGATGCAAAATCTAAACTTCCTAGCTTCAAATTAAATTGTCCTTAAAATATCACAGATTAAGATCTCAAAAGCTATTAATCACAATATTTTTTCCTTCTTTAAGTATTGAGTGATTATAGGTCAACTATATGAAAAAGAAATTGTTTATCATCTAATTCATCTATAATTGCTCTCAACAACAATAACAACAACCAAGCATTTAAAAAAAGAAAGCATCTCTATGGGTCATCAATAAAAACTATTCTCATTCATCATGATAAAACACCATTTATATCTTTGCATATATCTTTAAATAAAAAAAAAAATTATTAAAAACATCGTTTTTTGCTTTCATGCAATAATAATTGTAAATTTTCAATCGATTTAGTTTAATTTACTGAATATATAAAAAATTATTAAATTTAGCATATTCAATATTGATAATGATAATGCTTTATGTTTGTTATGAATGAAAACTATACAATAATTATTGAATTATAGAATATTTTATTTATCATCGACAATGTTTTTCGTTCTTTTTAAAACTTTTTGTCCTTTTGTAAAAATGCTTTTGTGGATGGATTTTCAATTGATTTGGGATTTTTGAAAAATTTAACGACTTTAACAAGTTTAAAAAATTGTGAATTTTAAACTTTTAAACTGTTAAAATTTGAAATCTCAATTCTATCGAGTTACGTCCACTGCTAGTAATAATAATTTGCACATGACGGTTATGATAGTCAAATGGAGATCGTTAAAGTGTTTGAATATAAAGAAACAAATGTAGAAAGTTATTATTTTCAGTTCTTGGTAAGTGAATGAAAAGTTCTAATATTTAAAGGAAAAACTATATTCATTAAAGTTTAAAGTTTACAATTTAATGAAAAAAAAAACCTACTAAAATAAATTTAAAAAAAAAATGATGAAAATGGCTAAAGGTTTAGATGAGACGAGGAAATGTTCATTTTCTTTCAAAATTTAGCTGATTAGGGCCATTAATTTTACCATTTATATAACATTCATGTCAATTCTCTACTTTGAAAAAATAACAATAAAAATAAGAAAAAAAAATTCCACTAAAACATTTTAAAAATGAAGAACGTTTAAGGAATATAAAAAAAAATGATGGAAAATTAATAAAACGAGTAATTTGTTGAAGAAAAAAAATGAAGTTTTTTGTTTTATTTTGCGGGTACATTAAGCATCACGTCTTAGTTAATTTGCATTGGAAAAATCAAATTTCTTTCACTTAAAAAAGTAAAAAAAAAATTATGTAAGAAAAAATAATAAGAAGAAAAATGTGAAATCAACTTTATTTTTCGCTACAAGAATATATATTATAAAAGACAAATGTCATGTTCAAAATTTAAAAAAAAAAAAACAGAAACAAGTGAAATAAAATTATATTGAATGAAAAATAAAGTTCTTGGTTTGATTTTTCGCAACTTCTTAATTTTTTTCAGCATATTCCAGAATTTATTTATGACTTCCGTTATAACCCCCCCCCCCCCCCCTGATTGTCAAGTTTTATTCATTTCTCTTCCAGATTCGAAGTCTGCATTCTTATCAAATTGCAAGTTTCTTAAATTTGATTTAATTTCTTAAGCTTCCGAATCCTTAATTTGCATCCATTGAACATCATTATTTATTTGAACCAGGAACTCATTTTTGAGTGTTACAATAAGTTTTGATTTCCTTAATAAATAATCGGATGTCACAAATTTCCTGCCTCCCTCCTCTGTCATAATATGTATATTATTAATTTTAAATTTTTTGTAAATCTGTATTCAACATATCCTCTAATATTTCAGGTTTTTTGATGTCATAATTTGCAATTATTTGCTCATATAGGGTCGATCATAAATGAAGTATATCATTGAAAAATTTTTTAACGATTTTTTGAAGTTTGAATTTTTATTCAGCAAAGTTTTTGAACTGATTCATGGGAAATATCGACCTTGAAAAGGTTAATTTTGTATGTTGACAGCCTGATTCTTGCTTTTTTCTCAAAAATCCTATACTTCCAAGAGTATAATATAAATTAAAAGCTTTAAATATCAATTTTCATAAGAAACTATCAATATTATTCACTTAAATTCAATTTTAAAGCAATTTTTTAAAGCACATCATCGAACATGGATTGTCCAAAAAATGCGGGAAACAAACTGTCATTTAAAATTTGAATTGTGGACTTTTCCTGTCTTACATTTGCGAGCGAAAAAACACGCTTACATATAATTTATAAAAATTATTAAATATTGTTTAAAGTGAGTGTAATTAAATAGTTAAATAAGTGTGATTAGAGTAATCTCGATATAGTTGATTGGAATCACCATTTAGTCTGTAGAAATTTGTGTTGGTTTCGTCAATAAATTCAATTAAATATTCCTAGCCTTTGATATTAGACAAGCTGGATTTTCATTTTAAGGTCGAGATTCGCAAATTATCAAAAACGCGGTCAAATTTCATGTTAAATTCCTTCAAATATCGTAAACTGTGCCGGTAAAGTCGTCATTTATTATAGCCAAAACACTTTAGATCATTTTTAAGCAGCAGATTTATTATCTATTGCTATATATCTCGAAATAATTAATTGGCTTGGTGAATCATTCACTCAATTCTCAAGAAAATGGAGACAAAATTTATGCCAACTAGAAACTTAAAGAATTCAATTAAATTTTGCCTATTTTGGGACATTATCTTGATAAGAATCCAAGACCTTAACAAATGTCAAGGCTATGACGTCAATCAACTGTCGAGAAAGTTCTATTTTCATCTATAAAGCATCATTTCAAATTACAATAATAAGTATTGTTTCCCTTTTCACAGAATAATTTAAAGCCCAAATAGTACAATGGCAGCGGAACAAGATATTCCAACATTCAAATGTGTTTTGGTCGGTGATGGCGGTACTGGAAAGACTACATTCGTAAAACGTCATATGACTGGAGAATTTGAGAAAAAATACGTTGCTACTCTCGGTGTTGAAGTACATCCACTAGTTTTTCACACAAATCGTGGTGCCATTCGTTTTAATGTTTGGGTAAGTTCAATAATTTAACGGTTTTTAAATGCATATATGCTAATGCACAACTTAATATCTATAGGATACAGCTGGACAAGAAAAGTTTGGTGGTCTTCGAGACGGATACTACATTCAAGGACAATGCGCAGTTATCATGTTTGACGTAACATCCCGTATCACTTACAAAAATGTACCAAATTGGCATCGTGACTTGGTTCGTGTGTGTGAAAATATTCCAATTGTATTATGTGGAAACAAAGTTGACATTAAAGACCGTAAAGTGAAAGCAAAGAGCATCGTTTTCCACAGAAAGAAGAATTTACAGTACTACGATATTTCTGCAAAGTCAAATTACAATTTTGAGAAGCCCTTCTTGTGGCTCGCAAGAAAATTGGTTGGTGATCCCAATTTGGAGTTTGTTGCAATGCCCGCTTTACTTCCACCAGAAGTTAAGATGGACAAGGCATGGCAAGATCAATTGGAAAGGGAAATGGAGGAAGCACAAAAGACTGCACTGCCCGAAGACGACGAGGATTTGTAAAAAGTTCAATAAACTGCAATCTTCTGCTTCTCGAGAGAATAAAAAGTTATGGAATATTATTATTTCCCATCAATTCTATACTCTATTAATTTTTAATTGATTTATGCTGATTTAGTTAAATTATGAATAATCTATTCACGCTTTTTGTTCTTATTAGTTCATCCACACATTATTGTAAGTTCTTTTCTACTTAATTAATTAAAAAAACAAGTTTCAACTTTAATGAGTAAAAAAATTGTCGATGGACAATTTTATAAATGATAAAAGTGAGTTGCTAGTAATGTTGGGACGTTTCATATGATTATAGACTATTCCAGTTATTCATTTCTGCTTTTGTTTCTTCTTTCTTAATGATATCATTGAAAGAATTTTGTTTAACTTTCCAAATGATTTTTTTTTATTATTCCTTCCTTTTTTATATTCAGAATCTGCTTTTTGTTCAGCTGTAAGAAGTTAATTAAAGTATAATATTAAACAAATCACTGATTAAGAAATAAATAAATTTACGATAATAAAACAAAAGCAGTCAATTTTCTATTGATTAATTTATTGAATTTTTGCATTACAGATTCTATTCATTAGACTATTAGTTTTACACATTGATACATTTATTTATAGCAACAGCTGAACATCTGGATAGAACAAACACAGGTGGCAATCGAAAAGCTTTAAATATACTCAAATTGAAATTATTAAAACCGAGGATCCCTCAATAACTGAAATTTGAATTCATTCTACATTGTGAATCCTTAATATTCCTTTTTGAAAGACTGTAAAGTCGTCTGCAACGTTCATGCTGAGCGCAAATAATTTTTCAGTTGCCAACGGATGCCAAGCTCCAAAAGTGCAGCGTAGGTTGATCTGCAAGAATTATAATTATTATTAATATATTTAACCAAAAACATATTAAAAACACTTAAAAGTAGCCAATTGAATAAAATTATCAAGAAGTAACAGTTAAAAAGTGACAAAAACAAGTAAAACTTAAAGTTTAAAATTGATGAAAATAACAAACAAAAAAAACTTTTTAAAAAACACGCTTTTATCAAAAAGACTAAAAACCAAAAATTTCAAAATAAAATAAGATCACACTTTTAGCGAATCAGGATTTTAAAAATTTTCTTGTGACAACAAGAAATGTAACATGAATTTTTTTCAAAATATTGTGATTAAGTCCAAGAACACAATGACTCTAAAAGCGTTGGGCGTAATTTAAGGATGAAATTCTAAGTTCAACTAAGTTCTTAAGTAAGAGAAGCGTCAAATCTCAAAGCCCCCACACTTTTGGAGTCATTGTGTTCTTGGACTTAATCACAATATTTTGAAAAAAATTCATGTTACATTTCTTGTTGTCACAAGAAAACTTTTAAAATCCTGATTTGCTAAAAGTGTGATCTTATTTTATTTTGAAATTTTTGGTTTTTAGTCTTTTTGATAAAAGTGTGTTTTTTAAAAAGTTTTTTTAACGTTTTTATTGCATTTTAAAACATATATACACAATATCATACACAACTAGGTATGATAAATGATAAAGAATGCTAATATAGATATAAAATCGATATTTTTTTTGAAAACAGCCTACTATGATCGAAACCAAAAATGCTTTAAATTGCATTTTAAAACATATCTAGGTATGATAAATGATAAAGAATGCTAATATAGATATAAAATCGATATTATTTTTGAAAATAGCCTACTATGATCGAAACCAAAAATGCTTTAAATTGCATTTTAAAACATATCTAGGTATGATGAATGATAACGAATGCTAATATAGATATCAAATCGATATTTTTTTTTGAAAACAGCCTACTTTGATCGAAACCAAAAATGCTTTAAATTGCATTTTAAAACATATCTAGGTATGATAAATGATAAAGAATGCTAATATAGATATAAAATCGATATTTTTTTTGAAAACAGCCTACTATGATCGAAACCAAAAATGCTTTAAATTGCATTTTAAAACATATCTAGGTATGATAAATGATAAAGAATGCTAATATAGATATAAAATCGATATTTTTTTTTTGAAAACAGCCTACTTTGATCGAAACCAAAAATGCTTTAAATTGCATTTTAAAACATATCTAGGTATGATAAATGATAAAGAATGCTAATATAGATATAAAATCGATATTTTTTTTGAAAACAGCCTACTATGATCGAAACCAAAAATGCTTTAAATTGCATTTTAAAACATATCTAGGTATGATAAATGATAAAGAATGCTAATATAGATATAAAATCGATATTTTTTTTGAAAACAGCCTACTATGATCGAAACCAAAAATGCTTTAAATTGCATTTTAAAACATATCTAGGTATGATAAATGATAAAGAATGCTAATATAGATATAAAATCGATATTTTTTTTTTGAAAACAGCCTACTTTGATCGAAACTAAAAATGGTATAAATTGCATTCTAAAACATATCTAGGTATGATAAATGATAAAGAAAGCTAATATAGATATAAAATCGATATTATTTTTGAAAACAGCCTACTTTGATCGAAACCAAAAATGCTTTAAATTGCATTTTAAAACATATCTAGGTATGATAAATGATAAAGAATGCTAGTATAGATATAAAATCGATATTTTTTTTGAAAACAGCCTACTTTGATCGAAACCAAAAATGCTATAAATTGCATTTTAAAACATATCTAGGTATGATGAATGATAAAGAATGCTAATAAAGATATAAAATCGATATTTTTTTTGAAAACAGCCTACTTTGATCGAAACCAAAAGTGCTTTAAATTGCATTTTAAAACATATCTAGGTATGATAAATGATAAAGAATGCTAATATAGATATAAAATCGATATTATTTTTGAAAATAGCCTACTATGATCGAAACCAAAAATGCTTTAAATTGCATTTTAAAACATATCTAGGTATGATGAATGATAACGAATGCTAATATAGATATCAAATCGATATTTTTTTTTGAAAACAGCCTACTTTGATCGAAACCAAAAATGCTTTAAATTGCATTTTAAAACATATCTAGGTATGATAAATGATAAAGAATGCTAATATAGATATAAAATCGATATTTTTTTTGAAAACAGCCTACTATGATCGAAACCAAAAATGCTTTAAATTGCGTTTTAAAACATATCTAGGTATGATGAATGATAACGAATGCTAATATAGATATAAAATCGATATTTTTTTTGAAAACAGCCTACTTTGATCGAAACCAAAAATGCTTTAAATTGCATTTTAAAACATATCTAGGTATGATAAATGATAAAGAATGCTAATATAGATATAAAATCGAAATTTTTTTGAAAATAGCCTACGATGATCGAAACCAAAAATGCTTTAAATTGCATTTTAAAACATATCTAGGTATGATAAATGATAACGAATGCTAATATAGATATAAAATCGATATTTTTTTTGAAAACAGCCTACTATGATCGAAACCAAAAATGCTTTAAATTGCATTTTAAAACATATCTAGGTATGATAAATGATAAAGAATGCTAATATAGATATAAAATCGATATTTTTTTTGAAAACAGCCTACTATGATCGAAACCAAAAATGCTTTAAATTGCATTTTAAAACATATCTAGGTATGATAAATGATAAAGAATGCTAATATAGATATAAAATCGAAATTTTTTTGAAAATAGCCTACGATGATCGAAACCAAAAATGCTTTAAATTGCATTTTAAAACATATCTAGGTATGATAAATGATAAAGAATGCTAATATAGGTATAAAATCGATATTTTTTTTGAAAACAGCCTACTTTGATCGAAACCAAAAATGCTTTAAATTGCATTTTAAAACATATCTAGGTATGATAAATGATAAAGAATGCTAATATAGATATAAAATCGAAATTTTTTTGAAAATAGCCTACGATGATCGAAACCAAAAATGCTTTAAATTGCATTTTAAAACATATCTAGGTATGATAAATGATAAAGAATGCTAATATAGATATAAAATCGATATTTTTTTTGAAAACAGCCTACTATGATCGAAACCAAAAATGCTTTAAATTGCATTTTAAAACATATCTAGGTATGATAAATGATAACGAATGCTAATATAGATATAAAATCGATATTTTTTTTGAAAACAGCCTACTATGATCGAAACCAAAAATGCTTTAAATTGCATTTTAAAACATATCTAGGTATGATAAATGATAACGAATGCTAATATAGATATAAAATCGATATTTTTTTTGAAAACAGCCTACTATGATCGAAACCAAAAATGCTTTAAATTGCATTTTAAAACATATCTAGGTATGATAAATGATAAAGAATGCTAATATAGGTATAAAATCGATATTTTTTTTGAAAACAGCCTACTTTGATCGAAACCAAAAATGCTTTAAATTGCGTTTTAAAACATATCTAGGTATGATGAATGATAACGAATGCTAATATAGATATAAAATCGATATTTTTTTTGAAAACAGCCTACTATGATCGAAACCAAAAATGCATTAAATTGCATTTTAAAACATATCTAGGTATGATAAATGATAACGAATGCTAATATAGATATAAAATCGATATTTTTTTTGAAAACAGCCTACTATGATCGAAACCAAAAATGCTTTAAATTGCATTTTAAAACATATCTAGGTATGATAAATGATAAAGAATGCTAATATAGGTATAAAATCGATATTTTTTTTGAAAACAGCCTACTATGATCGAAACCAAAAATGCATTAAATTGCATTTTAAAACATATCTAGGTATGATAAATGATAACGAATGCTAATATAGATATAAAATCGATATTTTTTTTGAAAACAGCCTACTATGATCGAAACCAAAAATGCTTTAAATTGCATTTTAAAACATATCTAGGTATGATAAATGATAAAGAATGCTAATATAGGTATAAAATCGATATTTTTTTTGAAAACAGCCTACTTTGATCGAAACCAAAAATGCTTTAAATTGCGTTTTAAAACATATCTAGGTATGATGAATGATAACGAATGCTAATATAGATATAAAATCGATATTTTTTTTGAAAACAGCCTACTATGATCGAAACCAAAAATGCATTAAATTGCATTTTAAAACATATCTAGGTATGATAAATGATAAAGAATGCTAATATAGATATAAAATCGATATTTTTTTTGAAAACAGCCTACTATGATCGAAACCAAAAATGCTTTAAATTGCATTTTAAAACATATCTAGGTATGATAAATGATAAAGAATGCTAATAAAGATATAAAATCGATATTTTTTTTTGAAAACAGCCTACTATGATCGAAACCAAAAATGCTTTAAATTGCATTTTAAAACATATCTAGGTATGATAAATGATAAAGAATGCTAATATAGGTATAAAATCGATATTTTTTTTGAAAACAGCCTACTTTGATCGAAACCAAAAATGCTTTAAATTGCGTTTTAAAACATATCTAGGTATGATGAATGATAACGAATGCTAATATAGATATAAAATCGATATTTTTTTTGAAAACAGCCTACTTTGATCGAAACCAAAAATGCTTTAAATTGCATTTTAAAACATATCTAGGTATGATAAATGATAAAGAATGCTAATATAGATATAAAATCGAAATTTTTTTGAAAATAGCCTACGATGATCGAAACCAAAAATGCTTTAAATTGCATTTTAAAACATATCTAGGTATGATAAATGATAAAGAATGCTAATATAGGTATAAAATCGATATTTTTTTTGAAAACAGCCTACTTTGATCGAAACCAAAAATGCTTTAAATTGCATTTTAAAACATATCTAGGTATGATAAATGATAAAGAATGCTAATATAGATATAAAATCGAAATTTTTTTGAAAATAGCCTACGATGATCGAAACCAAAAATGCTTTAAATTGCATTTTAAAACATATCTAGGTATGATAAATGATAAAGAATGCTAATATAGATATAAAATCGATATTTTTTTTGAAAACAGCCTACTATGATCGAAACCAAAAATGCTTTAAATTGCATTTTAAAACATATCTAGGTATGATAAATGATAACGAATGCTAATATAGATATAAAATCGATATTTTTTTTGAAAACAGCCTACTATGATCGAAACCAAAAATGCTTTAAATTGCATTTTAAAACATATCTAGGTATGATAAATGATAACGAATGCTAATATAGATATAAAATCGATATTTTTTTTGAAAACAGCCTACTATGATCGAAACCAAAAATGCTTTAAATTGCATTTTAAAAAATATCTAGGTATGATAAATGATAACGAATGCTAATATAGATATAAAATCGATATTTTTTTTGAAAACAGCCTACTATGATCGAAACCAAAAATGCTTTAAATTGCATTTTAAAACATATCTAGGTATGATAAATGATAAAGAATGCTAATATAGATATAAAATCGATATTTTTTTTGAAAACAGCCTACTTTGATCGAAACCAAAAATGCTTTAAATTGCGTTTTAAAACATATCTAGGTATGATAAATGATAACGAATGCTAATATAGATATAAAATCGATATTTTTTTTGAAAACAGCCTACTATGATCGAAACCAAAAATGCATTAAATTGCATTTTAAAACATATCTAGGTATGATAAATGATAAAGAATGCTAATATAGATATAAAATCGATATTTTTTTTGAAAACAGCCTACTATGATCGAAACCAAAAATGCTTTAAATTGCATTTTAAAACATATCTAGGTATGATAAATGATAACGAATGCTAATATAGATATAAAATCGATATTTTTTTTGAAAACAGCCTACTATGATCGAAACCAAAAATGCTTTAAATTGCATTTTAAAACATTTCTAGGTATGATAAATGATAAAGAATGCTAATATAGATATAAAATCGATATTTTTTTTGAAAACAGCCTACTATGATCGAAACCAAAAATGCTTTAAATTGCATTTTAAAACATATCTAGGTATGATAAATGATAAAGAATGCTAATATAGATATAAAATCGAAATTTTTTTGAAAATAGCCTACGATGATCGAAACCAAAAATGCTTTAAATTGCATTTTAAAACATATCTAGGTATGATAAATGATAAAGAATGCTAATATAGGTATAAAATCGATATTTTTTTTGAAAACAGCCTACTGTGATCGAAACCAAAAATGCTTTAAATTGCATTTTAAAACATATCTAGGTATGATAAATGATAAAGAATGCTAATATAGATATAAAATCGAAATTTTTTTGAAAATAGCCTACGATGATCGAAACCAAAAATGCTTTAAATTGCATTTTAAAACATATCTAGGTATGATAAATGATAAAGAATGCTAATATAGATATAAAATCGATATTTTTTTTTGAAAACAGCCTACTATGATCGAAACCAAAAATGCTTTAAATTGCATTTTAAAACATATCTAGGTATGATAAATGATAAAGAATGCTAATAAAGATATAAAATCGATATTTTTTTTGAAAACAGCCTACTTTGATCGAAACCAAAAATGCTTTAAATTGCATTTTAAAACATATCTAGGTATGATAAATGATAAAGAATGCTAATATAGATATAAAATCGATATTTTTTTTGAAAACAGCCTACTTTGATCGAAACCAAAAATGCTTTAAATTGCATTTTAAAACATATCTAGGAATGATAAATGATAAAAAATGCTAATATAGATATAAAATCGATATTTTTTTTTGAAAACAGTCTACTATGATCGAAACCAAAAATGCTTTAAATTGCATTTTAAAACATATCTAGGTATGATAAATGATAAAGAATGCTAATATAGATATAAAATCAATATTTTTTTTGAAAACAGCCTACTTTGATCGAAACCAAAAATGCTTTAAATTGCATTTTAAAACATATCTAGGTATGATAAATGATAAAGAATGCTAATATAGATATAAAATCGATATTTTTTTTTTGAAAACAGCCTACTATGATCGAAACCAAAAATGCTTTAAATTGCATTTTAAAACATATCTAGGTATGATAAATGATAAAGAATGCTAGTATAGATATAAAATCGAAATTTTTTTTTGAAAACAGCCTACTTTGATCGAAACCAAAAATGCTTTAAATTGCATTTTAAAACATATCTAGGTATGATAAATGATAAAGAATGCTAATATAGATATAAAATCGATATTTTTTTTGAAAACAGCCTACTATTATCGAAACAAAAAATGCTTTAAATTGCATTTTAAAACATATCTAGGTATGATAAATGATAAAGAATGCTAATATAGATATAAAATCGATATTTTTTTTGAAAACAGCCTACTTTGATCGAAACCAAAAATGCTTTAAATTACATTCTAAAACATATCTAGGTATGATAAATGATAAAGAATGCTAATATAGATATAAAATCGATATTTTTTTTGAAAACAGCCTACTTTGATCGAAACCAAAAATGCTTTAAATTGCATTTTAAAACATATCTAGGTATGATAAATGATAAAGAATGCTAATATAGATATAAAATCGATATTTTTTTTGAAAACAGCCTACTTTGATCGAAACCAAAAATGCTTTAAATTGCATTCTAAAACATATCTAGGTATGATAAATGATAAAGAATGCTAATATAGATATAAAATCGATATTTTTTTTGAAAACAGCCTACTATGATCGAAACCAAAAATGCTTTAAATTGCATTTTAAAACATATCTAGGTATGATAAATGATAAAGAATGCTAATATAGATATAAAATCGAAATTTTTTTGAAAATAGCCTACTATGATCGAAACCAAAAATGCTATAAATTGCATTTTAAAACATATCTAGGTATGATAAATGATTAAGAATGCTAATATAGATATAAAATCGATATTTTTTTTGAAAGCAGCCTACTATGATCGAAACCAAAAATGCTTTAAATTGCATTTTAAAACATATCTAGGTATGATAAATGATTAAGAATGCTAATATAGATATAAAATCGATATTTTTTTTTGAAAGCAGCCTACTATGATCGAAACCAAAAATGCTTTAAATTGCATTTTAAAACATATCTAGGTATGATAAATGATAACGAATGATAATATAGATATAAAATCGATATTTTTTTTGATAATAACCTACTTTGATCGAAACCAAAAATGCTTTAAATTGCATTCTAAAACATATCTAGGTATGATAAATGATAAAGAATGCTAATATAGATATAAAATCGAAATTTTTTTGAAAATAGCCTACTATGATCGAAACCAAAAATGCTTTAAATTGCATTTTAAAACATATCTAGGTATGATAAATGATAAAGAATGCTAATATAGATATAAAATCGAAATTTTTTTGAAAATAGCCTACTATGATCGAAACCAAAAATGCTATAAATTGCATTTTAAAACATATCTAGGTATGATAAATGATAAAGAATGCTAATATAGATATAAAATCGAAATTTTTTTGAAAATAGCCTACTATGATCGAAACCAAAAATGCTATAAATTGCATTTTAAAACATATCTAGGTATGATAAATGATTAAGAATGCTAATATAGATATAAAATCGATATTTTTTTTGAAAGCAGCCTACTATGATCGAAACCAAAAATGCTTTAAATTGCATTTTAAAACATATCTAGGTATGATAAATGATTAAGAATGCTAATATAGATATAAAATCGATATTTTTTTTTGAAAGCAGCCTACTATGATCGAAACCAAAAATGCTTTAAATTGCATTTTAAAACATATCTAGGTATGATAAATGATAACGAATGATAATATAGATATAAAATCGATATTTTTTTTGATAATAACCTACTTTGATCGAAACCAAAAATGCTTTAAATTGCATTCTAAAACATATCTAGGTATGATAAATGATAAAGAATGCTAATATAGATATAAAATCGAAATTTTTTTGAAAATAGCCTACTATGATCGAAACCAAAAATGCTTTAAATTGCATTTTAAAACATATCTAGGTATGATAAATGATAAAGAATGCTAATATAGATATAAAATCGATATTTTTTTTGAAAACAGCCTACTTTGATCGAAACCAAAAATGCTTTAAATTGCATTTTAAAACATATCTAGGTATGATAAATGATAAAGAATGCTAATAAAGATATAAAATCGAAATTTTTTTGAAAATAGCCTGCTTTGATCGAAACCAAAAATGCTTTAAATTGCATTTTAAAACATATCTAGGTATGATAAATGATAAAGAATGCTAATATAGATATAAAATCGATATTTTTTTTGAAAACAGCCTACTTTGATCGAAACCAAAAATGCTTTAAATTGCATTTTAAAACATATCTAGGTATGATAAATGATAAAGAATGCTAATAAAGATATAAAATCGAAATTTTTTTGAAAATAGCCTGCTTTGATCGAAACCAAAAATGCTTTAAATTGCATTTTAAAACATATCTAGGTATGATAAATGATAAAGAATGCTAATATAGATATAAAATCGATATTTTTTTTGAAAACAGCCTACTTTGATCGAAACCAAAAATGCTTCAAATTGCATTCTAAAACATATCTAGGTATGATAAATGATAAAGAATGCTAATATAGATATAAAATCGATATTTTTTTTGAAAACAGCCTACTATGATCGAAACCAAAAATGCTTTAAATTGCGTTTTAAAACATATCTAGGTATGATGAATGATAACGAATGCTAATATAGATATAAAATCGATATTTTTTTTGAAAACAGCCTACTTTGATCGAAACCAAAAATGCTTTAAATTGCATTTTAAAACATATCTAGGTATGATAAATGATAAAGAATGCTAATATAGATATAAAATCGAAATTTTTTTGAAAATAGCCTACGATGATCGAAACCAAAAATGCTTTAAATTGCATTTTAAAACATATCTAGGTATGATGAATGATAACGAATGCTAATATAGATATCAAATCGATATTTTTTTTTGAAAACAGCCTACTTTGATCGAAACCAAAAATGCTTTAAATTGCGTTTTAAAACATATCTAGGTATGATGAATGATAACGAATGCTAATATAGATATAAAATCGATATTTTTTTTGAAAACAGCCTACTATGATCGAAACCAAAAATGCATTAAATTGCATTTTAAAACATATCTAGGTATGATAAATGATAAAGAATGCTAATATAGATATAAAATCGATATTTTTTTTGAAAACAGCCTACTATGATCGAAACCAAAAATGCTTTAAATTGCATTTTAAAACATATCTAGGTATGATAAATGATAAAGAATGCTAATATAGATATAAAATCGATATTTTTTTTGAAAACAGCCTACTATGATCGAAACCAAAAATGCTTTAAATTGCATTTTAAAACATATCTAGGTATGATAAATGATAAAGAATGCTAATATAGATATAAAATCGAAATTTTTTTGAAAATAGCCTACGATGATCGAAACCAAAAATGCTTTAAATTGCATTTTAAAACATATCTAGGTATGATAAATGATAACGAATGCTAATATAGATATAAAATCGATATTTTTTTTGAAAACAGCCTACTATGATCGAAACCAAAAATGCTTTAAATTGCATTTTAAAACATATCTAGGTATGATAAATGATAAAGAATGCTAATATAGATATAAAATCGATATTTTTTTTGAAAACAGCCTACTATGATCGAAACCAAAAATGCTTTAAATTGCATTTTAAAACATATCTAGGTATGATAAATGATAAAGAATGCTAATATAGATATAAAATCGAAATTTTTTTGAAAATAGCCTACGATGATCGAAACCAAAAATGCTTTAAATTGCATTTTAAAACATATCTAGGTATGATAAATGATAAAGAATGCTAATATAGGTATAAAATCGATATTTTTTTTGAAAACAGCCTACTTTGATCGAAACCAAAAATGCTTTAAATTGCATTTTAAAACATATCTAGGTATGATAAATGATAAAGAATGCTAATATAGATATAAAATCGAAATTTTTTTGAAAATAGCCTACGATGATCGAAACCAAAAATGCTTTAAATTGCATTTTAAAACATATCTAGGTATGATAAATGATAAAGAATGCTAATATAGATATAAAATCGATATTTTTTTTGAAAACAGCCTACTATGATCGAAACCAAAAATGCTTTAAATTGCATTTTAAAACATATCTAGGTATGATAAATGATAACGAATGCTAATATAGATATAAAATCGATATTTTTTTTGAAAACAGCCTACTATGATCGAAACCAAAAATGCTTTAAATTGCATTTTAAAACATATCTAGGTATGATAAATGATAACGAATGCTAATATAGATATAAAATCGATATTTTTTTTGAAAACAGCCTACTATGATCGAAACCAAAAATGCTTTAAATTGCATTTTAAAACATATCTAGGTATGATAAATGATAAAGAATGCTAATATAGGTATAAAATCGATATTTTTTTTGAAAACAGCCTACTTTGATCGAAACCAAAAATGCTTTAAATTGCGTTTTAAAACATATCTAGGTATGATGAATGATAACGAATGCTAATATAGATATAAAATCGATATTTTTTTTGAAAACAGCCTACTATGATCGAAACCAAAAATGCATTAAATTGCATTTTAAAACATATCTAGGTATGATAAATGATAACGAATGCTAATATAGATATAAAATCGATATTTTTTTTGAAAACAGCCTACTATGATCGAAACCAAAAATGCTTTAAATTGCATTTTAAAACATATCTAGGTATGATAAATGATAAAGAATGCTAATATAGGTATAAAATCGATATTTTTTTTGAAAACAGCCTACTATGATCGAAACCAAAAATGCATTAAATTGCATTTTAAAACATATCTAGGTATGATAAATGATAACGAATGCTAATATAGATATAAAATCGATATTTTTTTTGAAAACAGCCTACTATGATCGAAACCAAAAATGCTTTAAATTGCATTTTAAAACATATCTAGGTATGATAAATGATAAAGAATGCTAATATAGGTATAAAATCGATATTTTTTTTGAAAACAGCCTACTTTGATCGAAACCAAAAATGCTTTAAATTGCGTTTTAAAACATATCTAGGTATGATGAATGATAACGAATGCTAATATAGATATAAAATCGATATTTTTTTTGAAAACAGCCTACTATGATCGAAACCAAAAATGCATTAAATTGCATTTTAAAACATATCTAGGTATGATAAATGATAAAGAATGCTAATATAGATATAAAATCGATATTTTTTTTGAAAACAGCCTACTATGATCGAAACCAAAAATGCTTTAAATTGCATTTTAAAACATATCTAGGTATGATAAATGATAAAGAATGCTAATATAGATATAAAATCGATATTTTTTTTGAAAACAGCCTACTATGATCGAAACCAAAAATGCATTAAATTGCATTTTAAAACATATCTAGGTATGATAAATGATAAAGAATGCTAATATAGATATAAAATCGATATTTTTTTTGAAAACAGCCTACTATGATCGAAACCAAAAATGCTTTAAATTGCATTTTAAAACATATCTAGGTATGATAAATGATAACGAATGCTAATATAGATATAAAATCGATATTTTTTTTGAAAACAGCCTACTATGATCGAAACCAAAAATGCTTTAAATTGCATTTTAAAACATTTCTAGGTATGATAAATGATAAAGAATGCTAATATAGATATAAAATCGATATTTTTTTTGAAAACAGCCTACTATGATCGAAACCAAAAATGCTTTAAATTGCATTTTAAAACATATCTAGGTATGATAAATGATAAAGAATGCTAATATAGATATAAAATCGAAATTTTTTTGAAAATAGCCTACGATGATCGAAACCAAAAATGCTTTAAATTGCATTTTAAAACATATCTAGGTATGATAAATGATAAAGAATGCTAGTATAGATATAAAATCGAAATTTTTTTGAAAATAGCCTACGATGATCGAAACCAAAAATGCTTTAAATTGCATTTTAAAACATATCTAGGTATGATAAATGATAAAGAATGCTAATATAGATATAAAATCGATATTTTTTTTTGAAAACAGCCTACTATGATCGAAACCAAAAATGCTTTAAATTGCATTTTAAAACATATCTAGGTATGATAAATGATAAAGAATGCTAATAAAGATATAAAATCGATATTTTTTTTGAAAACAGCCTACTTTGATCGAAACCAAAAATGCTTTAAATTGCATTTTAAAACATATCTAGGTATGATAAATGATAAAGAATGCTAATATAGGTATAAAATCGATATTTTTTTTGAAAACAGCCTACTTTGATCGAAACCAAAAATGCTTTAAATTGCGTTTTAAAACATATCTAGGTATGATGAATGATAACGAATGCTAATATAGATATAAAATCGATATTTTTTTTGAAAACAGCCTACTTTGATCGAAACCAAAAATGCTTTAAATTGCATTTTAAAACATATCTAGGTATGATAAATGATAAAGAATGCTAATATAGATATAAAATCGAAATTTTTTTGAAAATAGCCTACGATGATCGAAACCAAAAATGCTTTAAATTGCATTTTAAAACATATCTAGGTATGATGAATGATAAAGAATGCTAATATAGATATAAAATCGATATTTTTTTTGAAAACAGCCTACTATGATCGAAACCAAAAATGCTTTAAATTGCATTTTAAAACATATCTAGGTATGATAAATGATAAAGAATGCTAATATAGGTATAAAATCGATATTTTTTTTGAAAACAGCCTACTTTGATCGAAACCAAAAATGCTTTAAATTGCATTTTAAAACATATCTAGGTATGATAAATGATAAAGAATGCTAATATAGATATAAAATCGAAATTTTTTTGAAAATAGCCTACGATGATCGAAACCAAAAATGCTTTAAATTGCATTTTAAAACATATCTAGGTATGATAAATGATAAAGAATGCTAATATAGATATAAAATCGATATTTTTTTTGAAAACAGCCTACTATGATCGAAACCAAAAATGCTTTAAATTGCATTTTAAAACATATCTAGGTATGATAAATGATAACGAATGCTAATATAGATATAAAATCGATATTTTTTTTGAAAACAGCCTACTATGATCGAAACCAAAAATGCTTTAAATTGCATTTTAAAACATATCTAGGTATGATAAATGATAACGAATGCTAATATAGATATAAAATCGATATTTTTTTTGAAAACAGCCTACTATGATCGAAACCAAAAATGCTTTAAATTGCATTTTAAAACATATCTAGGTATGATAAATGATAACGAATGCTAATATAGATATAAAATCGATATTTTTTTTGAAAACAGCCTACTATGATCGAAACCAAAAATGCTTTAAATTGCATTTTAAAACATATCTAGGTATGATAAATGATAAAGAATGCTAATATAGATATAAAATCGATATTTTTTTTGAAAACAGCCTACTTTGATCGAAACCAAAAATGCTTTAAATTGCGTTTTAAAACATATCTAGGTATGATAAATGATAACGAATGCTAATATAGATATAAAATCGATATTTTTTTTGAAAACAGCCTACTATGATCGAAACCAAAAATGCATTAAATTGCATTTTAAAACATATCTAGGTATGATAAATGATAAAGAATGCTAATATAGATATAAAATCGATATTTTTTTTGAAAACAGCCTACTATGATCGAAACCAAAAATGCTTTAAATTGCATTTTAAAACATATCTAGGTATGATAAATGATAACGAATGCTAATATAGATATAAAATCGATATTTTTTTTGAAAACAGCCTACTATGATCGAAACCAAAAATGCTTTAAATTGCATTTTAAAACATTTCTAGGTATGATAAATGATAAAGAATGCTAATATAGATATAAAATCGATATTTTTTTTGAAAACAGCCTACTATGATCGAAACCAAAAATGCTTTAAATTGCATTTTAAAACATATCTAGGTATGATAAATGATAAAGAATGCTAATATAGATATAAAATCGAAATTTTTTTGAAAATAGCCTACGATGATCGAAACCAAAAATGCTTTAAATTGCATTTTAAAACATATCTAGGTATGATAAATGATAAAGAATGCTAATATAGGTATAAAATCGATATTTTTTTTGAAAACAGCCTACTGTGATCGAAACCAAAAATGCTTTAAATTGCATTTTAAAACATATCTAGGTATGATAAATGATAAAGAATGCTAATATAGATATAAAATCGAAATTTTTTTGAAAATAGCCTACGATGATCGAAACCAAAAATGCTTTAAATTGCATTTTAAAACATATCTAGGTATGATAAATGATAAAGAATGCTAATATAGATATAAAATCGATATTTTTTTTTGAAAACAGCCTACTATGATCGAAACCAAAAATGCTTTAAATTGCATTTTAAAACATATCTAGGTATGATAAATGATAAAGAATGCTAATAAAGATATAAAATCGATATTTTTTTTGAAAACAGCCTACTTTGATCGAAACCAAAAATGCTTTAAATTGCATTTTAAAACATATCTAGGTATGATAAATGATAAAGAATGCTAATATAGATATAAAATCGATATTTTTTTTGAAAACAGCCTACTTTGATCGAAACCAAAAATGCTTTAAATTGCATTTTAAAACATATCTAGGAATGATAAATGATAAAAAATGCTAATATAGATATAAAATCGATATTTTTTTTTGAAAACAGTCTACTATGATCGAAACCAAAAATGCTTTAAATTGCATTTTAAAACATATCTAGGTATGATAAATGATAAAGAATGCTAATATAGATATAAAATCAATATTTTTTTTGAAAACAGCCTACTTTGATCGAAACCAAAAATGCTTTAAATTGCATTTTAAAACATATCTAGGTATGATAAATGATAAAGAATGCTAATATAGATATAAAATCGATATTTTTTTTTTGAAAACAGCCTACTATGATCGAAACCAAAAATGCTTTAAATTGCATTTTAAAACATATCTAGGTATGATAAATGATAAAGAATGCTAGTATAGATATAAAATCGAAATTTTTTTTTGAAAACAGCCTACTTTGATCGAAACCAAAAATGCTTTAAATTGCATTTTAAAACATATCTAGGTATGATAAATGATAAAGAATGCTAATATAGATATAAAATCGATATTTTTTTTGAAAACAGCCTACCTTGATCGAAACCAAAAATGCTTTAAATTGCATTCTAAAACATATCTAGGTATGATAAATGATAAAGAATGCTAATATAGATATAAAATCGATATTATTTTTGAAAACAGCCTACTATGATCGAAACAAAAAATGCTTTAAATTGCATTTTAAAACATATCTAGGTATGATAAATGATAAAGAATGCTAATATAGATATAAAATCGATATTTTTTGATAATAACCTACTTTGATCGAAACCAAAAATGCTTTAAATTGCATTTTAAAACATATCTAGGTATGATAAATGATAAAGAATGCTAATATAGATATAAAATCGATATTATTTTTGAAAACAGCCTACTATTATCGAAACAAAAAATGCTTTAAATTGCATTTTAAAACATATCTAGGTATGATAAATGATAAAGAATGCTAATATAGATATAAAATCGATATTTTTTTTGAAAACAGCCTACTTTGATCGAAACCAAAAATGCTTTAAATTACATTCTAAAACATATCTAGGTATGATAAATGATAAAGAATGCTAATATAGATATAAAATCGATATTTTTTTTGAAAACAGCCTACTTTGATCGAAACCAAAAATGCTTTAAATTGCATTTTAAAACATATCTAGGTATGATAAATGATAAAGAATGCTAATATAGATATAAAATCGATATTTTTTTTGAAAACAGCCTACTTTGATCGAAACCAAAAATGCTTTAAATTGCATTTTAAAACATATCTAGGTACAGGGGCGTAGCCAGAAAATTTTTAAGGGGGGGGCCCATTTTCGAAAATTAAAAAAATTGTTATTTTGTATCCTTAAATCTATATTCATTCTTCATAAGTTTAAATATTTAATTCATTATTCATACATTAAATTTAATTTTTCGTGCTGATTTTGACATTTCTTTCATCACTTCCTCTACATTAACTGGTTTTTCTCTATAAATACTTAATAAAACAATTATCAGATTTTCGTAGGGGGGGCCCGGGCCCCCTATGGCCCCCCCCTGGCTACGCCCCTGTCTAGGTATGATAAATGATAAAGAATTCCAATATAGATATAAAATCGATATTTTTTTTGAAAACAGCCTACTTTGATCGAAACCAAAAATGCTTTAAATTGCATTCTAAAACATATCTAGGTATGATAAATGATAAAGAATGCTAATATAGATATAAAATCGATATTTTTTTTGAAAACAGCCTACTATGATCGAAACCAAAAATGCTTTAAATTGCATTTTAAAACATATCTAGGTATGATAAATGATAAAGAATGCTAATATAGATATAAAATCGAAATTTTTTTGAAAATAGCCTACTATGATCGAAACCAAAAATGCTATAAATTGCATTTTAAAACATATCTAGGTATGATAAATGATTAAGAATGCTAATATAGATATAAAATCGATATTTTTTTTGAAAGCAGCCTACTATGATCGAAACCAAAAATGCTTTAAATTGCATTTTAAAACATATCTAGGTATGATAAATGATTAAGAATGCTAATATAGATATAAAATCGATATTTTTTTTTGAAAGCAGCCTACTATGATCGAAACCAAAAATGCTTTAAATTGCATTTTAAAACATATCTAGGTATGATAAATGATAACGAATGATAATATAGATATAAAATCGATATTTTTTTTGATAATAACCTACTTTGATCGAAACCAAAAATGCTTTAAATTGCATTCTAAAACATATCTAGGTATGATAAATGATAAAGAATGCTAATATAGATATAAAATCGAAATTTTTTTGAAAATAGCCTACTATGATCGAAACCAAAAATGCTTTAAATTGCATTTTAAAACATATCTAGGTATGATAAATGATAAAGAATGCTAATATAGATATAAAATCGAAATTTTTTTGAAAATAGCCTACTATGATCGAAACCAAAAATGCTATAAATTGCATTTTAAAACATATCTAGGTATGATAAATGATTAAGAATGCTAATATAGATATAAAATCGATATTTTTTTTTGAAAGCAGCCTACTATGATCGAAACCAAAAATGCTTTAAATTGCATTTTAAAACATATCTAGGTATGATAAATGATAAAGAATGCTAATATAGATATAAAATCGATATTTTTTTTGAAAACAGCCTACTTTGATCGAAACCAAAAATGCTTCAAATTGCATTCTAAAACATATCTAGGTATGATAAATGATAAAGAATGCTAATATAGATATAAAATCGATATTTTTTTTGAAAACAGCCTACTTTGATCGAAACCAAAAATGCTTTAAATTGCATTTTAAAACATATCTAGGTATGATAAATGATAAAGAATGCTAATAAAGATATAAAATCGAAATTTTTTTGAAAATAGCCTGCTTTGATCGAAACCAAAAATGCTTTAAATTGCATTTTAAAACATATCTAGGTATGATAAATGATAAAGAATGCTAATATAGATATAAAATCGATATTTTTTTTGAAAACAGCCTACTTTGATCGAAACCAAAAATGCTTTAAATTGCATTTTAAAACATATCTAGGTATGATAAATGATAAAGAATGCTAATATAGATATAAAATCGAAATTTTTTTGAAAATAGCCTACTATGATCGAAACCAAAAATGCTTTAAATTGCATTTTAAAACATATCTAGGTATGATAAATGATAAAGAATGCTAATATAGATATAAAATCGAATTTTTTTTGAAAATAGCCTACTATGATCGAAACCAAAAATGCTATAAATTGCATTTTAAAACATATCTAGGTATGATAAATGATAAAGAATGCTAATATAGATATAAAATCGATATTATTTTTTAAAACAGCCTACTTTGATCGAAACCAAAAATGCTTTAAATTGCATTTTAAAACATATCTAGGTATGATAAATGATAAAGAATGCTAATATAGATATAAAATCGATATTTTTTTTGAAAACAGCCTACTTTGATCGAAACCAAAAATGCTTTAAATTGCATTTTAAAACATATCTAGGTATGATAAATGATAAAGAATGCTAATATAGATATAAAATCGATATTATTTTTTAAAACAGCCTACTTTGATCGAAACCAAAAATGCTTTAAATTGCATTTTAAAACATATCTAGGTATGATAAATGATAAAGAATGCTAATATAGATATAAAATCGATTTTTTTTTGAAAACAGCCTACTTTGATCGAAACCAAAAATGCTTTAAATTGCATTTTAAAACATATCTAGGTATGATAAATGATAAAGAATGCTAATATAGATATAATATCGATATTATTTTTGAAAACAGCCTACTTTGATCGAAACCAAAAATGCTTTAAATTGCATTTTAAAACATATCTAGGTATGATAAATGATAAAGAATGCTAATATAGATATAAAATCGATATTTTTTTTGAAAACAGCCTACTTTGATCGAAACCAAAAATGCTTTAAATTGCATTTTAAAACATATCTAGGTATGATAAATGATAAAGAATGCTAGTATAGATATAAAATCGAAATTTTTTTTTGAAAACAGCCTACTTTGATCGAAACCAAAAATGCTTTAAATTGCATTCTAAAACATATCTAGGTATGATAAATGATAAAGAATGCTAATATAGATATAAAATCGATATTTTTTTTGAAAACAGCCTACTTTGATCGAAACCAAAAATGCTTTAAATTGCATTCTAAAACATATCTAGGTATGATAAATGATAAAAAATGCTAGTATAGATATAAAATCGAAATTTTTTTGAAAATAGCCTACAATGATCGAAACCAAAAATGCTTTAAATTGCATTCTAAAACATATCTAGGTATGATAAATGATAAAGAATGCTAGTATAGATATAAAATCGAAATTTTTTTTTGAAAACAGCCTGCTTTGATCGAAACCAAAAATGCTTTAAATTGCATTTTAAAACATATCTAGGTATGATAAATGATAAAGAATGCTAATATAGATATAAAATCGATATTTTTTTTGAAAACAGCCTACTTTGATCGAAACCAAAAATGCTTTAAATTGCATTTTAAAACATATCTAGGTATGATAAATGATAAAGAATGCTAATAAAGATATAAAATCGAAATTTTTTTGAAAATAGCCTGCTTTGATCGAAACCAAAAATGCTTTAAATTTCATTTTAAAACATATCTAGGTATGATAAATGATAAAGAATGCTAATATAGATATAAAATCGATATTTTTTTTGAAAACAGCCTACTTTGATCGAAACCAAAAATGCTTTAAATTGCATTTTAAAACATATCTAGGTATGATAAATGATAAAGAATGCTAATATAGATATAAAATCGAAATTTTTTTGAAAATAGCCTACTATGATCGAAACCAAAAATGCTTTAAATTGCATTTTAAAACATATCTAGGTATGATAAATGATAAAGAATGCTAATATAGATATAAAATCGAATTTTTTTTGAAAATAGCCTACTATGATCGAAACCAAAAATGCTATAAATTGCATTTTAAAACATATCTAGGTATGATAAATGATAAAGAATGCTAATATAGATATAATATCGATATTATTTTTGAAAACAGCCTACTTTGATCGAAACCAAAAATGCTTTAAATTGCATTTTAAAACATATCTAGGTATGATAAATGATAAAGAATGCTAATATAGATATAAAATCGATATTTTTTTTGAAAACAGCCTACTTTGATCGAAACCAAAAATGCTTTAAATTGCATTTTAAAACATATCTAGGTATGATAAATGATAAAGAATGCTAGTATAGATATAAAATCGAAATTTTTTTTTGAAAACAGCCTACTTTGATCGAAACCAAAAATGCTTTAAATTGCATTTTAAAACATATCTAGGTATGATAAATGATAAAGAATGCTAATATAGATATAAAATCGAAATTTTTTTGAAAATAGCCTACTATGATCGAAACCAAAAATGCTTTAAATTGCATTTTAAAACATATCTAGGTATGATAAATGATAAAGAATGCTAATATAGATATAAAATCGAATTTTTTTTGAAAATAGCCTACTATGATCGAAACCAAAAATGCTATAAATTGCATTTTAAAACATATCTAGGTATGATAAATGATAAAGAATGCTAATATAGATATAATATCGATATTATTTTTGAAAACAGCCTACTTTGATCGAAACCAAAAATGCTTTAAATTGCATTTTAAAACATATCTAGGTATGATAAATGATAAAGAATGCTAATATAGATATAAAATCGATATTTTTTTTGAAAACAGCCTACTTTGATCGAAACCAAAAATGCTTTAAATTGCATTTTAAAACATATCTAGGTATGATAAATGATAAAGAATGCTAGTATAGATATAAAATCGAAATTTTTTTTTGAAAACAGCCTACTTTGATCGAAACCAAAAATGCTTTAAATTGCATTCTAAAACATATCTAGGTATGATAAATGATAAAGAATGCTAATATAGATATAAAATCGATATTTTTTTTGAAAACAGCCTACTTTGATCGAAACCAAAAATGCTTTAAATTGCATTCTAAAACATATCTAGGTATGATAAATGATAAAAAATGCTAGTATAGATATAAAATCGAAATTTTTTTGAAAATAGCCTACAATGATCGAAACCAAAAATGCTTTAAATTGCATTCTAAAACATATCTAGGTATGATAAATGATAAAGAATGCTAGTATAGATATAAAATCGAAATTTTTTTTTGAAAACAGCCTGCTTTGATCGAAACCAAAAATGCTTTAAATTGCATTTTAAAACATATCTAGGTATGATAAATGATAAAGAATGCTAATATAGATATAAAATCGATATTTTTTTTGAAAACAGCCTACTTTGATCGAAACCAAAAATGCTTTAAATTGCATTTTAAAACATATCTAGGTATGATAAATGATAAAGAATGCTAATAAAGATATAAAATCGAAATTTTTTTGAAAATAGCCTGCTTTGATCGAAACCAAAAATGCTTTAAATTTCATTTTAAAACATATCTAGGTATGATAAATGATAAAGAATGCTAATATAGATATAAAATCGATATTTTTTTTGAAAACAGCCTACTTTGATCGAAACCAAAAATGCTTTAAATTGCATTTTAAAACATATCTAGGTATGATAAATGATAAAGAATGCTAATATAGATATAAAATCGAAATTTTTTTGAAAATAGCCTACTATGATCGAAACCAAAAATGCTTTAAATTGCATTTTAAAACATATCTAGGTATGATAAATGATAAAGAATGCTAATATAGATATAAAATCGAATTTTTTTTGAAAATAGCCTACTATGATCGAAACCAAAAATGCTATAAATTGCATTTTAAAACATATCTAGGTATGATAAATGATAAAGAATGCTAATATAGATATAAAATCGATATTTTTTTTGAAAACAGCCTACTTTGATCGAAACCAAAAATGCTTTAAATTGCATTTTAAAACATATCTAGGTATGATAAATGATAAAGAATGCTAATATAGATATAAAATCGAAATTTTTTTGAAAATAGCCTACTATGATCGAAACCAAAAATGCTTTAAATTGCATTTTAAAACATATCTAGGTATGATAAATGATAAAGAATGCTAATATAGATATAAAATCGAATTTTTTTTGAAAATAGCCTACTATGATCGAAACCAAAAATGCTATAAATTGCATTTTAAAACATATCTAGGTATGATAAATGATTAAGAATGCTAATATAGATATAAAATCGATATTTTTTTTTGAAAGCAGCCTACTTTGATCGAAACCAAAAATGCTTTAAATTGCATTTTAAAACATATCTAGGTATGATAAATGATAAAGAATGCTAATATAGATATAAAATCGAAATTTTTTTGAAAATAGCCTACTATGATCGAAACCAAAAATGCTTTAAATTGCATTTTAAAACATATCTAGGTATGATAAATGATAAAGAATGCTAATATAGATATAAAATCGAATTTTTTTTGAAAATAGCCTACTATGATCGAAACCAAAAATGCTATAAATTGCATTTTAAAACATATCTAGGTATGATAAATGATAAAGAATGCTAATATAGATATAAAATCGATATTTTTTTTGAAAACAGCCTACTTTGATCGAAACCAAAAATGCTTTAAATTGCATTTTAAAACATATCTAGGTATGATAAATGATAAAGAATGCTAATATAGATATAAAATCGAAATTTTTTTGAAAATAGCCTACTATGATCGAAACCAAAAATGCTTTAAATTGCATTTTAAAACATATCTAGGTATGATAAATGATAAAGAATGCTAATATAGATATAAAATCGAATTTTTTTTGAAAATAGCCTACTATGATCGAAACCAAAAATGCTATAAATTGCATTTTAAAACATATCTAGGTATGATAAATGATTAAGAATGCTAATATAGATATAAAATCGATATTTTTTTTTGAAAGCAGCCTACTATGATCGAAACCAAAAATGCTTTAAATTGCATTTTAAAACATATCTAGGTATGATAAATGATAAAGAATGCTAATATAGATATAAAATCGATATTTTTTTTGAAAACAGCCTACTTTGATCGAAACCAAAAATGCTTTAAATTGCATTTTAAAACATATCTAGGTATGATAAATGATAAAGAATGCTAATATAGATATAAAATCGATTTTTTTTTGAAAACAGCCTACTTTGATCGAAACCAAAAATGCTTTAAATTGCATTTTAAAACATATCTAGGTATGATAAATGATAAAGAATGCTAATATAGATATAATATCGATATTATTTTTGAAAACAGCCTACTTTGATCGAAACCAAAAATGCTTTAAATTGCATTTTAAAACATATCTAGGTATGATAAATGATAAAGAATGCTAATATAGATATAAAATCGATATTTTTTTTGAAAACAGCCTACTTTGATCGAAACCAAAAATGCTTTAAATTGCATTTTAAAACATATCTAGGTATGATAAATGATAAAGAATGCTAGTATAGATATAAAATCGAAATTTTTTTTTGAAAACAGCCTACTTTGATCGAAACCAAAAATGCTTTAAATTGCATTCTAAAACATATCTAGGTATGATAAATGATAAAGAATGCTAATATAGATATAAAATCGATATTTTTTTTGAAAACAGCCTACTTTGATCGAAACCAAAAATGCTTTAAATTGCATTCTAAAACATATCTAGGTATGATAAATGATAAAAAATGCTAGTATAGATATAAAATCGAAATTTTTTTGAAAATAGCCTACAATGATCGAAACCAAAAATGCTTTAAATTGCATTCTAAAACATATCTAGGTATGATAAATGATAAAGAATGCTAGTATAGATATAAAATCGAAATTTTTTTTTGAAAACAGCCTGCTTTGATCGAAACCAAAAATGCTTTAAATTGCATTTTAAAACATATCTAGGTATGATAAATGATAAAGAAAGCTAATATAGATATAAAATCGAAATTTTTTTGAAAACAGCCTGCTTTGATCGAAACCAAAAATGCTTTAAATTGCATTTTAAAACATATCTAGGTATGATAAATGATAAAGAATGCTAATATAGATATAAAATCGATATTATTTTTGAAAACAGCCTACTTTGATCGAAACCAAAAATGCTTTAAATTGCATTTTAAAACATATCTAGGTATGATAAATGATAAAGAATGCTAGTATAGATATAAAATCGAAATTTTTTTTTGAAAACAGCCTACTTTGATCGAAACCAAAAATGCTTTAAATTGCATTTTAAAACATATCTAGGTATGATAAATGATAAAGAATGCTAATATAGATATAAAATCGAATTTTTTTTGAAAATAGCCTGCTTTGATCGAAACCAAAAATGCTTTAAATTGCATTTTAAAACATATCTAGGTATGATAAATGATAAAGAATGCTAATAAAGATATAAAATCGATTTTTTTTTGAAAACAGCCTACTTTGATCGAAACCAAAAATGCTATAAATTGCATTCTAAAACATATCTAGGTATTATAAATGATAAAGAATGCTAATAAAGATATAAAATCGATATTATTTTTGAAAACAGCCTACTATGATCGAAACCAAAAATGCTATAAATTGCATTCTAAAACATATCTAGGTATTATAAATGATAAAGAATGCTAGTATAGATATAAAATCGAAATTTTTTTGAAAATAGCCTACTTTGATCGAAACCAAAAATGCTATAAATTGCATTTTAAAACATATCTAGGTATTATAAATGATAAAGAATGCTAATATAGATATAAAATCGATATTATTTTTGAAAACAGCCTACTATGATCGAAACCAAAAATGCTTTAAATTGCATTTTAAAACATATCTAGGTATGATAAATGATAAAGAATGCTAGTATAGATAAAAACGTTAAAATCTTTAAAAAACACGCTTTTATCAAAAAGACTAAAAATCAAAAACTCAAAAATAAAATAATATCACACTTTTAGCAAATCAGGATTTTAAAAGTTTTCTTGTGATACTAGAAATGTAACTTAAATTTTTTTTTAAATATTGTGATTAAGTCCAAGAACACAATGACTCTAATGATAATAATGTGTGAAGGGCCCAGCCTTTCATCTGGAGGCACTGCGATTCAAATTAGAACAGAATCCATTGTACCACACCCTTTAGACCTACAGTTTATAGTGGGATCCGAACTACTTGCAAGTTCTGTACATTGCAAAGACACGAGTACGTCATAAGACCTGATGTTCCCTTCAATGTACCTAGTCACAATTCGTGTGCGCAAGATGCCGTAAGGAAGTCATCCAGATGCTAGTATATCCTTGTATTCCTAGCAATGGAGGCATATTCTGTGCCAAAGACCTCAAAACTACACCCAACACACGAACCGAGCTTCGTAACTAGAACGGTGAAATGGAAAAAGAGCTTCGAAAATTAGACATGGGCTGGGATTGAACCCAGTACCTTTGGCACAGAAGGCCAACGCTCTACCATTTAGGCCACTGATGCCATTTCACCGTTACACAATGACTCTAAAAGCGTGGCAAAATTGTAACCAACCAACAGAGCAACTCAATAAAAATCGTGTAATAAAAATAGGACCCGGCACAGTCGAAGAGGTGTTAAATGGCGAACGGAACTAAAGGTACGAACTAGAAAAATGGAAAATTCAATTTTACATGACAAATTTACGCAATGCACGCATTACATCTAGTCTTGCATTCGTTACTTACGAGAACAAGCACATCCAAACCAGAGAAGAAAGTTTACAAGACAGCCAAAATATTCAATAAAATTCAAAACTGTTAAAGTACGAACATAGCTAGTGGAGGAGTGATGAACCTCGCGGACAAAAAAATTCACACAGAGATATGACAAGCAATTGCTATCAAGACATCCTATTCAACCACAATAATAATAATAATAATAATAATAATAATAATAATTTAAGGATTCATGCAAAAGAATAGTTCATACGAATATACTTACTTCTTCAGAGTAGTAATGGCATCTTCCATTTAACCTTGTTGATGGTATGTACTCGACAATATCAAGTTCAGAACAAACAGGCAATAAAATTGCAATGCCAATAAATCCTGACGATGGAATATTTTTTACAATTGGTGTCGTTGCAAAATCTTGCAAAATTTTCCACAAGTGCCATAATGATCTAGGGTCGATAAGATGTACATCAGCTTTTGGATTATTGATCATAAACTTTTCATAGTTTGTAAATAAATCAAAATCTGGAGCCTTTAGCCAATCACGAAGCGTTGCATTCATAGCTGGTAAAGGAAACATATTTAATAAATCTTTAGAAACAAGTTTTAAACTTTAAAAATTAAAGGTTGAAAAAATTTCCAAATATTGAAAACCATACAAATCAGTTCAAGTTGTAAGGTTTTGAAATGTTGAAAATCCAAAATTCGATTAAAATGAATAATGAACAACCTGCTGGATCCCAAGCTGCGATAGAAACATTTCTGAAAATTGGCGAATTCAGGAAATCAAACTCAGGCTTGCTAACAACCTAAAACGTAAATCCATAAATCATTTAAAATAAGAGTTCTTTAAAATCTCAAATCGTGTCCTAAACTTACTTGAGAATTAACAATTCTGATTGTGGTTTTACTTCCAACATCCGATTCAAAGTTTGCTGTCGGTGCATGGTTGAACCTCATAACGATGTCATGAGAATCTTAAATTAAAATAAAAATAAATCTAATTTAATTTAAGAGAACAACTAAAATGCATTAAATCCAAAAGCTACCAATGAATTTTCCCAGATTTGATGATGCCAAGCTTCCTGCACTTGAAACAATCACGCAAGTCTTTCCGCGCATTTTTTGGAACAGCTTCTTCTTTGGAAATAATTCACCCAACTTGTGCTTATTGAATGGCTTGTCTTTCCGTCTCAACATCTTGACCTTATTTTTGAGTAGCATTGAAATTGTTGGAATGTCTTTGTCAATTTTCTGTCCTGTATACTGAACATTATATGTATTATCAGTTCCAGTTGGAGACATACTCTTTCTCAACTCAGACACAACTTTGTTCTTAAATTCTGATGTCTTATTCTTGCATTCGAATTCAGTTTTATTAAAGTTACATCTGTACAAGTTTGAAGCAATTGGAGTTAAGTCTGATGTTTTAGAGAAGGATAATCGAGGATTTTTGCTTTTAACTGATGGCTTCTCTACACTCGATATTTTCTCACTAATCGTTTGTTTCATTGAGAAGGCACTTCGCTTTTGTATCCGTGATGCTAGGTTATATAAAGAAGACATACATGTGTTAAGGCATTGCTAAGAAAATAAATTTGAATGGTTATTGAAGGAGATAGATTTGACATGAGATGATAAACTAAATTTTCAGTTAAACCAAGGACATGCTGTATTGTAAATCTACATTATAAAATCCCAATTCACTGACTCACTTACTCTAGAACGGAAGCCGTGTGAAGCCAATGATTTGGGCGGTGTTGATGAGGTGGGTGTCAAGTGGGGAGTGGTAGAGGGTTTGACATGGTGGGTGAGGGTGACATGGTGGGTTGCGGGGGGATTAAAGTTTTTGTGGGATTAAGGGGGTGGATATAAGTAGGATATAGAAATACTTTTGTTGATTGACGTCATTAGTGAATGATACCTTACCCTAATAGACAATTGAGCATACTCATGGTACCGTTACATACTCAAGACCTTATTAGAACATTCCTTATTTGAGTATGTTACGGTACCATGAGTATACTCATTTGTCTGTTAGTTTTAGTCTCAAAATAACAGCTGAAATTCTTTAATTTCAAGAATTAAACCTTATCAATAAATTACAACACTCACCATTACAATATATTGATGTGATCATCATAAAAAATAATAATGAATATCTATGGAACAGCATCATTCTTCAAATGATGAATATTGCCGGTAAATATATTCAAGGATGTAATTAAATTTAATCCTTTTTTAATGAGTCTACTAAGCAAAAGATGTCGCTAGTTAATAGTTTTTTATTTTACCCCCTAGATGTCGCTAGCTGCTGTAATTTTCTTTTTTTAAACTTTCCTTTATTCTCAACGAATTTTTCACTTCACTTATTTTAACATCACAAGCGCACTACAGCGATGAAAAGAAAAATCAGCAGCAACAGCGATGAACGGAATGAATGTTAAGTTACTTCCTTCTGCAAATAAAGCACCGATAAAAATGAGTATGAAAAGTTTTTTACGACTGCAATATATACCGAATAAATCGAAAGCGAACTCACAAAAAGGAATGGAATTGTGACAACGATTGCCGATGACAAAGACACTCAACTCAAAGTGAGAGAGGGAAGTAAAGTGAAGGGAAGAAAGAAAACATGAAAATCACACCGAATAAAGGAGAAGAAAGAAGCATAATGAGAAGGAAAATAGTTCAATGAATTTATCAGAGCGCAGCGATCTCCTTTACTCGTTAACCACTCGACACCCCTTTTTTTCTCATTTACAACAATAGTCATCATTATCTCCTTAATATTTAGCATATTTTTGCTAGATAATTTTTATAAATTTATTCATTTCCTGTTCTTGATGGTTTGTGGTAGCTCAAATAATGATCAGGAAGCAATCATTTGAGTTTTATAATTAGACCTTCAGCAGTTTGTCATTTTTTAAGTTGGTTTCGAAGTTTTGCTGATTTCTTAAAGCTTCCACAGATTATAATCTCCATACAAACATGTTCATTCAAAAATGGTCATAAATGCGCTCTAATTCAGATCGAGATCAGATAGTGCAATGCTGCCTTAATGTTTCCAAGACTTTTTGCTATTTTCCTTATTCTGAATATAAAAAAAATCTCATCTAAAAATAGAAAGAAAGACAAAGAAATATTATTCTATGTAAGGAGGAAATTGAAGCAGAAAATTTAATGCATAGACTCAAGATACATTTCCCTCATTCTATTCTTTGTTATTGCTTTTTGAACCTCTTCTTGAAATTTTTTCAACTTCATTTACAACGAAAAGTTTAAATGGACATAATCAGTTGCAAGAAATCTTCTTAATGAGTTTCGAGAGCTCATTTTTAGATCAATAACTCGTTAAGAGTATATAAAGAAATAACTGGCATAGAAGAGTTTCGAATTATGGTGTAATTCGTTTGTATAAAACAGTTTGATAGCTTTTACTGTCGAGAATGCTAATAACAGGGTCGTATTGGTTCGTTTGTAGCTTTTTGAAGAACTGCTTACTTGGTAGGTGCATTGCTTTTTACATATTTTAATTTTTTGTGTTGTTCCGGGAAATCGAGTGATGTCAATGTTTGAGAAAAACTGGTTTGGAGGGATTCTCTTTTGACACCAAGACTCCCGCAGATTGTATTCTTTTGAAAAGAAGATTATAATCTTTATATGAAAGATCATTGTTGTAATATTGTTGAAAGATCTCAAAAATCATTGAAAAAGAATATGAATTAATGTTAAGTTTAGAAACACGACTCGACAATATAACAATTATCAAAGATTACAATCCTCGTATGAATATTATGAAAGATTATAATCTTCTAATAATAATAATCGGCCTCGTCACAAAAAAATTGTACGTGAGTGACGCTTTGTTATTCTTGATTATCTCCTTATTCTTAAAAGTGACAAATTTAAGAGCTACTTTTTTGAAAAGAGAATTAAAATCTCCATCAATTGTTGTACAATTCACTTCATGAAAGTTTACTGTTACTTGAAAAAATCACTTTAACTAAGCGTCACTCACGTACAATTTTTGGGAATTTTGCTATATCTTCATTATTATTTATTGATATATCTCCAAATGTATTTTTTTAGGTCCGAAATTCAATTCTGTTCTTTTTGAGTTTATAAAAAATTTAAAATTGCTGCATTAACATACCCAAATGGACAAAATTAAGTTAAAATTTTTTTAACCGTTTTAACTTTTTGAATTTTTTCGGCTGTATTTTGTTTGTTTACAAACAAAATCGAAAATGAAATTAGAAAAGTCACTCAATAATGATGTAAAACCTCTTAAAATAGTCGGAACAGCTAATGCATCATCTACTTTTCCTATTCAAATCATAATATTTTGGATTAATGATTGAATAATTAAGAATTTTAAGAATTTAATTTTTGATGTTTTGCATGATAGTGTTAGTGAAAAATTCAAATTATTTTTTTCCGTTGCGCAAAAATCCTTAAAAAAACCGTAGCCAGAACATTTTTAAAGCAGATTTTTAAATAAAAAGTAGAGTAGATTTTTTTCTTGCTCCATAGAAGTAGTTTCTAGATTTCAGTATGTCTTTAGTTTGATCTTTCCTATAAAAAAAAATTGAATCTTAAAAATAACAAAACCAGTGGATGATTCCCCTGAAAAATAAAGTCATAAAAAATTGTAATCATAATTAAAACAACTCATTTTTTATTTTTTGTCTAACATTTTAATTTTGCTCTGTTTTTAATCGAACCAACACATTACATATTTTTCTTTAGTTATATATTTTTTTGTTACTTTTTCATTAGTTTTTTTTCCTCTGTGAAATAATTTTATTTATTTTTTTCATCTCATCATTAATTATTTACTTTTGTGTGTTAATTTTCTCCTTTTTTTCATTTTTTTAAAAGTAGTCTTTTCTATATAGAATTTTCCTTCTTTATCATCTTTTTTTTTTATTAAATTTATTAATATTAATAATGGGTTCTCTTCTTCAACCTCACATTATTTTTTTTTCTTTGTGTGTGTGTATGCGTGTGTATGCCTTATTTTCAATAACTTCATAATAATAATTTTATTTATTTATTTATTACCCATCGCATGATTCGCAATTATTAATTTAATTAACATTTTTTTCTTCTTCCTTTTTTTCCTTCTAAACATTTTTTTTTCTTAAGAAAAAAAGAGATTTTATGCGCTTAATTTTCTGCCATTCAATATTTATTAAGATTTTTTTTCTTCTTAATTTACGCATTTTTTTAATAATTATTTTAAACTCATTCACACCCTTAAAATATATGTAATGTTCATGATTAGATTTTTTTTTCATTTATTAATATTTTTTTTTTCATTATCTGTTTTCGGAATAAACTTCACTTATTAACTGTAGATGCGACTTATGTGAAGGATTTTTTTTTGGCTAGTTGGGGTTCTTGATCTCTATTCTTTAGTCATAACATCTTTGACTGACTTGTTCTCTTAACTTACAAATTTGAAATTTTTTATGAAATTTGATAGAATTGAAATCCAGTAAAAGTTGCTACAAAATGTCTACTTTCTTTATAGAAATCAAAGGACATATTCTATTATATCAAGACTTGCCAAATTTAGCAAGTAATCATTTTAAGTCAAAGGTCCAATAGAGAAGCAGTCAAGTTAATTAAAAAAACTAAAGAATGCAGAATAGAATCCCACTCCAAAACTGTACTAAATGCAGCAGTATTTCCTGGTTAATTATTCTAAAAGAATCTGAAATTTCAGAAGTAATACTGCATTTGGTAAAGCTCATCATGTTTATTTTAAATATTAATGTATGTGCTTTTCATTTGGCATAAATGTTTCTCATCATTTCTATTGGCAAATTTTTTAATTTGTTTTACTTTCTCTATTAAAAAACTATTTTTTTAAAGATTTTTTTTCATTCAAAATTAAAATTTCTTTTTTCATCTTCTTTAAATATGTTATTCTAATTTTTTTTATTTTTTTTTCTTTCTTCGTAACTTCAATTAACAGTTTTACATTCATACAATGTAAATGTATTTGTCTGTGTATGCATGTGTGTGTGTTTATGGTGTGTATACATGAGCTTCAAGAGACACGGAATTTCGGTATTATGGCCTATTGTTCATAATGTCTTACAATCTTGATTAATCTAGTTATAATAACTTGATGGAGCTAGCTGTGAGGAAGAATTTTATTGATTTGAAGAACTTTTTCAATATATTGTATTACTGCTACATCTTTGCATACATCAGGGACTTTGTTCATAAATGATGTCCAACATTAAGATAGAGTTGAATTAATTGGACATCACTCTCCAGAAAATTGACATTTTAATACTAATGTAGGACTAAAACGTTCTTAAAACCTTGCAAAAAATTGTCAATTAATAATCTTCATGTAACCTCAATTAATCCTCAGTGAAATTCCGTTTCTCTCATTCGATTCCTCCTTTTGACTTTCAATTAATTAATTAGTTTTTTTTCCCTTATGTTTCAGTTATGCTGTAATAAATTATTTCTCATTCCTTGTTTATCATCCTTATTAAATTGTATTAATTCAAAATGAAAATTTGCTTTGTGTATGTATGTTTAGTGTAAAAGTATTTGATTGTATAGGTGTGTGTATATAAATGTTTTTGTTTCATTACTAAAATTTATGTTGATACAATAATCGCTCGCAAATAGTCATTAATATCGAGATGGCGAGAGGTTCTTTTTCTTTTTCTTTTTTTTTGTATGTGAAAAAGGAGAGAAAGTAAAAAAGTTTACTTCCAAAATGTGCGCAAATCATCATGTTCAGGGTTCAGAGAACAGATGCTGTGCATGTTTGGCACAAAAAAGGGTTCAACTTTGAGCTTTTCTCCTTCTCGTCAATTTTTCAAATGATGGTGATTTTTTTTGCAAATTTTCCATTTAACTATTTTTTTTCGAGAGTGAACTACAAAATTTTCATATTTCGATAATTTCTCTTATTTCTTGTTTGTTAAAGAACAAGTTCTTTTGTGTTTCAAAAAAAAAAAATGAAATAAGTTCACTCAAACTCATTGTTCGTCTACGATTTTTCAACAATTTTTTTATTATTAGTTTTTAATTATTTTAATTCATTTTCTTTTTTGTTCAAAAAAAATTCATTTTCATTTTTAAAGGACTTCATAAGTTCATTTTTATGTGTTTTTTTCAATAAAACTTAGAAAAATATACAAATTCTTTCAGAATTATTATTTTTTATTATTACTTGATTATTATAAGTTTTTAAACTTTTCTGAAAATTTATTCGTCATTGATATTTTCTCATGGACATGAAGTCACTCTTACGAATGTCATCTGACAGCTAGTAAAGTACAATTAGCAATTTACTAACCATATGCCTTCCTAAAATCAGCAGGTTTCCGTTCTTGTCTGTAAGAAAATCCAAGAATCTTACTTTGCGAATAAGTTTTTTGTTGAAATTTTTTACATGCCTATAATTAATGAAAAAGATTTTATTTATTTTGAATCCTTCATAAGCATAAAAATTTATTAAATCTTTTTCTTATTTTTTTTTACTTTTTTTTTTGTTAATGGAAAAATTGCAAATTTTTTTTCTACTGCTTTTTCTTCTTTTCCTCTTTTTTGTGGACTTTTTGACTCAATTACAAGGAGATTATAGAAAATAAGGATTTTTATGATGACTTTCAAGAAATTTCGATTACAAATATTTTTGTGGATCGAAACTGTTGGTTTCAGTGCAATTCATGTATCAATGTTAAGGACATGCTCAGCTCATGGCTAAAACCTCAATTCTACATAAACTTTCCAATAATGGTATTTTTGTCTGAAGTCTGCAACTGTTTCCAGTAAACTTGATTCAAAAAAGATAAGCTTCATCAATGTTAACCACCCTCATCTATACATTGCAAGAACTAGAGTTTCAAGCCGTCAAGAAAAACTAATCAATTAGTACAGAAACTCCAATCTTTCAGTTCTTTCCTCCTTTCAATTCCCCTAAAGTTTGACTTTCTAGTTCAGCAAAACTTTTATGCTCCAATTTTCTTATCTCTCTTTTTTTTGAAAAATCCAATTATGTGAGAAATCCACAGAATAACAAAGTGCAGAGAACACATTTTTTGAGAAATAGACAAAAATAGAAGCAAGTGGAAAGTTTATCATCATAAATTTTAATGCACAATGAAATGGAGAAGAAGATAACCAGAAGAAAAAGGAGGAAACTGATTTACAGTAAAGTATAAGAAGACTTGGATTGATTTATTTAAGATTGGGGGGAATGAGAGTGAATTAACTTGGAGGGTGGACCATGAATAAAGTTTTTAAAGAAAGAGTTTTTAGATTTTTTTTTTTGGTGTGGTTTTTTAGATTCGGGAAGTTATATAAATGAGAATGAGAGGTAAATAAGGAATAAAGTTTTTTTTTTTAAAAAAAGAGGAAAGAAGAAGAGAAGCATCAATCTAAAACTCTTGTTCTCATTTAATTTTTTATAAATTTTCTGCGCAAAAAAATTTTCTGTTATTTTTTTTATTCATAATAACATTCATTGTTTAACCTTATTACTTCATTTTTTTTGTTATTACTTTTTGCAAGAATTTATTTTATTTTATTTTCAAATTTATTAGTTTCTGTTTCATAATTTTAACACTTACGATTTACGGATACAACAACATGTAACAAAGTTTTCATCTCATCATTAATTTATTAGACTTTTTTTTTTGTTATTCAATTTTTTATTTAACATTTTCATTTTCTTTTTGCAATTTAATTTTAAATTGTCAACTAAGGATTCTCATCATTTTTCTGTTAATTAATTTATAATTAATAATTTTTTCAACTTTTTTTTCTTCTCATTTTATCGGCCTCTACAATGTTACGAATTCATTCATTTTCATTTTATTTTTTTTTTTAAATATTTTTTTATTACTTCCTGCTATTTATAATATTATTTTTTCGTAAAAACTAAAAGGATTCTTTAAATTTGTTTTCTAACTTAATTTATTTATAATATTTATAATATTTACTGTTCTCTTCACTTTCTTATTCATTAATATGTATAGTTATTATGAGAGAGTCAGTAAGAATAGATATAGATTAGATAGCAGGAGAGAGATGAAAAATGTGTCTAGTTTACTGTGTTGCTGTGCGGTTTAACAGATTGAGTGATGCAAAATTATTGATCTTGTCTGCTGATTGTAGATTTTTATCGTTTTGGAATTAAAGTTTAAGTGTCTAAAATTTTAACAACGTTCAAATCATTAAACCCAATTAAAGGGTTTGCTTGACTTTTACGTCAAGTTCGAATACTATTCAGAGCAGATTAATAGTCAAGACTCCCGCAAATTATATCTTTTAAAAACGAAGATTACATTCTTCGTATGAAGATTGTAATCTTCAAAAACGAAGATTATAATCTTTAATAATCTTTTATGCAAAGATAATATAATCTATCATTTTACCAACTCCTTCAATATATTGATCAACTTCTCCAGTGTATTGATCAACTACTTCAGTGTTTTGATCAACTACTTCCCGGGATGAGAAGTCGCGTGGTTCGATTGCTGATCAATTCAAGCTCCTTGTGAAAGAATTAATACTCCAAACATTAACATTTAATAACTCGACCAAGTCAAATCGAAAATGTGGTGACATGATAGAGAAATTTTAATGTCAGTTTGATGCTTCAAATCTTTAGTCTGTCTAAAATCTGACGAAATTTGACAAACCCAAAGAAAAGCCAGAACTAATTAAATTTACATCTACAGATATAGATAAACCTATATGATCCAGGTTGAAACTATTAATAAATTCCAATGACAGTCTAATAAGCTTTAAAGAATCACAATTATCCTTCAAACTATAAGTTTCATATTATTGTTCAAAGCTTCTATCAAGATCTTCTTCAACATCATTTAATTGAGCTTCAATTAAGCCATAAATGATAAAAACACTACTAAATATCTGTAATGCTTAATAGTGAGCAGCCAACCTCAATATTTTTACGTCACTCAGAATATTACATTTTATTGTTTCTTCAACGCAAATAAAAAGGAGAAAATAAGATGAATGAGATGATGATGTATAGCGAGCAAGTGAGAGTGTAAGAGGAAAGAGATAATATTCTCTCTTATTGTTTCTGTAAATTATGATAGTGTAAGTAAAAGCAACTACATATCAGATTATGATAGTGTCAAAAAGGGCTAATTTGTGCAATTTTTCCTTCTCCTATTTTCTTACATCATTTTTATCGTCGTATTTGCAAAGAAAAGGAAAAGAAAAACAATAACGTTATCGATTAATGTCTTCGTCGTTTTCATTGTATATATTGCAGATGGATGGAAATTTTGTTTGTTTTTTTTGTTTAACGAAAAATAAGAAAACTTAACGCACTTGATGATTTAATCAGAAAATTTTCCCATGAGACTTGTGGCTTTCCAAGGCGTGTTTTTAAGTTAAAATATTTATTTTTTCAGACAAATGTTATGTCATGATTTTTTGTTGGGTATTAATATTTTTCAGATGCCTAGATATTAGAAACAGCCAAAGTCCGAGGGAAAACTTAACGCAGAAAATGTTCAGTTTGGGATTGAAATTTTTATTGATTCACAAGAAATTGAGTTTAATTAACTTTATCTTTTAGCTTAATTTAAATTAAACAAATGAAATTTAAATCTTTACGCGTGAAAAATTAAATTTACTCAAATTTGCTTTTTATTCTTGTTTAGTAATTTTGGACCGCGTTGAATGTTAATTTGTTTTCTAGAGAATAAGACAAAAGTTTTATTTAAATTTATTAATTGTTGATCTATGCCATCCGTTAATAATTTTTAAATTCCTCTTAAAATGTTGTTTTTCTTTCGGACTTCCACACGTAGCATGGAAGTTAATTTTGCTTCTTTCTAATTCTTTATTTTTTAAGAACTTTTAAACTAGCTTTAATGACTAAGATATTTTTATCTTCATGTTTTTTTTTATTTCATAAAAATTGTAATTAATTCAGTTACTTCTTAAAGACGATTCAATTACAAATTTTAAATTTTACTATGTGCGTTATTTTTTTGTTCATTATTACGTCAGCTCTCAACGTCATTTCGTCTATCATGCTATGTTCCATTCGATAGATTTCTGTTTCGTACAATCAAGAATTTAAAAGGTAAAGGAATCTCAAGCAATGCTTCGAAAAATGTTCTTTATGGTTTGGAATTAAATGGTTTCAGTGTTAGCTAGAAGATATCTTGGTTTAGCCAAAGAAAGAAAATCTAATCTTGTTTAGAATCTTATAGATCTAGTTCAGGCTTTGATTGTAATCATTTATGATCTAGATTGGCAAAAGTTCTTGGATTTAAAATCTTGAATTTGAAATAAAATTACTTGAATTTTAACTGAACATATAAGAATCTTTTGAAATCTTTATTAACCAATACACAGAAGACCAATATGCATTGCCCAGGATTCCAACTCAGATATTCATTACTTTGTTTTGGATAAAAAAAAAATCTTTTGCAATTGTTTTCTATTTTATGCAACATGAGCAACTGGAAAAGGAACTTTGTCATTCATACTCTCTTATGTCTCAATCATTCTTTCAGCCCTCATCCATTCAATATGTTTTTCTATTCTCTCTGTAATTTGAATAATGGTGTCAAGTTGAAATAATGTAAAATGAAAAAAGTTTCTTTTCCACTCACTGCTACAATCTTTTATTGAAGACTTCAATCTTCTTCTTTTATACTAGCTTTGTTTTTGTTTATGAGAATTTTCTAGACTTGCTCTTCAGTTTCTGTTTTGTTTTTATGTTTTTTGTTGTATTTCTTTAAAAAGAGTTTTATGTGCATTTTTAAGGAAATTTTTAAGTTTTAATAGAACGAATAAAGAAAAGCGTAGAAATTTGTCTCGATTTGAAAATGCGATGAAATGAATGAAAATGTTAAAGTAAATTTCATTTGGTGTTTTTATTGGATTTTTGCAAAATGTTTGGTGTTTGAATTTAAATTTGAGGTAACCAAAAGTTATTATAAAGACCCAAGAAAAATTGTTTCATAAGACCAACTCAAAAATCCCACACCAACTGAAATTCATTAAGAAAATGAAGAATTTTCAACGAATTTTGTTTTTATCAAATTTTGTTTTTTGATCAAGCTTTGTTTGTTATGTTCCAGGCAACTATTCATGTTAACTATTATAAACATATACATCATTAATAATTTACTTATTTATACAAAGAATTTATTCGTCACATGAACAACAATAAAATGTGTTTTTTTTCTTTGCTCCACATCTCAAATACAATAATTAATAATACATTTTTTTTGTTTTTTATCGTCTTACAATTTAAACCATTTTTCTTAAAAATTTTTTGGTTCTTCTCATTCAAAAAAATTAATTTTCTTTTATTCTTTTCTTGTTAAATTTATATCAATTAAAATGTTTATGTTTTCTCATTTTTTTTTTTTGTAGAAATATTGCATTTTTTTCCATATGATTAAGGCCTAATTTATAATCAAAAGTTGAAATGCTTTTGTTATGAAAAAAATGATTATTTTTTGTAAATAATGATGGGAAAAGGAAGTTGAGGTTGTTTTAAGATTTTTGCGATAAGTGTGAGACTACAATAATTTAACAGAATAACTTTAAAAATTCAAAATTATATGTTTTTTAATTTAAAAAATTTGAATGTAATTTGACAAAAATCTAAAATAAAATACTTAAGAAAATGACATAAAAGCATTTCAGTATAATGTGTTATCATCCTACATACCCATAAGCATGCATCTTGTAATGTTAATATAATGGCATATTCAATACATATCATTTTAAAAATAAGGAAACATTATTCGCGATTATTTTGTTTTTACAAAAATTAACAAGTCAAAAAAATTCAGTTTACTTTCCTTTCTTTAAAACTTAACATGAATAAAAATCTCTTCCATATTATAATTTTTTTGTGTAAAACATGCATCATCAAAATAATTCTCTTCCTTTATTTAAATTAGCATTTTTTTTATTTCTTCTTTATGTTTTTATTCAAGTTACGGACGAAATTTTATTTTGTGTTTGTTGTCCTGTGTGGAAATAATTGTCAGATTCTAGGTCATAATTTAAAATTCACAACAATTCAGATTTTGAGAGTAGACCTTCAAAATCTCCATTCATATATTATTTAATGCTGAAAGATTTACGAATCTTATTGGAGTGGCATTTAAATCCTCAAATAAAAGAATAAATTGTTAGCCATTCATTTCTTTTATCATGGCTTAGAAATCTGACAAAATACTTCCAAAGGTCATTTATCCATTGTTCTTCTGGCTTGTTTCCAACAAAAAACGTTTCTTTTTTTTATTTATTCTGTTGAATGAAAAAATAAAATTGTACAAAAAAAAATCATAAAATGAATTTTTTCTCATTAAAATGCACATCAAACTTTTTCTTTCTGAATATTTAGATCTTCCTGCAATCCTCAAAATTTTCTATTTGAACTGCTTTTTTGTTGGATAATTAAAAAATTAAAACTGAAATAAATATTTTTTTGATCAATCTTGTCCAGCTTTAAAAGTTTATTGCATTAACATTTCGCTCTCCTATTACTTAAAAATTTAACCCAAAATCAGAGTTTGAAAATAAAATGAAAATTGCTCTATTTTGAAAATAAATCAAAATGAAAATTATGAAAATTGCCAATTTTGATCAAAGCAATTTTGCAATTTTGTCAATTTCAGAAAATTGCAATTTTGGAAATTGTTTATTTTCCAAAATTGCAATTTTGGAAATTATCAATTTTTATTTTTGTGACGTCATAAATATTTGATGAATAATTTTGTATGAAAATTTTCTTCTTTTTAAATGAATTTTTTCTTCAGAAAAACAAAAGATACAGTTTATTTCCTGGATGTTGATATTCGTTTTTAACTTAATACTTGCTAATTCCTGCGTGTTTGATGCGTTGTTCCTTTAAGTTTATTTTAAATTAAAGGTACTCATAATGCTGCATCACCATACAGACATGATTATCAAAAAAAAAAATTCATTTCTGAAAATGTATGAAAAACATGTTCGATGTAAATTTTATTAGGGGAGAGGAACTGCTGAATTTTTCGAACTTTTTTGCTAACCTGATTTTTTTTAACCTCCCTGGTATAGTTAGCACCTAAAATCAGATCTGGAAGTAGAGGAAGTGCCTGGTTCTACCCCATGCCTGAAAGTGTCTAAAAAGTATAGAAAACAAATAAAATTTTTTTTGGCAGTTCCAGTCAGTTGGACATAACCAGTTCCATATGGGATATCTCATATAGCATAGTACTTATGATTCGTTATTAATTTTCATCATTTGCTGCTATGATTGCTGATAATGGTTTTGATTAAAAATCAAGGAAAGTCTCAAGCATAAAGTCATCAATTCATATGAAAATTTTCATACAAAATTCCCGAAGAAATTTTGTGACGTCACAAAATTGAAAATTTATAATTTCCAAAATTGCAATTTTCGAAAATAAACAATTTTCAAAATAACAATTTTCTGAAATTGACAAAATGGCAAAATTGCTTTGATCAAAATTGGCAATTTTCATTATTTTCATTTTGATTTATTTTCAAAATAGAGCAATTTTCATTTTATTTTCAAACTCTGCCCAAAATTACTTTGCTTTAGATTTATCATAAATTTTTCTTGTTGTGTTAGTTCTTATCATTCTAAATAAATTCTTTGCATTTTTATTCTCCTTTTGCATCAATTTTAAGTTTTGGTTTATTCATTTTTACAGCTTAAAATTTACTTTTCAACTTTTTTATATTCAATTTAAACATTCTTGATTCATTTCATTATGTTGACTTATTTTACATGTATCGTGGTTAACTATTTTATCATAGAATTCATGACTTTCATGTTTTGCAGAAAATAATAAACGATTTTTATTGAATGATGACAATCTTCTTTATTGGCTAGAAGAAGTTTTATGAATATTAGTTTAACTACACACAACTAGGTGTGTAGTCTGAATGACACAAATTAGGCAAAGACAGCCATATCAAATGATTTTCTTGTTCGTGTGTCCTTCGAGTGACTAAATAAACCTTGATTTTTAAATGAATATAATTTTAAAGAACGTCATTTGAAAATGACGCCTTAGCTGAATGTAAAACTAAATATCCTGCATTTGATTGAATGGTTATACCCACTAAAAGTCACATCTGTTCAAAAGAAACCAGAATGTAAATTTTATAAGATTACAAACACAATAAAAATTCCAGCAACAGACTCTTTTATTCTCCAAGGAATTTTATAGCTTACTTTCACATAAAATTTTCTACTCCAAATATCCTTGAACCAAAACCTTCAAGCTTTATGTAAAAATCCTTCACAATAAATTCTCTTCCCCTAGCACAATTTAAAGCAAATTTTAATCAGATAAAAGAAAAAGTTGATAGTTTGAGTGCATGAAAGATACCCGCAATAATTATCTTCGTATTCATTCATTGATTAATTTTTTTTCTATTTTATTATAAAGATATTATATAGATATTCGTGAAAAATGTTCAGGCGACTGTAAGGTTGTGAATTAAAAGTTAAATTTATTTCAAATCATACAGTCATCAGAACCTTTCAATAAAACCTACTTTAAAAAAATGTTAACACAAATTTTATGTTTTTATTTTCAAATAAACAGTCGCACGTTTCCTATGTTAAGTTATTCCATCTTATTTGATTTTTATGTTGTTTTTTTTTTTCATTTTTTATTAAGAAGATTCGCTACAAGTTGATTTATAAATTGTTTTTCACCTACAAACACGTATATTCCTAGCAATTATCTAAATAACTTTTTCATCATGCCTCAATGTGTTTTCATTTTATCTTATTACTTTTATTTCACTGTTTCCAAACTTTACTTAACTTTTAATGGTTTTTTAAGTTTTTTTTGCTGAATTTGTTCCTTAATACAATTTTGTGTTTCTTTTATTGGAAGGAAAATTCATTTTTATTTAAATTTTTTTTACAGAAATGAGAACGGAGATGAAATTAGTTGGGAAAAATTCTTTTCTATGCTTTTTTTAAATTTTAAAATCCTATTTTTTTCATTTTATTTTTTTTTAAATTTCAAATTGGCAGTTTCTCTTGGATTTTTTTAAATTTCCTATGAATTTTTTAACTACATTTTCTGCATTTGTTTTTTTTCCATTCCTTCTCTTCCCCTATATGAAAATTAAACTGAAAGCTGAAAAAATAATGCTACATTAGAAAATTAGGTCGATATTGCATGGAGAAATCCTTGAACTACTTTTTAATTCTAGTTTTCTTTTGTTTTTGTTCTTGTAAAATCAAAATATTTTTCTTTTCTCAAAACTTTTTGTATTCAAGATTCTGCTGGTAATCAATGTGGATTGAGGTTTGTATGCTGGTGAATTAAAAACATTCTTTAGAATTCAAACTTGAATCTTTTGACTTAATTTTTGTTAAATTGATTTTATTTTATATAGATTTTGTTTTTGTGCAAAGCTAGTGGCTCGAGTAGAAGTTAATTTAGTATTTGAGAGACGCAAATTTAAGCGTCTGGGTCAAGTTTGAAACCTGCAATTTATATAATAATGCTTTTTATGTTCTTATCAATCTATATTCTTCGATAATGTTCTCAATTTCAATTTTTACGTCCGAAAATTCAAATCTAGATTTAGAATCAAGTTCCTCAATTTAAAGACCTTATTCCATATCCAATTGTTGAAAGAAAACTTGAAAAAATTAAACTTTTCGTCAATTTAGAAGAAATTAAAATTAAATGTTTGATGAATAAAATTTTCATCATGCACCAGCATACAATTTTCCCCATCACATATCCATATTAAACCCTATCACCCGTATGATGTGAAACTAAATCTTTAAACGAGAGAGACAGAGAAAGAGATTCACATTTTTCCTGATAATTAGATTTAATGATATCAAATTAAATGAAAATGAAAGAAAATTATGCCATTTCCTCAATTTTTTTTGCTGTCATAAATGTGTGTAAAGAGAAAAAGGAGAGAGATAGACAACATTGACCCACAATCTTTTTCCTGAAGTGAAAAAAAATAAATGATTGTGAGGACATTTTGCATAACATTATGCCTGTATGAATTTATTTTCTCTTACATTTTCTAGACTAGTTGTAGTTTAAGCTTCTTTCATTTTTTTTATATAGATAAAAAACACTCAGTTGTATTTGTGAGTATGTGCGTTACATTTGATATGAAAAAGGAAGACGAGAGAGATAGAGAAACTGATAAGTCAGTCAAATGAGAGCGAGAGCGGTGAGAAAAGAAAAGTTTCTCAATTTCTAGTCATATGTAAGTACAATAAAAATTTGTGTGGGCGAAATATTACCACTCTCATTGCTGATATATCGAGAAATAAAAATTCACTTTGATATTCCGAATAAAATCTTCCTTTATTACATTTTCGAAAGTTTTCTTTTTCTCCCCACAACTTCCATCAAAAGTAAACTTTTTCTTTAGTTTCCTCCTTCTTCGCCACTTCCATGTCTTCTTCAACACATTTTGAAAAATAAAAGTTTTTCATATATCTAAATAAATACATAAATGAAAGTTTTTTTTGAGGGAGAACAAAAAAATATGTTCAAGATTTATTTTTCCTTAAGAAATTTTTTATTACCATGATGGAATAAAAAGAAGAATCTTGAAGGAAATGATGGTTTGAAGAATATTTTGAGATGCAACCAGAACAAAATGCATCATCTCAAGGTAAAATCATCATCTCACACATATATGACAATATTTTCGTTCCGTTTTTAAAAGCGAGAATATAATACATTATGTATGTGCATTTATTATCCTCACATACATAAATATCAGCGTGGAGATGACACATTTCTTCTTTCAATAAAGATAGAGAAAAAAATTATTATATAAATCTGTGAGGCAATTTTCAAAGCATTACATAACATGGCATACTTTTTCTTCCTTTTTCATCATCATCATCATCATCATCTTTTTCTCTTCATTTATCATTTGCAATGAAATTTTCATTTATAAAATAGACAGAAATTTCATTTCTTGTCAATCCCTTCATAATAGCTTTTAGGGTGTCCACAACTTGAAAAAAATTAATTTGAAATTTTATTTTATACCCTGTACTCATTTTCAAATCTCTTAAGGGGTCGTTCACTTTGTCAGATAAAAAAATCTCTTTTTTTGACATGAACCTGAACTTCCTCCACATTCCTAAACATCATAAATGAACGACTCCTTATTTAATTAATTTATAAAAAAATTGTTTTTAAGTCGATTTTATGTCTTAAGCATCAAAACGATTATTGTATGACAATGAAAAGTTATTCTTGATAGATTCGAATTTTCTTATGACTTCGTTAAAGATTTCCACTCGAAAGTCTGCTCTTTCTTATCAAGAGCCATCTATGGACACCCCAATTTTTTTTAGCATTTATACATTCCATTCGACAGCATATAAAAATTTTATATGTTGTACTTATTCAATAGCTCAATTATCTATCCAACTGTATAATGTATGTTCACTTTATTTTGTGTTTCAAATACGGAAAAAAAAATCAAGCAGGCAAAAAAAAACTTTCTGCTGATATCATGGAAATATAGGAAAATTTTTTCAGCTTCCGTTTTTCGTTCTCATTGAAAAGGTTATATAATTCATTTCTTTTTTTTTCTCGATTCTCTCTTAAGGGAAGAGAAACACAAAAAAAAAAATTTCCTTTTTTTCATTCTCGACTTTTGCGTTTGTATATATTTGTATGTGTGTTCCATTTTCCATTAAATTTCAATGACTGACTTAATGATCGATGATGATATTTTTTTTTCTCTGTCGCTGATGATGGAAAATCCTGATCTGCCTTTTGTTATTTCTCTTTGTCACACTTTACTCACTCGAGATTTACTGAATATCCTTCTTAGCGTCCTCATTTTTCATTTACTTTTGTGCCTTCATGAAGAGTTTTAATTACAATATTTTTTTTTGTTTCCTAATTAACAGCTTTCTTTATGTATAAATTGACGGACTAATAATTATTTTCCTTCACTTTCACACCATGCTCTAAAATTTTTTCATTAGTTTTTTTTTGTGCTTCACTTAATAAAAACATTTTATTTATCATCCTTAACTAAGAACTGTTATTTTTTAATAATTAATTTTCACCTAAATTTTTTATATTGTTTTTTTATGTTAAAATTTTTTTTTTCACTTTTAAACGGATTTTTTTTCTTAATTTTTGAAACAATAGAACAAAAATATCCGTTAATTTATTTTTTTTTCACTATTTGTCCATTCCATAACAGGGATAAAAGATAAAATTCTTGTGCCTGCATTCACTTGTTTTCATATTTTTAAAAATTTTTGCATCATTTTCGGGGTTTTAAGTTCACATTTAACATTTTTTTTTCGTGGTCCATAAAAATTTCCGTGAGAAAAAAATTTCCACGTTTTTTTTGCTTCATTCATTAAAATTTTTCAACATTTTTTTTTTTCATTTCAAGTATATTATGTCTCATCGTAGATGTGTGAAATTCTCAATACATTTGTGTGTATGTGTGTTAAAGAGACAAAAATAAATTGTTCAATTTTAATGTGCATCCTCATCGTAACCATTCATAAATGATGACGATGATGAGAATAATGATGTTCACACACAAATACACTTTTTTTTCATCATTATTATTTTTTTCATTTCATTTCATTTCTTTTTTTTTGTTCAACATATCACCACCACTTGTCGTCGTATAGTCATGTATATGTGGTGCTTTTTTGGTGCTGTTTGCTCGAATGATTGCAGTCTGCGCGCGCGCGATTCAATTTTTTTTTACTTTTTTTTGTTATATATTTTATTTATTTCGAATTCGCTCCGAATGCGTTATTATTTATTTCGTACAAAATATGTCGTATGTTTCATTCAAAAACTATGATCCGGTGGCAAGTTGGAGCAATATTAGTTGTAGTGCTATAACTTTCATTAAATTCCACACAAGATTCGTCCAATGGCTTATTAGCTGTGCGACAATGCATTTGATTGAAATTTTTTCGACTAGATTTAGGTGCTGATAGGTAAAACTGTTGTTGTTTCTATTGATGTTGTTGTTGTCATTACCATTATCATGATGATTACTTCCTTTGTTATAATTATTATTATCATATTTATCATTATAATTATCAATAAGATTATTATAAGTTGTTAGATGTTGAATTAAAATTGATATAACGGATGATGATGATGATGACGAGGGATAGTAGTTAAAAGAATTTGCGCTAGATTTGACAGCAGCAACTTGCGCTTGTGATATTGAACAATGTTGCGTTGATTGTGTGATGTTATAGAGTATGTTACATTGCATGTCCTTCATATCAGGCATATTACTATAATCATTTAGTACATACGTTCCATTGTCTAGTTTGACAAATAGATTTGGCGTTTGATTCATAGAAGGATCCGATTTCGTCTCGTTTGTATGATGCTTCGATGTATTTGAACGATTGCGATCGGCTATGATGGCAGTTTCATTGTTAATATTGAATATAGGATCGCATTTACTCGAACATAATCCATCTTCATGTTTGCAATACTCGTAGCAGCATTCTGATGGACCATGATTCGATTTATATAACTGATTTCCAGTCTCATCGATGTTGGGATCTAAAATGAGAACAATGGAAAAAGAAAAAGAGTCAATGAATAAAAAGTTTTTCTCGATTCTCTCTCATTTTTTTTCTCGTCTCTTCAGTCTCTCATAAAGTCATGAATTCATGATGATGATCGACCTCAATGATTTGTAATGGGTCAAGGATTCTTATGCTTAGAGTTTCATTCATTTCCATACCTATACATTTAGTTCTTATTTTTTTATGAAAATCATGAAAGTCTGAATTGGAATTCAATCATTTTCAGCATTTAACATGCTTTTTAATTGATATTTTATAAATTGAAGAACTATACTATTTCCCGTACGTGCGGTATAATTTAAAGATTTAATAATTGAAGGAATTTAGAGAGTCTATTTTAAGGGACCGTTCTCTAAAGATGTCCAGGGAAGGGGGGTTCGAAAATCCTAGAATATCATTGTTCTTTTTTGAATAATGACTGTTAACATCGGACATCATAAGTGAGAGTCTCTAATGCTTATTTCTTATTTAATCTCAAAACTCCGATTAAAAAATAAAGAGCGTCTAAAGATCGCAAAAATTCAATTAATTTTAATCTCATAAATTCATGACTGAAGTGATAAAGAACTAAAGCACAAAATACATTAAGATTTACTCACCGAGGCAAAAGAACGTTGGTTCACCAGCGTACTGAGTGGGATAGGCAGGAGCGCGATCAGCAGGCAACATATATGGGCATATCTGTTCAACCTTTTGACATACACTTATACACGGTCGTATTCGAATTCGTTTCTGTTCCATGCGAGCTTTTCTTCTTGACCTATTATAAATAAATATGAGAAAAATGAAAAGCATGAAATACAGCACAATGATAAAATGGATGAGAAAAAAAAATGTGAATTGCACAAATGCAATTTTACAATGAAAAATAAATCAGCGACAGTAAATGAATGAAGGGTAGGTCATAATGAAATTACCTCTTTATTTCATTGGAGTCCTCTAGAATGCGATCTTGCATAAACATTTTTTGTGCTTTACTGTCGATATTATTCATAACATTGTTATTCGTTGATTGTACAGATGTAGTTGTTGTCTCGGGCAATGGATCTGATTTAATATCATTTTGCGTTCCAAAATATGGAATAAATGTACTGCAAACCCATCGTCGATACATTTCCTGAAATAACGAATAATAAAAGTCAATTAATAAAATGAAATTAAACTAGGTTGAAATTGTGACATTTGAATTTTAAATATTGTTTGAAGAGCATCCTTTTAATGAAACCCTTTCAAAGAGGAAGAATTGATAATGGTCAAGAGTGTTTACATACTTTATCTAAAGGAATTAACCCCTTTAATAATTTGCATTTTTGTCCTAACATCTCAATTTTGATCATTTTCTGCCCATCAGTTATGTCTCTTTTTTGGTAGATTGAATGTGTGGAGATAGGCTCTATGAATCTCAATTTTTAAGGACGTCATTTATAAACGACCTATTTCAACTGAAAATATCACTTCAAACCAATTTTATTAGCAATCTACACATTCTTGATCCTACAATTTCTGCATGTCATGCAAGTAAATTCCAAAACAAATTGTTGAGCACTTCCAAAGCAAATGTTCATCCAGATGACAACTCAAAAAAAAATGTTGGCAGACATCGAAGACATTTTGACTGTACTCAAGCATGACATCATAAAGTGCTACAATCTTTTTTATAGGGTTATGAATCGATAGAAAATACAAACAAAGACTGTTCTGTTTAAAAGGAAAGAGCATGCAACAAAACCAATTTACATTGGATGAGTTTCGTCCCTTGAATTTAATCAACCACCTACTAAATGAAGAGCAGACACGCCTTGTAAATTTTTGTTATTATGTCTTTCAGAAGAGCCTTAAAGAGACATCATATTCATGTAAATGGAAGTTGGTTGAGAACAATTATGTTGAGTCGGTTACAGAAAGTTGTTGTGAGGATATGGAAATCAGTCGATTCACGTGAAATCAATACTGATTAAATGCTTAAAAATCAATAAAGGATTAAATCACGAATTTCCAGTGACCTTTATAATATTACTGTAATTTTAAACATTAACAATATGAGCATGAGTCAGAACCGCTAATAATTTGTTAAACATGACAATATTTAATTACTTAACAGACAATAACTGTCAGTAAGCTGATGGATATTTGCCTTTCATATATTTATTTTTCGTAATCATATTTATGTACTCATTTATCTACGTTCATATCATTTAACCCATTTTTATTAATATTATGAAATATGTGTTTATTATAATGTTTATAAAATATGAGAGTTGAAAAGGAAAGAGGATGAGATTGATCGAAAAATATTTAATGGATCTCGTTAAACCGAAAAAAATTGCTTAATGATTTTAATTGTCTTCCATATGACACAGTCATTAATCGACAACAAAAGGTTTAATTACATTGTAATTTTATAGTCATCTGAGTTCAGCCTTTTCAGTGTTCTCAATTTTTTTTCCGTTTATATGATAATTAATGTAGCAGACATCCTATTGATCTATGATTGTCTGAGTTAAAATTCTAAAATTTTAGTCAAGCTACTCTTAGTACTTATATAAGCTAATTTTATCAACTTCAATTGAGGTAAAAAACTATATAATTTTTAAGCAATTCATTTTGTTTTTAAATGCTGCATGTTATAGATACTCATTGGTTTTGCTGAAATCAGAGACAAGGGTGCTGAACTGATGAAATTATCAAAAATGATCAAAAAATGATCAAAAATGAACAAAAATGATCAAAAATCAAAATGTAATTTTTCAGTTCCACACCCTTGATGAGAGATTTCAAAAATCTCAGCTTCTTATGTTCGTACAGAACATCATTGATTTTTGAAGTTAATGAAATACTTTACATGGAAGAGTCTAGTATTTTTCTCAAACATTTTAATCCAGAGAGTCAAATTACTTTCATTGTTTTTATCAGTTTTTATAAGCTTAATAACCATTGAAACTTTAGAATATGTCTTCAAAAGTTTTAAATAAAAAACAATTGTGTTAGTAATGTGTCGGATTTTATTTAAAAGCTCTTACAAATCAATCTTGACACACGTTTTATGTCATTTGATATAAACATTTCATAGACTTACTCATGGTTACAGCCTATGGAGCAGACATATTTTCAAGAAAACAGCCATAAAAAAAGTAAAGATAAGTAATTTTGGAGAATCTTTATATGCACAACTAGATTTTCTTAGCATATATTGGGAGATGAAGCACATATGTAGTGTTATTGATTTGATAGATTTTGAACTAGGAACTTAATTTTGGAAGAGGGGTTCGTAAAGTATTTTATACATAATTCTTGCTTGAAAATCTAGAGTCCATGAAAAGAATCTTTTACTTGATTTAAATTATAAATTTTTTTGATCGATTGTTAATGACAAATATAGAGTCGAAAAATGCGCTGATATTCTCTCTTTATAGAAACGTTTTAATATTATTTTCATATATGTAAATTGCTTAGTTGTCTAGAAAAAAACAAACAAATCAGTGATATAAAAAGGGGAAGAAGAAGAAAGCGACGGAAAGAAATGTAGATGATCACAATAATAATAAAATGCAGCACATACAGTCAATAATAGATTTCACATCTCTGACAAATAGAATAAAATCATTCGAGCTCTATTCTTTTATCTTTAAATGCATAGCACATATGAAGAGAAGAAAAACTATGGAAAGATGAATAGCTAGATAGATAGTTAAAGCCTCATTGCAAATTCCATGGAAATATTCAAATTGAGAGAATGAGAAACTAGAAAAGAGAATCATTATAGCATAAACATCTGTAGTAATAGCAAAGATAGGAAGAAGTGGGAAGAAGTGACAAAATATATCACAAAAATAAGATTTTTATTTGAATTTTATTTATTACGTTAAACTTCTCATTTTATGACTCAAAAAAGTTAAAATTGATATATTTATATTTTTTTTATGGGGATGGAAAGGCTTCGTATGATATTATTAAACTGCACCCAAAAGGAGAATAATTTTAAATGCATCGATTTATTATTGACTAAGCAGCTAATCTTTTAAAACTATGAATACATAAGGGGTCGTTCACTTATGACGTCCGAATTTAACGGTCATTTTTCACAAAAGAACAATGGATTTCCTAAAATTTCTATTGTTCTTTTCTTGCTGAACCCCCCCTGGACGTCATAAGTGAACGGCCCGAAAGTTGATGTGGATATTTTATAAACAATTTAAAACAATCAAGGCAATTAGAATAACTCACGTGTAATCAATGAAACAAAAAAGTAACACGTGACTTGTTATGAAATAATGGAAACCACAAGAAAGCACTTGAAACAAAACTTCCATACTTCTTGTTTGAGGTGAAAAACTTTTTAAAATTTAAATCCAATGGTGGAAAAGTGAATATGAAGTGAAAAACTCTTAAACTTTTTCTTTGAATTCAATTCTACAATTGCAAATTCATTTTTGAAAAGAAACAGAAAAATTGAAGGATAATTTATTTCCTGTGATATTTTGTTATTTGCCAATTTTTCAATGACTTAAATACTAATAAACTGCTTATTGCTACATTAGTCGCTCTTTAAGATTCATTGAATTTAAAAATTCGTAGAGTGTATCGTCTTACTCATGTGAATAGCCAAGGGAATGTAAAATCGAACATCGAAAAATTGTAAAAAAAATTTAAATGCTCAAATTTGTACCTCAACTGTTGATCCCATATAAGTCAATAAAAAGGACAGAATTAAGATTATTATTATCTGTATTTCTTTTGATACAAAATTATTTATTTATAGCTCGAAAAAGGCAAAAACAAAACTTTAAACTATTGAAAATATTAGACGTCAATTTTGAACAACCCCTAAAGAAACTAATGAGGAGAATTAATTATATTTGTTTACATGACACCGTGCGTAAAACAATTTGTTCATGGAAATTTATTTCAAATCAATTTTTTTCTTGATTTTTCAAAACTTTTCAATTCAGCAAACATAATCGTTTAATAATCACAGGTGTGCTTGTGTAAATAGTAATTAATAAAATTTTTAAGCATCTTTAAAGTATGTTTTTAAAAATGAGCTGTTTACTGATCAAACAATAGATTAAATAGATTTCTTGTTATTCAAGAAAAAGAAGTTTTTTTAATTTTGTTTTGATTAACAATGAATTTTTCATTAATCAATAACCAAATCGATTTTCTTCTTTTATAAATATGTCCTTTAATTATAATTTGAATGAAGCAAGTGCACATATTGAAATGCATTAATTAGGAATGAATGAGTGAGGGAGGAGAAGTTAAAAAAGTTTTAATTAATTCAAATTATTATATTTAATGCTTACACTATAAACACTTTGCAAAACGTAATTAAAAGTGTCAAGTGCAAGTTTATGACCTGCTAATCACTAAAAAAAAGGTCGATAATTGTCGCTTTTACTCCATCTCCTGTTTTTTCCTCATCGAAAAAGGTAGAAGAAATTGAATTTGTTATTTAAGTAATAGAAATTTACTTAACAAAATGGCAATCATTATAAATTAATCTGCTGCTATCGTTAAGGGGCCGTTCACTTATGACGTTAGGAGGGTCAAAAACAAAATAACAATAGAAATTCCTGGAAATCCATTGTTTTTTTTTTGAAAAATAGCCGTTAATTTCGGACGTCATAAGTGAACGATCCCTAAGGTAGTTTTATTATTAGAATTAGTTTTTTAAAAGGGACGAACACTGTTCTTCAATTTGAAATTTAATAAATTAACACAAAATAATATTGATTTATTATTTTATTAGCTTCTTGAAATATTGAATTAATAATACTCAGTTCGGTTTTAAATGAATAAAATGCCTTCAACTTCTTTGGTAAAAGTTGTTATTCCTTGACATTTTCCTTGTATAGCTGCAGAAAATCTTTTTTCTTCTCTTTGTGCATGCGCTCGACTATCATAAAATCGAGAAACGAGTGTATAAAGAAGAAAAAAAGATGTAAGAGACTCTCATACACCGAAACATAGTCATATAACATTATAGTTTTGAAAAAAGTTCAAATAATTGTATAAAATCTTTGAGTATTGTTAGTTTACTCAATTATTTCAGCTTTTTCAACACTTTTGTTACATAATAAACTACAAATTTTTCGCACCCAATTTCATTTTCAATTGCTTGTCGATGAAAGTGAAGGACATTGGAATTTTTTGTATGTTTGCGATAAGAAGAGAACTCAAATATTTTTTTTCATTCCAATCTCCCCCTTTTGTTTCACTTTTTATCGATATCTTGAGTAAATATTGAGCGAGATATTTTATTGGAAATATGTACCGACTTCTAAATAGTTTTAAGGTTAGCTTGGAATATATTTGATTAAATTGGTATAGAGAAGGCAACTTAAAAGTTTATTCACTTAGAATATTGAAGATTTTGTAAGGAGAGTTTTGCAAAAATCCAGAGCTCGAAGTCGATATGGACTTCTTCATACAAAAAAAATAGCCTCGAAAAAAATGAAGTCGACTAGAGAAAAGTTGAGTTTACTCGAAAAAACCCGAGTCGACTCAAGTCAACTTTGAGCTCTGCAAAAATTAGTATGATCATGAAAAAAGTAGGGGGTGGTTCAAAAGCCCATATTTCTGATAAACATTATTTATGAACGACCAATTAGGACACTTTGAATTCTTCAATTTTGTGTAATGGCATACTAGTGCTCTGAGAGACTTAATGGGAATCAAGCATGCAGTCAAATCTTCAAAATGGCGTTAATGTGCCATTGTGTCATTAAAAAATATTTAAATTTTCAAAACCTGTATTTTACATCTCTAAGCAGTTTCTATTCCTCATGTTTATAAACGTGCATCAGTCGTAAGTTTGTATTATTTAAGAAGTTGAGATTATCCAACATAATTTATTTGCACAAGAACAATTATATGGAAATCGAAGAAAAGAAATACCTTAAAACTCATTACGAGCTTATGCTGTCATCAACGTAAGCCTACGCAACAGATTTTCCATTCTGAGACATTGTCAATTTCTTTATAGCGTTAGTTTTCTCCCTCTCACTTAAAATCATTTAACAATTTCATTTATTTCCCCTAATAATTTCTTTTATCTCCTACCAACCGCAAGCTTTAAATGTAATTTTGTGGAATAAATCCTTAAGGAACACTCAACGACTCTAAAATGATAGAAATATATTATCTAAATATGGTAGTGGATCAAGATACGTATAGAGCAATGAGGAAGGAAAGAGTAAAATTGATGACAATAAAAGAAAGGAGAGGCAGATGAATGAGAAGAGGAAGAAGACCTCAGCTTTAATATCTGCAAAAATATATATATATACTCAGCTATAGTAAATATCATTCGCATTTTTTCACATTTGCGGTTTATTGTTGTTGCTGGATGTCATGGGAATTTAAGAAGGATAGGAAATGCATTCATAAGGATGAGCTAAAAGGGATGATAGAGGAAGTATTTTCGTTGTAAATCTTTATACTGAAATATAATAATTGAATTTTATTTTATGATGTACATTTTTGAGAACCTCCAAGAGAGAAGAAGTATCTTATGTCGTTTAAAAGGAGAGGAACTCAAACTGAGCTAAGATTACTTTCGATGAAAGAAGAGACATAAATCAATTTTTAATTGGAAATAAATTTGATTTAATTGAGTCTTCTTTTACAGGATGAAATTGATTTTTTTCTTTTGTACAGTTCAGTCTACTTAAGTGACCCAGTGTCGTAGCTAGGAGCAGGAAATTCACCTCCTTTCTCACAAATCCGACCGTGAAATTTTACTCTTGCCCTTTTTCGAATCATATGTACTGGAAATGAGGCTCGCAGCCTTCCTTTAAAGCTACAGACAGAAATGTCATCAAAGGAGTGGTTGGGATCCCACTATAAATTGTAGGTCTAGGTTTAAGTGCAGTGGTTTGGCGCATCCTTACTCGTTAAACTCTCATTTTCTGCCAAACGCCCTAGCGTACCTCTGGATCACAATTAATCAGAATAGGTAAAAGTTTTTTTTTCACACCAAACCATATTGTTTATAGTTTGGGAAATATTTTAAATTGGCAGGGGTTTGCCATCCCCCCTCGAAGTCACAAAAATGTCAAAAATCTACAATCAAAACATTTAACATTCAATAAATTATATAGAATTATATGAACTATGAAAACCTTGAACCCTCAAAATCTACATCCCTTAAAGTTTGAAAGATGACTGTTTCTTACCATTTGCCAAATGCTATCTTATATTCAAATGAAACATTTCTCCATGGTTACTGAACATCCCACTAATATAGCATCCCCATCAGTTACAATTTAGGCATTTAAGAAGTAATAATATAAAATTACATCTTCACATAGCGTAAGTGAAAAGGATAAGGGTAAATTACATGTATGTAAAAGTATGAAAGACCATATACATATTCAGTAACTGAGTAGTTATTTTAGTATTTTTAAAGTAAATAAATATAATTTTCTTTGTGAAGTCGACAAAAGTGAATTTTATAAAAATAAGAATAATGAACGAATAAATTCGATTTCATAACATTGAATTGTTGTCAGAAGCCAGGATCTACTACCGTGTTCTTTACAGACACGTGTTAAGCACAAGAAGATACAAAAAGCTATGGAAATATGCAGATGATGTGCAAAAATAAACAATCTCCGTACCTAATTTAATAAATTTGCATAAAATTCTGATGCTACAAAATATTTTCATATTTCGAGTACTTTTGTGATATCAAACAAATGATGTCTAAACTTGCTTCAATATTTTTATAGCTTACATTTGTGTAGCACGCACAACACAGTGAAAAATTACAAATTGAGTGAAAACTCATAATTGAAACAATAAAGTCGTGTAAAAAAGTAATTCCTACAAATCCTATAAAATGCTACATGCCTTTATGTTTCTAGCTTCTTTAAGTCCACTTCCATTTCATTTGAATATTACATTGAACAAATTATTTTTTGACTTCTTTTTCTTGAAAAGTCAGAACACAAAGAAAATTCTCTTTTACTTTATAAGGGTTGTTGATGCATAAGAGAATCAGAAGAAATGCCAAATAAAAAAAAAGGGAAACTTTATCCTTTTTATATAACCAAGAAAAAAAAGGAGTAAACTTGGGATCACGATGATGATTATCGCTCCACATTATGCTTTAAATAATATTTCATTCTTAGGTTTTCATTTTCGTCACTTACTTTCCGTATTTTTTCCCTTTTTGTTACTTTCTGTGCGTGCAGTTGCTTTTAAATTTTGTAAGAAATTGGATGAAAAATGATGAATGAAGTTGTGACAAAAAATGCGTATGAATTTAACTCAACCGAGAATTGTGTACTGTCCTTTTGGGATGAATGAAGCTGGATTGGATATCAACAATTCAAAAGATTGACGTAATTTTTTAACAAATTCTGAATATCCAGGTAGAATTAAATCCTACCAAAAAAAGGATGCTGATGATTTTCAAACGACAGTAACAATTAATTTTTGAATTTGAGCTTCAGAATAAATCTCAGATTCTGAGGTAGTTGTAGACAAATTTAATTCAAAAAATATATGCAACCAAATCTCAAGATCAGCAAGAAACTGCCATAAAATAAATTCATCGTTTTTAATGAATTTCAATCCTCCTTTTCCTTCTTTTGTCCGTTTTGCAATTCCTCTCTATTTTTGCGTCTCGTTACGACCTAGATTTTATTGTGAGGAAAATTGAATTTGAAACAAGAGAGAGAAAAATTGAGTAGAAAAACGTCAAGAAGGTGAAGGCAGAACATTTTTCTATTTTCTTTTTCGCTTACGTATGAAACTTCTTTTTTTGTAGATCCTTCGAATTTCAATAAGTTTGGAGAAATTTTGTGAACGGTCGGATTGCTAATGAAAAACTATAAAAACTAATTGGAATATATACTTTTTTGTAGTCACTGATGACTTATTGTTGTGAATTTATTCGAATTTATGAATATTTAAATTCAATTAGTTTAAAACATGCTCAAGCATCCTGACAAACATTTAAATTGTTCATTTTTAAAATAGCACAACCATTCCTTTAATAAACAATAAGTTGTGATGTCTAAGAATCATGTCTGCTAAACTATTTAAATGATATCAATGTAAACCTTCAAAAAATAATTTTTTTACTAGGCCAATAAATGTTTTCTTCCTGTCTACTCATTGTGTATATATCATTAAATTAAAAAATACACAGGAAGTTAATTTAAAAAAAAATTACTGAACAAAAAATAATAATCAATTATTGACAGATATAAAGCATAGCATTTCTCAGTGGAACAATTAGAGCTTGTAATTTCAATCTTTTATGTTATTTATTCTTTCTCACAGCATACATTCAACTTCACTATTGATTCCACATATTCAATAGCCTTTAGCTGACCACAAGTGCTTTAGCAACAGTGCCACTCTCAATTCTCAATAAACATATCATAAAAAAGTGATGAGGAAGGAGGTGGAACCGCACGAAATAAATTTTTTCCACAATCAATCTCCTCCTCAATTTTTTTAACCACATTTTTGCTACAAGGTTATTAAGTTATATTTTGATTCTTTTTATTTTTTTTTTTGACACTTCGAATGGCATTAACTTAGTCATTTATTTTTGTAGAGATTCTACAAATTCTTGCAGAAAATGATCAAAATAAGAATTAATTAAATTTTGATTTAAACATCCGTTCCTTGATATTTAATCAATTGATGCTCACTTTAGTAAAAGGGGAATCCCTAAGGGCATAAGTCGGTTAATCGATCAGAAATCCGACACCAAGCTAGTGTGACTCTGGCATTGTGCTGGATTTAAATCGAACCCAGCACCATCCAAGAGTCATGCCGGATTTGCGCTGGATTTCTATTCGATTAACCGACATGTGCTATTCGGGAATGTGAAAGAAAATTTCAATGTACTTACTTTACAATCTCCACAGCGATGAATTAACGAATATCGAGAAACGCAATCGTATCTAACTAAAATTTCCATAAATTCACAAGTTAAACGCTCTGCCAAGCTATCAGCTTCAATAAGTTCGTTGAGACGCATTTTGCAGGCAGCACCTCCATTCAATACATCAATATATGCATCATTATGTAATGCACTCGCAACATCACGTTCACAGCAATGTCTTAAACGTATCGATTTCAATTTGGTCTCAATATCACTTGATGATTTTACATTACATATTTTAGATGGACTATATTCATCATTATTATCGCCCCCCAAATAGTCAAGGCACTGTCGATTTTCTTTTAACCGGTTCTCCATATTTATATCATTATAATTCATGTTATTATTATTATTATTACTAAAATTATTGTTATTATTCTTGTTTATTTTATTATTATTATTATTATTATAATTATTAGTATTTTTATTATCATTAGAAGTTTTTAATGTATTTTGATTATAACGATGATTATGTTGACATGATTGCGGGCACTGCATCGGTGGCCCTGGGCCTTCATTAATCCATGCCACTGGCAGTGTTCCGGCTGTACATGAACCCTGAAATGAAGAAAAATCAAAATTTAATTAATATGCAAATTTAAAGTGTTCGATCAAAATTAGAAAATAAAATTAGAATTAACGTCCAAAAGCCATAAACACAAACAAATTAAGAAATTTCATGACAAATTCGTATCAATAGTGACATTATAGATTTTATGAGGAACACGCGATAGCAGAACAGAAAGAAGAAAAAAGCATTCAATTTCATTTTCCTCTCTACTCTCTTTATTCATTTGTAATTGATTGTAATATAAACTATACGTCATTTTACTTCTCCTTCCTTCCACATTTTATTCTTAGACAACGTGCGATGATATGTATCATTTTATGTTTAGATACATTTCGGAAAATATTTTTTATTGTGTGTATATATTACATCCTATATGTAATATGCTCAAGAAATATGACTAAAATTTACTGTTTGATGACAAATTGTTGAATTATATTGGTCGATGCCGGTATGCAATGCAAGGGGAACAGGTTCATGATTTCAGACGTCTTTTTAAAGTACGATACACTATGAACCCGATAAAATTGAAATGTTTGCCACCCGGCAACAGCTTGTCATCCAGTTGAAAGTTGCTTCCAAGCGGTTGCAGCTTAGTTCTAATTATACTATCAACCCGGCTGTCGGGTGGCAAACATTTCAATGAATATCAATGTGTGATGATCGGGGAACTAGCACATATCATTGTTTAAGGACATTTAAAAATCTAATTCTGTTTAATGAAAAATGTCATTGAAAACCAACTGAAATCTAGTTTGAAGCTTGCATCATTTTGGTTAAATATCGAATCAGTAGCCTCTTTGTGTATCAATTGCTCAATGTCTAGGCTTTATTATATTGATTCTAATAAATAGTGATTCAATTATCAAAGCGATAGTAGCTAATGGATGCTTTAACCCTTGTTTCTTAATAAATTATTATTACATAAAGATGAGATTGAACATGTAAGGTGACTTGTTCTATTATATCTGGGCGATTCCATGGGTAAATGGAACTGAAAATTTTTTGTTCAAAAACTTTTTTAGCTTTTTCTGCTTAAATATACATATTTCAACATATCTTTTCACTAAATAAGACTTATTATTCATCAATTCATGTGTTATTAGCATTTAATCGTCTTAATTATGCTGCATTTTGACAAAAATATGTAATATGTTTTGCAATAATCGGTTGAAAGTTGACCGATTAAGTGGTGTTTTCCCCAATTTTCTCCTTAATTACAGTAGAAAGACAAACAAATAAGATATTGTTATAAAGCACAGGCGATTTCACGTGTGCTTATCATAGATTTGTAACACAACAATGGATATTCAAAGAAATATTGATGAAAATTTAAAAATCAATTTTTCGTAAAGTTGACCGATTAAGTTTGGTTTTTTTAAAATATCTTTTGTCAGACAGATTTAACTAAAAGATTATGCACTAAAATACATAAATACCATAATAATAAATAAAATAAATCTTAAATATGGGGTTAAATGAAGTTAATTAAGGAAATATTTACAAAAAATTGAGTTGAGAAAAAAAAACTCACTCATGGAATCGCCCATCTGACGATTAATCAATTATCCAATCAACATAAAATTATCACTTTATTATGATCAAAACTATCGAACATAAATTCGATGACATCAGATCAACATCAAAGTCAAGTGAGAAAAAATGATGACAAATTTTCCACGAATTATTTTTCCCTACACATCAATTTTTCCCCCCTCTTTATTTATTATCTACAAATAAACTTTCCCATAAAAATATTCATTTCGATTTAATAGCACCTCATAAAAAGCCCTTATATTGATTAAATTGCGAGCATCCAAAACAGTGTTTTTTTTTCACAATACGATGTGATGAAAATAACCTTTCGACATGCAATAGTAGTAAACGTTCTTGTATGTTCACTCACACACTTTTTCCTTTATATTTCTTTTTTTCGCTATGATAAACGCAATTTATCTTTATTTCATCCCTTATAAACATTTCAGGAGATATTCATTGTACGGTTGAATCTTTTGAGATATCAAATCCCATGTCTTCTTCAAGTTACTTACTTGTTTTTTTTTTTGAAATGTTTAAATTCCTTAAAAATCTCATAAATTATACTCAAGGACGTCTGACAAGAAGCAAAACAAAGAAATATGATTGAAAGCGATCGAAACAGACGAATAAGAAGCAAAGAGCAGAGCAAAAGCATTGAAAACGATTTTCATCAGCATCGAGAATCTCTGTGAGTCTTATTGAGATAGTCGCTGTAGATAGAAGAAGAGAAAGAATGAAAGATGATTGAGGAGACACATAAAATAGGGCTGAATGTAGTTATACATATAGAGATATAGAATGAGGTTAAACTTTTCTTGCGTGTACATAATAATTTGCGAGCCTATGTGTACATATGTATGTGTGGAAATTTAATAGGTGGAGTGTAAAAGAAAAATTGTTTACATGATCTCATGTAACCGGAATATAAGGGACAAATTATTTTAGCACATTCAATGTATACAGACATATACACATTAAGTGTTGTTGTAAAAAGTTTATTGATTTGTTATAGATACATATCTACGTTATGCACATATTTGATGACATTTCTGTCTTTTCCTCTTCATGTGAATGAAAAACGGAAATAAATTCTTCTTTAAACGGAAAAATTAAAATTATGTGAAAATTTATTGTAACAATATTGAGGTTTTAAAGTATCTCCAACCATAATTCTCTTAGTTTGGTAAGGAGTCTATCAATGCCCAAGAATGGGTAAATCCAAAGTTATGTTAAATGCTTCGTACCATATTGATTTTATTTCCAGTACTTTCTATATTCTGCATTCCAAAATAAACTAATTAGAAGTCTGTTCATTTTCAGATCATTCACTATCAATTGATATCATTACTTCTAATATGTTGTAATTTTTCTAGCCTTTTAATGCTCATTTGCGGCATTACTATATTGAGGTTAGAAAAATTCCAACTACTTATTGCTAACATTGTAACTTTGATAGTCGTTAAATTGATATAAAGCATAAGCGAAAGCATGAGACTGGCTTTATGAGTGTGATAAATGATTCAGAGTGACTAAAATTGCCACAAAATGTGGATTAAATGCTAAGCGTAGTCATTTAGTGTTATCATGTGAAACGTATGTCTATGACTGCTGCTTTACACGCAATCATATGACTTGATTCGATTATTTAATCGATTTATTTTTTTGTAGATCAAAGAAATATTGAGCAGAGAAATTGTGGCTAATGGTCTGATTTGTTTTCATTCGAAAATAATAAATAGTTTATGTCGAAAACACACAAAATAAATATGGTCCGAAAGGATTGCTAAATTGTGATGAATTTAAGGTTCTATAAAATTTAGCATATCTGAACCTTTTAAGACTTTGTTATAGAATTTCAAAGTTTCTTTAAATTAATGATTAATATTAAAGAAAATGAATTTGAAAATCTATTAAAGCAGTTCAGTTATAGGCAGTCATTTATTACGTAATTCTTTATGGAGTATAAGATTTTATTACAATTTATTCAAAAATAAAGTTTTTGTGTTACGTAACAACTGAACAACTCCTGTATAAATTTGATATTCTTTAATCTTAGTTTGCACATTTAAAGAAAAAAAACATTAAATTTTTTTAATCATTTTTCTTCCATCCAAAGCAAACCCATGGAATCAATCTCATTGTTTAGATTTTGTATCGTTCGCATTTTTGTCTGGAAAAACAAATTTTAAGAACTTGATGAGGTTTTTTTCCGCAATAAAGAAAATAATTTTTTATGCTCTGAGGCTGAAAAAACAAAGCAAAGATGAAATTTTCTACATTTTTCATTTTCATATTTTTTCTTTAATGTAATCAAAAGGATGCTTATATTGAGCTATCATGTCTTTATATTTCAGGATATTTGAACTTTATGTCTCCGTCAAAAAACGTCGAATGTTAAAGAAAAACGAATTTTCCATTTTTCTGAAGTTGGTCATTCTTTTATAGTAGATCTCTTAATCTATACTCTGCAACACACTTAGTTGTCGCCAAAACCTTCAAATGTACGATTCAATTTTTAATTTACAAAAAATTTTTGAATAAAAATAAAGTATTTTATAAGTTCATAAATTATAAAAAAAAATTGCATTCGATCGATTAAGACTTCAAACTGCTTTAAACATATAAAAAAGGTATTTGGTAAAAGAAGACATAAATCATCAAACAGCATGCAAAAGCTTTCCTCGAAAATATCTCATTGCAATGTATATTTTACATCAATAACCACAATAAATTCAATAAGAACTTGTCTTTATTTTTCAACAACTCTAAAAACCTATAAATCTATTTCAATCAAAACTGCGCAGTTGGGTGTCCAACATTGAAATTCATCAATCAAAATCAAGAAATTTCACTAAAAATTAGATTTTTTTTTGTTCAAATAAAAGCAAAAGGGTCGTTTAAAAATGAGGTTTATTGTAGAATTGGATTTTCAAATCAACATTTTAATTAAATTTTTTTTGTCACATTAAGCTTGTCGTCCACAGGCAAAATTTTACTTTCACCTTAAAAAGTTAAACACATGAAAAATGAATGGTCCCTTTAGTGCATTTTTAACTATTCGTATTTCCGCTCAACAAATCCATTTAAAAAATTACAATAACTCGAAAATTATTAAAGGAATTGACGAAAAAAATAAGAAATACTGCAAGATGAAAAAATGTATTAATAAATTATTAATTTCGAGTACTTTAAAATTCTACAATATTTATTATTTTTGTAAGCAGCTGGATGGGAAAGGAGAGCATTACACTTAAAATTGTTCATTCCTTTTCCCCTCAATTCATTTGATGTGATCAGTATAAATAAACAAACCATTCGCAATATAAATCTCACATATTCACGATTGTATTGTAATATATGTAGCATGTAGCAGCGGACAGCAAATGGAAATAGTAAAGAGAAGAAAAAAAAATCAACTGATGAAAAATGAAATCATTGATGAATGAAAACACATTTTTAATTGCTCGGAAAAAGTAATTTTTCAATCATAAAAATGAAATTTGTTTCGTATACACTTGTTTTGCTACTGACTGTTTGCTGCTCTCGATTATGGATTATTTTATTTTCCGAGAAAATTTTCTTTTCATTTGATTGATGGAAAGTGAGAAAAAAATATTTTGGAATTTTCCAATTTTTTGACTTGCTGATGTTTTAATAAAAACTTGATTTTAGTGTTAAATAATTTACCTAGTTTGAGTTGAGTTTCGAATTTTTGGAAAGTTTTCATAATGCTTAGTTGTGAATCAGATAAATTAGAGTGCATTCTGGTTTTAAAGTGCTTTGTGCTTTTATTTTTTATGCCATAAACTTGAAGTTTCACAAGGCATCGTGTAGATATGGCTGGAAGAGGATATCTGTAGTAGATAGGCCTGAACATAGGGCTCGCAGTGAAACTGGTTATATGTGTATATAACCTATAACCTTATATGTGTAGGGATCTCTTGGAATTTTTTTAACACAAAATTTTTGACACAAACTTTTTTGAATCATTTTTGAATCTACAGAATTATTATTATTGCAATAGCCATTCAATTAAGTAACAATTAATTAGATAACACAATTTTTTTATCCCCATAGTATCTCAGATTCGTGGAGAACTCAATGGACTTGCAACACACAATTTCATTAACGTATAAGAAAAATATTGCTTTATCGTAGACGCCCATTAGCTTTCTCTACATCCATATACTAAATATTTTATGCCCTCGAGTTGATGTTCATTAATTTCCATTCACTTCTCACTACTTAAAGGCAATGAGGCGTCATTAATGACATTTCAATTAGCATCATTTCATTATGGAGCCTTGCAACATGAGATGCTTGGTAGAATTAAAGCTCTTTAAATGTAAATGAATAAAAATTAATGGAAAAAAAATTCGTAGAACAAAAAGTGTTTGAAAATGAGGGGAAAATTTCATTTGTTTGCTTCGAGAAGTAAAAGAAAATTTTCTCATAGAAATAACAATGACAATGGAAAACAAAAGTCTCATTCATACATACATAACCTATCACAATAATAACCCAAGCAGAGATGCTTTTTTGTGTGTTTGTCTCTTTCACAGTCTCACTGCCTCCCCTTATTTTTATTCATGACAAATGCAATTGATAGAGACAATACTATACGATAAACATATAATTCGTATTCATATAACATAAAGTCTATTAGCTGAATCTTCTACAACACAAATTCAAGAGTTTTTATTTTTGGATAGTCGGAAAATTGTTACAACTTTAATATTATCATCTTATTCTTATTTTTTGTTTGTTTGTGTTATTTTATGATGTTAATTTAAGGCTTACTAGCTTGGTAAAGTTTATAAACTTACTAGAAATTAAAGATGCAACTACATCCTCGAAAACAACCTTTTTAAACTGTTAATTTCTTTCAATACTACTAAAGTCTTGCTACTAGAGCCATACTACTAAGGTCGCACTCCTAGTTTCACATTACTTCTTCGCTCTCTTCGTTTTGGTTTAAAAAACAAACTCTATCCAAATTTAATAGCAAAAACCTCAACACATGTTCATTTTAATTGGCAAATATCACAAAAAAAATATCAACGAGAATCAAAAATATACAGCATGGGCAGTTTATGACATTATGATGGTTAATTTAGTTGAGAAGCTTATGGTCGTATTATAACCAGAAAATCCTCTTTCTTGTGAACTTTTTAACATTGTTTATTTTGCTGCTTTTTATATTCGTGGTTATTTAAGTAATTTTTGTATTGAAAATTTTTGCGATTTAAAGAACATTTTTGAATATTTTTGTGCATCTAATAAACGAGCTAGTAACAAACATATTTCAAAAATATCGATTTAACTTCAAAATCATGTAATTTTGTAATAAACTCTGTGTAGATATTTGAATCCATTTCATAATTTATTTTCTCTGGCAACAAAAGATTTCAATTTAATTTGATTATTTGCGAGTGTTGACTGAATATTTCCTCCTCCATTCTTTTTTCAGTATTTTGGCAAATTGAAAAATCTCGTAATATTACACATCGTTCAGCTGAAAATTCAATAAACTAGCTACTTCTTTTATAACAATATGCATCGACCTACTTAACAATTCAATCGTGCATATGCACTTGAATCTTCGTAACAAGAGAGAAAAAACTCACGAGAAAATAAAATAAAGAAAAACGGCTTGCAGCGAGGAATTTTTTTTCTCGTCTCTTTTTATGTCTTAGAAATTAAATTTATTTCAAAATGTATGAAAAAATATGAAATGTGAAAAATAATTTTTTTTGCACATTTTCTTTTTCTTGAAAAACTTTTCATTTAATTTTTAATTAAAATGTTAACAATGATTTTCTCCAAATTTTGCTTACAAGAATCTTTTTTGCATTTTTGTGTATTGTTTAAGAATATTCTAAATCAGTGATGGAAAACCTGTGTACCATAGAAAACGCTCAGATGTGATGCAAAAATAGAGAATGATTGTTTGAAAGTTGGAAATTTTGCCGAAAAATTCTAGATTTAAAGTTTGTCGTGATTTGACAATGATTTGCAAACGCTGGTCTAAATCTTTTAAAACAAGGTTCTTTTTTGGCTTAATTGCCTCTCATAATTTCTTTCAGACACAGACAAATTATCAAACAGTCAAAAGTGACTATTCCCCTTCTTCAAATGAATGTTAAAGAGTAGCGAGAGAGCAGAAAATCTTATATCCTAATTATATAAGTTCTTCAGAACATTAATGCATTAAAAGTATTGTTTCATAACCAAAAAGTTTAAACAGCCATTCTTAAAGCAGATTTTCATCCATAACCTTAACAATAAAAAGTTTAGGATGCTCAAATGGCTCGTCATTTTCAAAAAAGGAAAAAGATTTTTTAAATTTCTTGCATGTCTAGCGCATCTTCACTTTATATTACAATCACTTCAAAAAAGAATAGAGAATCAAATAACAAGAGAATATGGACAAGGAGGTGAAAACTTGATGCAAGGGAAAAAATGTATAATTGAACATTTCAAGCATTCTTTAGCAATTATTTCTTGCTCTCATTTCTTTCACTTTATTCATTTATTGTCTGTCTTTGTTAATATTTGTTTCTACTCCTCGATTCTGCACTCAGTCATTCGTTCTCTACATTTTTGCATTTTAAAAAATGAAAGGAAAAACTTGAAAGCTACTAATTGGATTATATTTAAAAATAGGAAATTTTGTGTTAAATAATGAAAAAGGAGTAAATAAGACAGGAACAAAAATGTATAAATGACATTTTTGCAACTATCAAATTCTACAAAAAGGTTTTTTTTTCATTTAATTAATTAAATTAGTTCAAAAATACAGATAGAAGTTGAAGGGATGCAATCAAAACCCTCCTTTTTTGGACTTTTAACCTTAAACAAATTTTAATTTCTCTCTTAATTTTCAAAACAAGTAAACCACCTTTCTTGAGATAACCATATAAAGTAAAGACAAAGCAATAATGACCTGTTTGCACTTCCACATTCAATAACAAGTGAAGCTATCTTTACTTGATGCTATTTCCTTTTTAAGATTTTAATTCTCCCAAATTACGTGCGCATGATCGTCAACATTGAACTTTGTACAACAAAACTCAAACTGTTTGCTTAAAAATATAATAAAATATTCAAACAATTGAAAAATGAAGGTCAAGAACTCAGATTTCAAAATTATTCCACATGAATTAACAAAGATTTAAAGTTTTAAAAATAAGAGATGTTAAACTGTAATATATTTTGGGAGAGATGTAGAATTTTGTTATGTCATTTTATAGACGTTACGCAATATCCAAAAACTATGTTTCTGAGTTTGGGTAAATTTTTAAAATAAATTCTTAATCATTTATAGACTATTTATTTGATATTAAAAATCATTTGTTAAATACATTTCGTATGCAGATCGCTCACCAACACTGATAATATCTGACTTCTTGTTATTTGTAAGAGTTAAATATACCTTAAAAATTAAAAAGATTGAGAGACGACACCACGTTGGTTTTTGAGTCCCTACTTTAAATATATTTGCATTTGACATAATCATGCTTTATTTAAAATGTTCATTTCTCTGTCTCTCATCACCCAATGGCGTTATCCTTCTTGTCTCCCATTTTTCGTTTCTTTTCAACATTTTCATTGCTTTTTTCCGACATGTACTGTACATAATTTATCGTTTTGATAATGTAAATGCCAGAGACTGAAAAGAGAGAAAGTTTGTACTGGTTCACATTGCAAACAGAGTTGACTAACTGCCACAGTCCCGCCATTTTAAGTACAGAGACATGTACAAATATACACGCGACGGTCACTGAGTTGAGTCATACATCCACCTACACACACAAATGAATTCATTATGCTTCAATGAAGAACATTTTGAAGTCAATAAAGAACTTGGCAAAGATTTATTATATCATAAAATGAGCCTCAATATGTCAATCAAAATGCTTACGGGGATGGTAAGCAAAATGAAAAAAATTATGGTAGAATACATGAGCAAATAAACATACAAGGAGATGAGGAATTTAATTTTCACCTTTTGACTTTTTAATTTTATTATCATTTCTCCCTTGGTAGTGTTTTGTGGTGATTTTTCTTAAATTTGTTTAATTTAAAGAGCATTGGAAAAACTTTTGTAAAAGCTTTTCAAATAATGATTCATGAATGTGGTTTTAAAAATGCCTTTATAGCTCAGTTTGCAAGTTAAACTCTCATTAGTTGCGAAACGCCCTAGCGCACCTCTTTATAAGTTATAGTCCACAAACGTTGGTGATGAACTTGGATTCCAGAGTTCAAATCTCATTATCAGACTGGTAACTTAACAAATGTGAAATGTTGGAATAGGAATGAATAATTATGAAGACAGAATGGAAAGATATAATACCCGTATTTTGACAATGGAGGGATTTTACTTTAACGGACCTGAAGACATTGTTGACCTGCTGAAAATCTGAAGGTCAATTGACACAAACAATAGTTCTAAGATATAAAGAGTTTTTAATTGGACACACAACTGCTGAGTAAAGATTATATGCGCTGTATACTGAGCTAGCGTCCATAATATAGAGTGAAGATAGGGATCGTGATATTAACTCGATATAAGTTAATCTGCTGTTCTAAAAAAGAAGTTTATTGATTATATAACAGAGTAATAATCTGTAAGTATTTTACTATGTATGATTAAAATCAGTTTGATTAAATTTGTCAAAAATTTATAACTTCTTAAGTTTCTAAAACATAAGAATCAAAATTTCTAAGTTATGACAAGTTACTACCATATAAAAATAACTGTCATATCCTTTAAAAGCTTAAAATCACTAAATATTCTAAGTCAACCACATAATCCATCTATTAGCTTTTTAAAAAAATCTTCAAAAACTTTCAGTTATACAATATAAATGTGTGCACAAGGGAATTTGTGCACTGTCATTGCCGCGAGTGTAAAAATGATGAAAGCATAATAAATGGTGAAATGAAATCAGTTTTTCAATCTTCTTCTTCTTTCATCTCTCCATTCTTTTTCTATATTCCACATACAATATCATCCTCATTATTATTGTTATTATTACCGTTCCATTATAAATTGTATTATAAAGTGAAAAGATAAATTTTTAATTATATAAGCACAACATTAAATAGGCTACGATCATGTAAACATTGTCATTGTATACACATATGTCGTAAAGTGCTTTTTCGTCTATTTTGTCATGTTATGTGACTAAGCTTGTTAGCTAAATGTGAAAATTATAGAAAGAAAATGTTCCTGTGTTCATAAAACGAACATTTTTTTTCTTCTGTTTAGTTTTAAAATGAACTTAGTAAAATATTTGTTTAAGACTTATTATATACTTGCTTTATTTGCTCTGTCAGTTTCATTATGGTAACAATTTTTTTACAAATTCAATACGACAATGAACAGGAAAGTCTGTCATTTTATATGTGAAACTATCAACAAATGCTATATCCATAGTATTTAGATGTAATTTATTGACGCCCCCAAATAACACCCTCTATAATATGTTTAATGAAAAAACATGTGAAAAACTCATCAAAAAGCATCTTTATACTTTCATATGGTCAATTTATGTCAAAATGACACCATGAAAATGAATAATTGTACTAGAGTCATCAATTGGCAGTTACTTCTTATTCAATTTCCCCTCCATAATGACAATACACATCAATGATGATGAAAATCTATTTGAATGATAGACGATAGTTGAAATATTTTCATACACAAAGTCTTTTTCTCGATATAAGCAAGCAGAAGAATGATAAATGTTGGAGGAATCACATTTGCAAAAGGTTGCATGTGTTACACTTTATATTTTCTTTTTTTTTTACTATTCTTCGTCATTCATCCTTCACATCAAAATGTGAATTATTGTACTTTGATGTTTCATGTCATTTCTTTCACATTCCTGCTTTTTTCACTGTTCATATTCATATATTTAGTTCACGTCTATTTGCAGTTGAGAAAAGATACAAAGTTTGTGTTGGAGGAGAGGGAAAGAAGATGAGAAAATAGTGGAAAAATTGAAAATGTGGTGTTTTGGAAATGTTCAATTTTAGCGCGTTTTGATGGAGGTATTGAAGACATTATCACTGATTTAAGAGACACTCCAATAAATGTCAATTTTTCGAAAATCCATCCAAATCGAGGATCCTTAACTGTTCTGAACAAAATTCTAATTTTCCTGACATATGTTTAATTTATATGTAAATGTTTGTAACTTTAAGGCTTATTTAGCAACCTTGAAACTGCGCTCTGATCATATTTTTGGCTCCTGTGATATATAAAGAGCGAAAGACAGAATTTGTATATTGAAAAATAAACTATATGTGATATATGAGATTTTCTCTTCTCTTTCTTCCTGCTTTGTTTAACATTTCCATCTTCACTTCAAATTTGTGATGAGAGAGGGGGTTAGAAGAAGTCCTAAATTTTTTTTCGTTTAATACAATTAATGAACGACCCCTAATTAGAATGAAGAACGAAATTATGTCAATTTTGAGGATTTCCAAATTTTTATCTATCACTGATCAATCATTCGTGAGCTATAAATTCAATTCTGCCTTTGATTTTCTTTTTTTTTTAAATTAAAGGTTTATGATATTAAGTAGATGAATGGAAATCAAAGGATTAGAAGAAAAGTTGAAGTCATATTTATTGGTTTTATAATAATTAATATCTAAAAATAAAATTAATCAAAATAAGTGATATTAAATAAACGCAATCAATAAAATAGCGCAAGACTAGCAGAATTTATTATTTTCAATATTTCAATTTAACGTGTCTGAAGGAAACATAATAATAGCATAAATTGTCTATCGTTAATGACATCTTATGACATATTTAAATTAAATCCATTATTCATTCTCATTATGGCAGTCTTCTGCATACAAATCTCATATGTAAAGCTCTTGTTGTTACTAATACTACCGCTTATGTGTGAATAAGAAAAAATTCTTTCAAAATCACGCCTCGAATGAATGAAATTTTTTTTCTTCTTTTTCCCTTTTTTATGAAAAATTTTTCTAAGTGATTTTTCATCACTTTTTATGACAAATTTTTTAACAGAAAAGAAAGAAAAATGGAAAAGTATTTATGGATGTTTTCATGCTGATGTGATGGCAGAATTAAATTTTGGGATTATAAAATCATCTGCAGAACAAAGAAAAATCTTAAAAATATCTCGATGGTTGGATAAGATAAAATTTAACGGAATTAGGGACTTAGATAAAATTTTAAAGGATAATTGATAATTTAAGAAAGATCTAAAATTTTTTTAATATATATTATTTCAATACCCAAAAGATTTTTAAAAGATTTGAAACATCCTTAAAGACTTCCTCGACTTACAGCATCAAATAAAAAAAAGTATTGAATTTTTGAATTCATATGAAAATGTTCATTCTTCTTTTTCTTTTTCACATTTATTTCCACTCATCGCATCGCGCACTTTTTTTATGGTTCATACACCAAGGCAAGAATAAAAAGTGTATTTTCTCTTCTTGTTATCATTCACGTTGTTACTAAGCTTGAAGTTTCTTACATAAATATTCCTTCCATTTCTCCTTACATCACACAATGTAGCGAAGAAAGTAAGGAATTGAGATAGAGAGATAATTTATGTATATATACATACATTTATGTATGTACACTGTAATTTTGTATATATTTATGCATATGAGTTTTCATTTTTCTCATTCTCTCTTTTTCTTATATCCCTTTCTACCTTTTCGTACTCACTTTGTCATTCCTTTTGACAATCCATTAAGGCGAATTCAAGTGTTACTTCTTCACTCACTCTTATGTGTTATTATATATGTACATATTTTTTAATGTACATCCAATTCCCTTAAAGGAATTTCATGTTGATTTTTTTTTATATTAAATTCAGAATTTTGGATTTTTATGCTTAGTTAAATTTTATTCTTATAAATTATCTTTATTGGAGGGCCATATCTAGTACACTCTGCTTCAATGGACATTATTAGAACCTATTCTGAGCTGATGAGAAGAATCATCACTAAGGTCACAAACTGAATTGGTTCTCTTCGCGCTACCCCTAGAATACTTGGCAAAGCTCATGAATTTTTAAAAAATTAACGCAATGTCAACTTCCCTCATTTTTCCACAAAAATATTTGAGCTAGTTCACCTCATTCATTCACTCATATAAGCAGTACTGTGATGTGAGTTAAAATGCGAATATGAATGAGAACAGACATAATCGGATGATGATGATAACTTTAAGTAGAATGAACTGGAGTAATGTTAAAAATTTGTACAGGAATCCTTTAAGTGACGTGTACAAAAATGTACATAAATTACTGTTAAATGAGTAACAATATCCTTTCAAGAATGAGGAAAAGATGTCAAATTTGTCCTTTCGAAAAAAGCTTTTTTCATCATCATCGTCTTTCAATTTTTCTTATTCACCTCATTTTGATGATTTTTCTGTTCCATTCTTCTTTTGAGACATGTGTAATAGGAGAGGCATAGATGAGAATCAAATAAGTTGTGAACACAAATTGTGTACAATGACAGCGCATCTTTGAAATAAAAGGATATTGGCAAGTTTAGGGTAAAAAGTGTTGAAGCTTACTTGAAAATCATTCGTGGAAGGATGTTAGCTTTGAGCAGGCATTACTATTTGAAAAATCGATACTTACTATTACTTTAAAAATATATAACTCTAATGAAATCAAAGGCTTATTTGCAAGTAAGATACTTTGTCCATATTTTGTTCTATTGTCGACTCTTGCTCATCAATATCAAGGTTAAGACTGCGAAGCCAAATCACATTCAATAATCCATTAGGTTTCACAAATGGCGCTAAGAATGATAAATGAATGCTTTTATTACGATTTCATATGATATACACACAATTAGTGATTTGTGTGTACATCTATAAATATATCACACAATTTGTGACTGATATTTTTATCTTAACCATCATATGCGCATATGATGAGGTGTGGGTGATAACGGATCGAGAAGCATAATGGAATGCTAGCAGCAATGAAAAAAAATTGAGAAATTTAATCTCACTAACTGGTTATCATCATCGTTAACTGATCTGAATGTAAATTTTGTCGTCGATAACTCGATAATACGTGGATTTATTTTTTGTTCCTTTCCATTTCTTTCTATTACGTCATTCGCTTAGCCAATATTTGTCCTACAAAGATATACGTATGAGCTTACACATAATATGTGTTGGGAGTAAATGGATATTTGTAGAGATTTTCAGCGTAGGTGAACGATTATAACGCATTTGTATGCCTTAATTTTAATTTGGTATGAAATTAGTATGACTTATTTACGCACGATGTCTGTACATAACAGATTCTTGTTAATTGTACGAGACTTAAAAACTTTGTATTACGTACGTAAACAGACAAACCATGTTGAGTTCAAAAAACATGCTGGAAACTGTTGTTAAGAAAATTACATTCCGTTCGATATCGATACCCAACCTTCAACCTTAAGCTTTTACTTACTTCTTTAATTTTTAATGAACGATGTTTGGAAAAGAGTGAGCATTAAGAGTAAAGGCATTTGAATATAAGATACATCGAATGCGAGAGCTATAGAAGACAAAACATATAGAAGAGGATGTGGAGGTCTGTTGATTTGTTTGCTTTCCGATATCAAGATTCTATTTAAATAAATAGATGTGGAATGGAAATGTTTTGATTATTTGGCATCGATTAATTGAATTTCAGCTCAAAAAAGCTTTTTAAAATAAAACATTTTTTTTTCTTACTTCAACAGATAGCTTTGACATTAGCAAGTTTTTTAAAATATTATTTTTGATAAATAGATCAAAATAGTGACACATCAAGTTATCTTAATCCTCCAGGTAATCATAAACTATCCTATCGCATACCCCTAAATCAGGAAGGCATTCAATGGTAAGTCTTAATTTAATTATGTTGCCCTAAACACGAATTGCTATTTCATTGTTGTTAACCTTCACCACATATTTGTGCCTATACATTCGAGAGAGATTATGTATTGTGTATATAGATACACATTGATGTGGGTGTAAGGCACACTGAGAAAGAGAAAAGATAATAGTTTAATATAAATTATTAAAATTCTCTTTGCGAGAAAAACGAGAAAGAGGAAATAGAAAGAAAATTATTTTATTATACTCGATGGATTCATTTTCACATACAAAAGAGGATGTGAATGTAAATGACTTGGATATCTAGCCAAAAGACAGAACAAGAAAAATACGGGAAGTAGAAAAGTTCTACTTATTTTAACTTATCCTATTTTCATTAATAGAGCTATAAAATCAATAACTTAAATATATAGCGTTGAATCTTTCCAGCATGTATGTATGCATATTCATACAATTGAGCATGAGTTGGAGTATGTGAGACATCCGTACATGAAATATCTTCTTCTTCAATTGAGAATGTGAGAATAAAATGAGCAAGGATGAAATTTTTCCAATAATTTCCATTAAGTCAATACTTCAGTTATTTGACTAGCTCATATTAAGTTTTTAAATTGGTAAATTAAATTTTTAAGACATGGTTAATGCTTTATAATTTTTAAATCATTCAATTGCTGGAAAAACAAAAGTAGTTAAGTAATAACCATATGAATTTAAATAGCTATGTCATCAATTATATTTTTATTAATCCAAAAATAGCATTTTATCGATTGCGAAAGAGTCGTAGCTGCTAATAAAATGCCACTTTATGACAATTTATTACTTTTCCTCTCTGGTCATAAATATACAAATAGTTGAAATTCAAAACGATTAATATTCGGTAATAAAAACGAGTTGACGCAAAAAATTATTTTAATCCAATTGTTTCAGTAAATTTCACAGAGCTCTACAGGTGTATATATGGCTCTAGGCTTAAAAATCATTTTTAATGCTATGAAAAAATTTGAGTTGATTTTATTTGATATTTTGAATTAAGGATCTGTGATTGTTTAAATTGGATTTTTGATCTATACTTCTGTTACGAAACTACAATAGCTTTGGTAAAATGTAGGCAAACTTATTTTTTTTAACTTTTAAGGGTCGAAAGGGTGTGGTACAATAGATTCCGTTCTAATTTGAATCGCAGTGCCTCCAGCTGAAAGGCTGGGCCTTTCACACATTATTATTATTAAGGGTCGAATTTTACAAAATTCCAACCCGTGCTCACCCAATCCTTAGGATACGTTCCTGATTGTAATAAAACTATTGCACATTATGTAGATTGGAAGTAAATTCCTTTAACCATATCAAAAATATTAAAATGATTTCATAAATTTGAGATTACAACGATCCGATAATTCCTTTATTACAATTGTCATCGATTAGTTTCTCTCTATTGCCTTCAATATATATTTAACGACATTCACAGCTCCCTTTCTAATACTAAACTCTTGCAGTGATCAATTAGAATTTCTTTTCCCCCTTTTTTTGCGTACTTTTTTTCTCCTTTTATAAATGGAAATCGAGATTAATTGGCCTGAACGCTGCAAAAACACATTGAATATTCACATATATACACATGTATATCCGCATTTACAACGTTTCTTTTTTGCTTAGAAACTTAAAAAAAATAACACAGAGTTAAAAAAGGAAAACGATAAGAATATGAAAGAAAAATATTCAACATGAAGGGATCAAGCAGATTTCCAAGGAAAAGTGAAATCCGGAGGGGAGCAGAACAACATTGAAGCAAACCAGATTGAGATGATTTGATATTCGGTATTTTTTTTTTCACTTTAAATATCAAACTCACACCGCGTCATGCACTCATCATCAAAGAGATGTGAGCAAAAAACTTTACCATTGATTTCGTCAAGTCGATTCGATTCGATTTAATGCTGCCTATACTGATTTTTTTTACACCATTAAATGCCAGTCGTCGTTACTTTTTTACATTCCTCTTTACTTTCATCATCACATTGCATGTGTAAAAAAAGAAATAAAGAAGAAAATTTTCCTTTCGTCTCGATTGTAATAACAAGAATATTAAAACAACGAAAGGAAAATTTGTAACTGAGACACATCGCTCATTACAAACACTAAAAGAGACGATAGACTCTCTTCCTAGATTAAACGTTTAATTTATTGCAGTTTGGTTACTCGATAGGAGTGCTAATATTATAAAGGGAAGAGATTTAAAATTTAAATTGTCATTAAATAAACTTCGCGACCCGAAATGCGCTTCATTCAGAAATGTAGTTGACACTTTTCTACCTGAAAGCTTTTAAATTGTACAAAAACATCAACTGAATGCGAACTTATCGAATATAAAGAGATAGCGAATGAATGAGTACAAGAATTGCGTGAATTACTTTTCTATCTTCACAAGACTCGGCAAGTTGATTACAACACACTGAGTCTCTTTTTTTTCTTCTCCGCACATCATCCCCATCTTTCCCTTTCAAAGAATATAGAATTGAATGAAGAGAATGGGAAAATAGCAAAGGATGTTTTCATCGCATGTCTTTTACAGTGATCCGCACGCGTCATGAACGAACGGAAAAAAAGGAACAAAAAAAATAAAATCAAAGGAGATGAAAAATTTTTTTCCTTTTCTTTTTGTTGCCTTTTTAAAAATCTCCCAAAAGTAAAATTTTTTTCTTGCACGATTTCAGTGCTTGTTCATTTTCATTTGAAGATTCATTCAACGAGACATGCGAGAATGAAAGAGAAACAATGAGAGAAAAGCACACAGAAAAATGTGGTAATGAGAATTTAAAATGAAATTATTTCAATTATTTAATGTTGCATTGTCAGATGTTCTCAATTAGTTCCTCGAGAATTGACGGATGCTTAATGGATGAGAAGTTGTGGAAGAGAATGCCATTTAGAATTAAGGGAAACTTTTCATGATACTATTAACTTTGGTGATTGTCGGTCTACGATGATGAAATGGTTGAGTTGTGTTGCCTTTTTTTTCGTGCATTTGGCAAATGTTACTGATGTTTTCGGTAGTAAATGTTTATGGGTTTAATAACTGCTGAAGAATTTAGATTCTATTTTCGGATGCTAAGCATGTTTTGAAGTAAATTTGTAAAGAGTAAAGAGAGAAAATTGAAAGAGATCTTAACTGATAGTGGACATGCTTATTGCATGAAATGCTAGCAATTTTTTTTATAGAACTTTAGATGTGTTAAACTAAAAGGGTTTTGTAACCTTAAATTTTTGTAATTTTTCAATTCTACCTTCATTACTTGGTCAAGCTATGTTCATGTTTTTAGGGTTTGAAAATGTTAAATCTCATTTTTTAGGATTAATTTCCGATAATATTAGCGATTATTTACTATAAAAGTCAAGAAAGATTATAGAAAGGTAGCTATGTGGTACTTGATATTATAATAAGTCTATTATGGATCTTCTATCACTTCCTCTATGTTAATATCCCTAACAACTTAATTACAAAGAAGGAATGCAGAAATTACTACCACATTAAAGCTCTTCATACTAGAGCGCTTCGGCTGTTAAGTGCTCTTACATTACATGATAGTAGATAAGGCAGATCACTGTTTAAAGTAACATAGATAATTTGTAATAAAGTTATTCTTATATTTTTATCTGCATTAAATGATCTAAAAACTTAATTTCTCTTGAAAGCTTACTCCGCATTAATGTGTAAATGTGACAAGATAAGGAAATAAAGATTTTCCAGCCCTGAATTTTTGTAGAGGCAAAAAGCTGCCAATTTTAATTGTAAACGTGCCCTTTTTTTTTTGCTTGACCAGTTGCAATTTTATTAAAGCATAATGTAGCTAGAGTAAAAACTAGGTTTTGATAGTGTCTAGGATAGTTAATGGATATAATAATTTAAAAATTAAATTATTTTAAAGTATTGGTATCTGAAGTAATCCTAAGACTTTAGAAATATTGGCAATATTGCCCTCATTTCTTGATATAATTTGCTTGCTCTGTCTCTCACTCTCTCTCTCTCTCGATTTTCCTTTTTTCGTTTCTATCTCTTTAATTCAATCATTTTCCGTTTTTTTTTATGAAGAAGAGAAGAAAAATTTGCTCTTCTTCTTCCTTTTTTCATTACTTGATGACTCAACAAGATTTCTTCGTAATAAAATGTATAATAGTATCGATGTATAAATATTATATGTATATACACATACATTTCCTTCCATCATACCGTTGAAGATATCATAAAATGATAATAACAACAACAATATGATGAGTACATAATTGATTGAGTATAAAAAATTGTTCGCTTGCAAGATTGAAGAAAAAGCAAGCATTCATGGGAAAGAGAAAAGGAATGGAATGAAATGAAAAGGGAAAAACAAGTAGGAAAGGTTTTATAGCTGCATATATGTAGAATAGACAGCTTCTTAATGTATATCTCTTTGGACTTATAATAATGCTGTTGTGCTTAATTCTAGATCCAAAAGTTCAAACTTTATACCTTAATTAGCTATTAACAATTTTCAAGAACTTGTAGCTGATGTAAATGAAAACAAATAGGAATCAACCGCATTTCATTCCTAAAAACTTAAAGGATCAGTCATGAAAATTTAATAAACTCAAATGTTCAAATGTACAGCAGGCAGGCTAAAAAGTTTAAGTGTTAATTTATCATTTAATCAGTCAACATGCCAAGCTAGCTTTGTAGCAGAGTGACAGTTTATCACTCAATTGTCAACTCAATCAGGTTTTTCATCGTCAGATCAGGCAATGAGTTAGTCACGCAACAGAGTAAATTAACTTTCAACATAAATGTCCTTAAAATGGATTCGGGGAGATTTCAAATCAATTTTGTTGGTTCACATATGTTTGACAAATAAGACAAAATGAGTTCGCAAATTAATTTTTTAGGATGAAAAATTATGTATCGAAAAAAAAAGTAGGTAGAGATGATGTCTTGTTGTGTAGCACACACAAGAAGAGCAGGAAAAGAATATATCGGAAAAAAGGAAAAAATAAAAGCAGAAAGAAAAGAAAAGAAAAATTGAATTGAATGAGAGAAAATATAACGAAAATGTTCATTTTTGTTGTGCCGGAGCAGAACGGAGCAGAAAATTTTGTTTTATTTTGTTATGAGAAAGAAATAAAAAAATTTACGACTCACGAAATTGTCGTAATAACGCCAAATTGTCACTCAATTGCCCACTCATATCTAAAAGTCGAGATTTTTTTCAATTGTAAATTGATAAGATAATTAGGATAAGAGCTCATTCATAAATGACGTCAAATAATGAGAGAAGAATGCTTTTTAACACTTCGTCAGATCACATTTCTCAACAAACTCTTCTTCTTCTCCTTCATTCTCATCATTTCCACGAACCACACTGATTTCATTATTGATTAATCACACACAAGGACGAGTGACGATTTTTTATGCTCTCGGAAAAAAGAAATAAATATGTAGAAAAAAATTACACAACAACAAAAAAAGATGGAATAAACTGAAAGAGAGAGAATTATGGTAAAGGTGGTTTCATTCCTCTTTTTCTTTCTTATTTGAATTGTCATTTTTTTTCTACACTCTTTATGTATTGTTGTTGTAACGGCTTACATCAACTAGCCACCCACCATCTAACCTCGCAACATCATCATCATATACGTTGAAATGATATGGTGTGAGTAGCCACTAACCGTAAATGGTAAAAGGACATGAAATGTTGTCGAGAGTTGGAGTAGGAGAGAGCAATCTTATTCAGGACTTCAATAGTGAAATGAAATGGAAAAGGAAAATTGTAGAAAATCACGTTTTATGGAAGAATAAGGTGCAGCTTTGTTCCAGAAAAGTCATTGGCTAAACTTTCATTTAAATTACATTAAAATCAGAACGAATAATTGAGATTAACACATTTCTGTTATACACGTGTACTGATGAGTACTTTAAACTTATTGCTATTTTTATTAGGAATCTCCTTAATTTTTTAATGAATTGAATTTTTAAAGCACAGGAAACTTTACATGTTTGATCAATTCAACGCACCAGCCGCCTAAATTGAACACAAAAGCACGCTTTCATAATAAAGATGCACTAAAAACGTTTCATCCTTTAAAATGCTTTCGCTTATTCACAATAAAAAAAATGTATGAGTTTATACATTTGTGGTTTTTCCTTCAAACGTATACTTCCATTACCATTGCCATGATCTACAGTTTTGCTTGAAATTCCATTTTTTTTTTTCATTTATTGCGGAGGAGTTGTTGAGTAATACTTGAGAGAGTGAGAAGGAGAGAGAAAAATTGAAAATTTCTGAGTAAGTGAAACGAAGAGCGAGAGAATATGGAATTGAATCACAGGCAAGGCATGTATTGATGAGCTTTTTTTTTCGTTCCATCAATCGCTTTTATTTGATTGACGATGAGTTCAAAAATCTCTTTGTCACTTTTTTTTCGTTTCATTTTTTAAAAAAAACTGGAATTTTCCTTTCACATTTAAAAATTTGTTTGTGTAATGGCACTAGTTATATTCACGATGAGCAAATGAAGGAACATAAAAGTTGTTATATTAAAACAGATTGATTGATTGATTACCTGGAGATCCGGTGCTGTGTTTGGTTGCGCCAGATCGCACGCTGATAACCACGGATTTATATTGGACAAAAACGATGTGGATGTTTGTTGTGATGTTTCATATTTTGCACTTTCGTCCCGTTTGCTCAACAACTTGCCCCTATTACTGCTCTCTCTTTGTTGCTGGTTGGTGCTACTTTGAGCCCCCGAAATAAACGCAAGCGCAACCATCACGACCAACCTGGGTCCTGGCCGCATATTGACCGATTCGTAAGCGCTAGCATTTTTGCTTTTTCAGGCCAGGCCCTTGAGCAGACAACTGTGAATTGAAAATGGGGATCATCGCCGCCCCATTTTTGATGGTACCTGACCACACACCGATTTCGATGGTGATTTAATACACCAATCCACAATTTTGCACTTGCAGTGAGATGATTGGCTTTACACTTTGTTTCACAATTTTTTCCACAACAATAACGCGACAACAATGAATTTTTTCGATATTTTTTCGTAATTCCTTTACTGCTCCGCTGTCGGCCATCTTGAGCACTGCCGTAATTTTCGTTTATGCACACGTGTTGTAATCTAGGTCCTGCACAACCACCAAAATCAATACTTTGACACAACGAACGCGAAATATATGATGATGTAACGTAAGACCAACGCGAATTTGATGGCAATATCGATAAGGACCTCCGGGCTAATCCGTCAAATTTATCATTCATTCAGAATTTGAGAGAGACAATCCCCCGTGCGAGTTGTGCGCGCGGCTGCTAGCTGCTAGGCTGACCAAACTATACTGAAAATTTTTTTTATTCTCCTTTCTTTCCTTTTTTTATTTTTTTGTGTGTGCCTTTCCAATATTTCCTTTCCTTACCGAATTTAACGAACACAAAAACACACTGAATGAACTTTCTTTTTTTTTTTGGTGAGTTTAAGATTTCACTGAACTGACAAACACAAATTTAGTTCCCGTTTTTCTTTAGTCTGATTGCTTTTCTTTTAAAATATTTTTTTGGAGGTCCAAACTTAATGTTTCCTCTTTTATTTTTTTTTCTAGGGGAATTATTTAAAATAATTTTTCATATAATATGTACAAAACATATACACACACTCAGGAGACCCGCGACTATATTCGAAAAAGTGTCCTTCTTAACACACAAAAATCAGCTTTTTCGGGAATAAAGTTTATGGAAGTGTTCACGCTACTTCCAAGACACAAAACGAAAAGTGAGAAAAAAAAATTGAATGGAAAGTCGAGTACAAGAACTGTATTTTGCTCGACTTTCTAGTCTCTATGCTCTGTACAGATGTGATGCGCACCCCCTTTATATGAATCGATATTTTGACGCAGGCGATAATATATGAAAACTTCCAGACTAGAAAGCTCTTCGGCTTCAGTCAGCAGACAGTTGCTGTAACGAGTTTGCTACTTTCCCATAAATTTTTTCTTTCATCCGAGACAAAGCCGACTCATGGTAATCTTCTACTGTCACTGACACAAATGCGAATTTTGCGAGAGAAAATTGTGAGAGTTTTTTTTTCTTCTGATAGCAAAGTCGGGGAAATTAAGGTGAAGTTCTTCTTCCTGTTAATATTCTTTTCCTTTCACAAAAGAATTACGTTTTCCATGACATCTATGGAGAAAATCCTAGACTTGATACAACAACTGACGGCAATGATTATGATAAATTTCGTTTTCGGATAGGAAAATGTCCCCCTTTTTGAATTTAATCTCCTTGATTCCTTTGCAAGCGAGCAAAAAAGGAACAAAAAGCACTGAAATTTTTTTCACTTTTTTATTAGTCTTTTAAAGAGTTTTTTATGTATTTTGTTCATGGAAATTTAATTTTTTTCTCAATCATTAAGGCACAAACAAAAATACTGTCATTAACTTTTATCCAAAAAATGTCCGCTTTTTAATTGTTTCTAAATATTTTCAATTGTTTTTATTATTTTCACATTAAATTATTAAAATAACTTTCTATTTAACTTTTCTCTTTCTTTTTTTTAAAGGTTTTCCTTCTGAAATTTTGTTTTTTCGGGGCCGTTTGCGTATCGTTAACCTTTCTCGCGCGAGCGTTGAGAGCGAACTAAAGTGGAACAATATGAAAAGTAAACCATTCACTTTTCACTGTTTAAGTTTTTCCGATTCTGTTTGTATTGGTGGAGAGGAGCTTTTTATGTTTGAATCATTATGGACTATTTTGATGATTAAGAGGTCAAGTTATTGTTTGTTTGAAATTCATGAAATAAAGTTTTTTAAGATTTTAGGAAATTTAATAATTTATTTCAAACAAAAATTATCAAATTTATGGCTCTTTAGTTTTTTTAAGAACGAAACAAATATTCTTAAAACGTTTATATTTTGGAGGAGTTGTTTAAGAATATTGTATAAGTTTTTTTTTAAAAAAAATATATAACCTGCAAACCCTCTCTATCTACTCATTTATTGTAAATTATTGAATTAAAAGAATTAATATAATCCAGCAATTATAATTTAAAAGAATAACAAAATTTCATACTAAATTAACAATCTTCTTTATTTCAAACCTAATCCTTATTTTCGAATATTTGAATTTTAAAAAACCGTTACGCTTCATTTGCACATCCAAACATTTTCAACTCGATCGTTGTTTCGACAAGTGATGTTTTAAACAACGAAAGAGAAGCAAAAAAGAAAGAGAAAGAAGAAAAAAACATGCAGCTTAGTAAGTAACAACAAGTATCCAGTCGACAGCGATACTTCAAACGCGCATGTTTATTTTTTGAAGTCTCTTTTTTATTCTCTCCACGAGTGATCAAGTCATAAATAATTTTCGTATTTTTGCCTATTCGTCAATCAGTTTATGGTGAAAAGAAAATAAAGTGAATATCGATAGTTAAATTATTCAAGAGTCGCGCGCATAAAATTGACAATAAAAATTTGTGTACAAAATAAAAGTGTAAGTGTTGCACATTTTCGATGATTTTTATCTTATCGATATTAAAATTTATTGATAGAAGTTGCTGTTATCACATGAAAATGCCATTAAATTCTCAATAAGTTTGCACCAAAAAAACCTGTTAATTTTTTTTTGCTATCGGAAATTTTTGTTTTCGTTCTACGAAGTGAATTATTTACACAATGACGACGAGGATGATGATGATGATGATGAGAGATCGAGCGAGTTTGTGTATATTCAAGTGGTGGTTTATTGTAAAAATTTGTTAGAATTCCTCCTGATGTTGCGGTTTAGTGCAGTTTTGTTGCATATATTTAAAGATATTTATTGATACTCATTTGTAGTATTAATCTCAAACGAAGGTTTGCTAGATTGTTAAGTGTGGAGATTTAATAATGTAATTTAGAAATTTGTGCCTTACAAAAATTATAAATACAAATTAAATAGTTTTTAAACCTATCATACCCCCCCCCCCCTCTTCAAATTTAAAAAAACACTTAATTATCGAATGTAAAAAGTGTAAATTTTATTTAAAAGAATATTAAACTTAAAGTAACTTTTTACCGACTTGTAATAATATTTTGACAAAATCTTGCATGATCATTTTCGCGTATTTTTTGTGTATTTTCGGAAAGAAGTTGAACGACCTTGATGAAGCAAGCAAAAAACCGGGTTATACAAGCGCAATCGAGAGTGGTCTGCTATGCAAAAAGACGTTAGAATGGCAATTTTTTTTAAGATTCTTAACTTCTTGATTTATCGCATATTAAAAAAAATTCAGGATGCTCTCAACATTCGTCGAAGTTTCAATAATTAACGACAAAATCTGATGGAATTTTTTCAAGAGCTTGACTCTGATTGTTTATTTCTCTCCGAAATGTTTATAGCTTACCAATTTCTTTTGAGATTTTCTCGATTGCCAAGAAAAACTCTTTCATCCTCAAAAAAAAAAAAGTTTTGTCTGTGTATACGTGCTGATGTATTTTTGTATTAAGCAATTATAAACGATCAATTTCTGCTACTACAAGTTAGAGTTGTCAGTGATGGTATACACGATAAAAAAAGAATAAGAAGTGATGAAATGATAAAAATAAATTTTTTCTGTATCGTGTGATTAATTTAGTGAGGCTCGTGAAAGACTTTCTTGTGCTACTTGCTGACTCGAAAGAAATTTTTTTATTTTCACTTGATTTTCATTCAAGCAAGAAAAATTTGAAATATTTTCGTGTCTACACTTGACATTGTTATTTTTTTCATAATTAATATCTCATGCTTTATGATCGATGATCCTTACGTTACTTGTAGAAAAATTTGAAAATATCTTCGACTTTAACTTTTCTTTAATGACAGAAAGAAAAGACTTCAAAGAGGTTAAGGATAGATTAAGGTCAATTTATATGGTGATAAATGTTATTCAAATTGAAAGTTTTCAAGCAGTTTTTTTCATCAATAATGCAAGATTTTAATACTTAAACTCAATTGAAAGCTAGATTTTGAAAAGTAAGTTTTATTTGCTGTTTTCTTCAATGAAATTTTAAATTTTAAATTTTTCCTGATCATAAATCACATTAAAAACTTTGAATAGAGTTAAAAAAAACTAAGCAAATGTAAATTTTTGATGTTTTAGGACTATTCATATTCAGCACCACCAATAGACAATTAAAATGTTCTTTAAAGCAAACACTTAGAAAACAAAGTGTTCAAATTTTTATGACTCACTCCAACTTTTCATTCTTCTGTAATAGTTTTTTTTACAAACAATCAGTTTGGCGTTATTCGTGATGACTTTACTAAATATTGTATGAATCATATGTTTATAGAAATTAATGGTTTTTTTTTCTTCTTTTACTTATTAAGAATAAGTAATAAGATAATTAAGTGAGAAAAAGGTTTCTAAAATACTTCAATATTTCGATCCTAGTCATTAGATTTTGCCAAAAAAAGTTCTATAATTTCCTCAATTTAAACGAAACTCAATTAACATTTTTGTTTTTTTTACAAACCAATCCAATAAGTACACACAATGAACCTCTTGACTTCAATCAGTAGGATAATAGTACACGATCATAGCTCCGGAAGACAAATTATTATGAATTATGAGAAGATCAGCAGATTACAAGTAATTTAGCTTCATTCATTCAAAATCTTGGCATCTATATGAATAATCGGTTTATTTTTTGTTATTATACTTTAATTAAATATTTTTAGGAAATCAGAATTTCAATCTTCACACCATGAATATTTTTTATTGCATTTCATTTCTTTCTGGCTTTAAATTCAGCTTAACTGAATAGATCACAATAATTACGTTTCATATGAACTTAAACTTGAAAATGTGCAACAAAAAAAAAGAAGAAAAGTTACTTGAATGTTGAAAATATTAAACATAAAAGCAGTATGCTGTTTGTGGCATTGAATGAAATGTGGTTATAAATCTGTTGAACCATGCCGAATATGACACTATGATTATAAATCTATTATACGCTATTGGTTTGTTTAGTAATTACGTCACCTTCTCCCAACTTTTTGTACTGTTTACTAGCTGTGGTGATAGGATTCTCATCAAAATATGTAATCTGTACATCCATTTAATCCCCTTAATCACGATTGTAATAGGTAAACGAATCCCACGAAATTGATAATTTTTCACTTTAAAAAATATAAAATCTGCAAAAATTAATTTCTTTTTCAATTATTTTATGAAACAGTTACACGCGTAGAATAATGCGGTTTTATTAAATTCTGTCTGTAAAATTTTCTAAATCATGTAGTGAAATAATATTAACGATACTTTAATGATTACTTATGTTAGAATTATAAAGTATTAGAGCCAGACATCAGACGGCTGTTAAATGCTAAAATTATGCTGTTAATGGAAAATTATTTAAATTGTATATTATTAGTTTAGAAATAATACAGGCATGCAGGTTTATTGTGTTCAAAATTGTATTGCATGATTCATTGCAGTTATTTTTACAAAAAAAAAAAAAACTTCAAAATTGTTTTAGAAGCTGACTTTGCGATCATAATAAACTGTCGTAAATTGCACATTTGTGAATATTCTGATTGGAATTTAAATGCTGGAATGTAAAACTCTAAAAGATTTTAGATACCTGAAGATGGTTTTTGACACATTGACTCACATTTTGTGATTTATCACTTCTGCAGACCACCAAGATTTCAAAACCCAAATCATTAAATTATTTATCGATTTCAATAAAATGTTGTTGTACAAAACAGACATTAAAAAATGCACTAATAAAATTGTTGCCATTTGCTAATTCATGTCAGGTTTTAAAATTTAACCTCAACAAGCTCGTGCTGTTTTAAACCCGAAAAATGTGTCAAAATCATAAAATTCCATTTGAGAATCCAAAGGTCCAGTAAATCACATTTTATTGACTCCCAATTTCAAGGAGATTACAGCTTTGGGTATCAGTTTCATAGGAAATGCGAAAGCTCGAATTTCTATTTTTATAAGCCTTATTATGATTCACATAAGGATATAAAACTCAAACCTAAACATTTTTATTCTATATCGGAATGTAAAAACCAAGAAATCAGCAAATCAGACTGAAAAATATTGCAAATCCATAAATTCCCAGTAATAGACCCAATGTTTTATAAATGTATCCAATGAGAAAGTTTGAACGTCGTTAAAAATCAGCAAAATTAGCAGTTATAAGCCAGAGTTTCCTAGAATATAAAAACAAGAGATGTCGAATATAAAATAATCCTACCAGCATAATAAAAAATCCTCAAACATTTTATAATTAGACATAAAGCACACGTTTATTAGCCATAAAGAGCTTTTTCTTATGAGAGAGATGCAGACATGAAAATTTTGAAATTTACGAGCCTTAAAAAAATTTTCTCTTCATAGTAAAAATAAAAAAAATGAAGTCAATGAAATGCGACACATATTCTTGTATACCGAATCATCCTTAATGTTTATCATATAGAACACATCTTAACAATTTCGTTTATCTGAGATTATTATGATAAAAAAGAGAAGAATTTAAAGCTCACGGAAAACTTTTTATGATCACTAAATTTTTTGCTATTTCTTTGTGATTTTTAAGTGTTGTATGATGCTAGATCATCATTTGCTAGATGACATGTTAGTCTTGATAATTTTACGAGCACGTTAACGTCAAATAAAATTATTGAATAAAGTTGATGGAACTTAACATTATTATTAACGGTCAGATATTTTTCTATATTTTTATGGGAATTTTTGCCAGCCGCATAGGACATGCCTCTATAGTATACATATTGTCATGGTTATTTGGAACTAATATGCAAATCAAAGGTTCTAAAATACTTCAAATAATTTGCATTGACTTTCCTCCTCTTAAATGCCAAGCACGGTCTACTTATTAAAATCATAAGCATACATCCGAACCCAAACAAAAGCTCAATAAACAATCTCAATGACAATTCGATCATTCGCAAATATTACCGCATTATTCCACGAAATGCACAGTAAATATTTGAAAACTCATTAAAGAAATTCTTTAAACGCTCAATTAAGTTTCATCATTTTTTTTTCTTGTTCATCGTGACTCTTTTTCCTTTAAATATCACTCAGCCATAAAATGTAGTGTCAATTCTCACTCGAAGAATAAAATAGAAAAAGAAAAACAATAAACACACTCGAGAGATGAGAATCAATTGGGTTCATAGTAAAATTGGCTCAAACTTTAACGAAAAAAAAAAAGAAATTAAAAATAAATATACAATTAACTTCTTATTTTAGCTCAATCTGAGGTGATTTTTGTGAGATGTTGGGGACAGATGGGTGCAGTTTGTATGTTAATGATAGACTAAATCTTGATACTGAATTTTTTGTCTTTAAGCCTTTAGTCTTATTGACTTAGATGACTAAATCTTGAATTGATCTCAGATAATGCAGTTTGATTAAGCATGGAATGTCGTCTGGACTCAGACTGCTTATCAAAATATCGATTTAATCTTGAGTCAATTTATTAGATTGCCAGCCTGAATTTGAACCAAATTTCTCAAAACTTTCGCCAAAAATCGAGAAAAATGCGCTTAATCCTCTGAAAATTTCTTTAAAAATCCACTTGTTTATTTCAATTTTTTGTGTGTATATATTCAATCTTGTCGCATTCACGAGTTTAAATTTGTAAGAAAATTAAAAATAAGTTTGCTTCTTTTTCCTCCCCAAACGTCTTTCTTTCTTTTTCTTTTCTCTTATTCATCTTCGAAAAAATTTCTTTTTATTTTAATTCTTTTCGCTATATAATTGTTGGGTGGACGGAACGTAACGAAGGAAAGATTTTCGCTTACATCTACGAGACTACACCAGTGATCGTACAAATTTTTTCCCTCAAGTATGAAATTTTTTTATGTGGTGTTGTGATCGTTATTTCAGTCGATCGTCGAGTCTCGAAGGAATATCAAGTGCGAAAAGGAAACAAAAAAAAATTTTAAATTGCGGTAAAAGAAGAGCGAAAGGATAGCAAAAAAATTATTTTTCGGTGCGAATTTAGTGAAAAAAAAATAGTTCGGAATTTGAAAATAAACAAAAATTCATTTTTTTTTATTTTTCCAGGTTTATTTGTGCATTTTTTCTTGAGAAAAAAGTGAAAAGCTAGAGAAAGCAAAAAAAAAAATTTGTGAAAATAAAAAGAAAATTTGAAGTGAAGAAATATTTTTGGATATCAAAAAAGCAGCTCGAAAAAAATTAAAGAAAAAATTTTGAAAGAAAATTTTCACTGTAAATCGAGAAAGTAAAAATAGAATAAATTCAAGGTGAGTTTAAAGATAAAAAAAAAAAATTTCTCAAGATATTTCAAGTTCAAATATATTATAAAACTTGTGAAAAACTTATTTTGTCAAGAAAAATAAAATTTTCATCATCATCATCTGTCTATAAGCAGGCAGTAGCAGCCAATATGTTAAAAAAGATAATGTGGATTACATCACAGCACAAAATTTTTTAAAATAAATCTTTTTCTCTCGCCATACGATCGATATTTTTTCAATACTCCACTTGGCTCACACATTCGAGAAAGTTTTCTTATTTTTCTGATTATTTTCTGTAGCGTGATTTCCATAGAAAATGTGAGATTCAATTTAGGATTTAGTCGGTCTGATTAATAAAATTGGGATCGTTTTTTATGGATTTTTATAGAATAAGTGTCGATATGTTATCACTAGAATGGGAGTCATTAATATTTTGCGAATCTTAAACGTGACGAAATGACATAAAAAATAATTTTATGAATTTTGAAGAATTAAATTCAAATAGATTTTATTGACTTTTATTTTTTATTACTTCTCGTGTAGGACCTATGTCCCACTTAGTCCTCAAAAAAGATTCTTATTACTTTTTGTAACCAATAACAGTTTCAAACCAGACTAACGTCACGTTAAAAATTGTCAGTTACAGAAGTTTTACCGATTTTTTTTAAATATTTTGAATCTTTTTTAACCGTTGGAAAAAAACTTTATTCAACATAATTCGAAGCTTTTAACTGTTTAGTTCTTTAAAATAAATAATCTTTGACATATTTTTAATGTTTTTGAACTGAAAATGCTTAAGTAAATGCAAGAATTGGTGATTTTAAAAATTTTCAGAACAAAAATATCAAAAGTAAACAAAAGTTGTAAATGTGTAAGTGAATTTTTTCACGAATTATAAATTTGTTAATTAATTGTTAATTGAAGCTCTTTTTTCTAATGTGAACTATTTAATAGTGATGAAACATAATTAAGATTATGTTAATTTAGTTAAATCATTGTTAAAAGAAGCTTAAATCATTGATTTTGATTTTAAATTTTTTGATTTGTTTACATTTTTCTTAACGGTCAATAAAAATTCAAATTTTCGTCTCAAATTTCGAAGTTTTCGACATTAATTTCGAAGACATTTCGAATTTTTTCGAATATAAGGTGGCGTAAGTCTGTTTCAAACTACATTGCCTTAACAAATTTTAAACACTGACTGTGGACGAATCCTTTAAAAAACTTCAAAAAATTGCCAATTGAGAAATATTTTGACTTATTAAAGTCACTTTCTAGGTCAATTTGTTTCTCCAGATTAACCTCTGTCGAAGATCATCCAAATATTTCAAGGCAAAATGCAATCGCATTTCTGAGCATAGTTCCATAAAAAAAAAATTTTAAAGCAAAGCCATTAAATGATTCATTTCCATTATCAGAATGTGGACAGTTTTTAACGACACAATAATCACAATGAAATCAGAAATGAAAATTTTATAGCTGATTGTTCTTGAACCTAATTTTACTATCGACAGTTGTTCAAAAATTAAAATAAAATGATTTTGTTAAATTTGTCTTGAATTTTCAATGTCACGAGAAAAGTGCGCTAATTAAATTCAAGTCTGATGACCTTTCCACTTATATTCTCTTGCTTCATTCCAAACAGCACAAAATAAAAAGAATAAAGGAAAGATTCTTTGACTTTGGCAAATAACGAACAACACAAAATTCTTTCGCGATATCGAATTGAAATTCAGCTTTAAGCATAATCAAAGTTCTTGTTTCATGCGGCTGGAATTTGATATTTTCTCTCTTTCATTTCTTTCTCTCTCTCTCGATATCATCGACATGCTGATTATCCATGGCAATATTAACATCTGCCTGGCTTTCCTTACTTAATTGAATTTTGTGTGTAAAAACTTTTTTTTTATGTGAAACTCTCATTTTTTTCACATTTCGAAATGGCGTAATCGGTACTAAATTTATCTTTATTTTTCTTGAACTGAATTATATATATATTTACACACATATACAAAATCCCATTGACTTCTTTCTGTTGTGCCTCACTCTCGAACTTTTAATGTGCGATAGTGACTGAAATTCTTTTTTGTGCCGATGTTTGTGTTGCGCGCAAAATAAAATAAAAAAAAATGTATATTGAAGAAGACTCGTTTCATCCCGCAATCACAAGTTGATCAGGAAGTTCAGTGGTTCTTTCTTATGTTGGCGAGAATTTGCGCATGAAAAACGAGCAAAGAATGATGAAGAGAAAGAAGAACAGAACACAAAAAGTGTGTGAGAGAGAGAAGAAAAGACACTGTGATTTTATTTTTAGAATCAATCGTGTAATTTCATTTCCTGGAAGTTAATTGGGACACAACGACGACTGATTTGTGCATGTAATGTTCTTTGCTTGATGATCGATCGCTTGAGGCGATTAAATTGCATGATATAATTTTTCATCAGTTTGCTTGTGTGGTTGGGAAATATTCGGTAGCTCGAATGATGTTTAATGACGCACATGCACGAAAAATACCCGCAACATGTGTGTGTGGGAAACTGTTTAGTTTTTTTTTGTTTGACATAAAGCTTGAGTTTTTACATATCTGTTTGAGAAAATGCTTTAGGGATCGCTCGTCATTTAGTTCTATCGAAAATCTGATATCTAGACTAATCAATATTTTGGTCACATGGCTTCACTAGTTTAATTTGTGTTTTGGTTGTCAAACAGCACTTTGAAAGGTGTACGTTATTGAAACTCCCCCACAAAGATGCTGAATTTTTGAAAACTTACAATTTATTGAACCATTCATTAAAAAAATTATAAAAACGTCAGGAGATTACCTCGCAAGAGCAATCTCTTTAAAGAAAGTCTATTTTTTTCTAAACACTGACCCTCAATTTTCTCTATAAATGTGCGATTCAAGATCGTAAAATTTATTTTCCGATTGTTTTGATTCCATAAATTTACGTTATCTCATTCATGAAGTTCACATTTTTCTCTTTCATTTTCTCTCTCACTGAGCTGTGTCTGGGCGGCGAGAAAAACAAATTTTGGCAAAAAAAAATCATTTCTTCATTTTCATTAACTCGTTTTGAGTCTTTTTGAAGTTTTATTTGAAAAATTCCAATATGTATAAGATCTATTTAATTTGGAAGCAAGGATTTGGTATCACGTTGGATGCATCTCAGCCTGTAGCAACTTGTTCAAAAATCATGATTTTTCTATAAATTTTCATAGGGGGGTACAGGAGGTTTGGCATTTCTCATTTTTTGTCATAGTTTTGTGGATGTTTAATTTCACGCTATGGGTTATTAAAATATTTTTCCATCAAATGTTGATATTTATTTTTCGACATCATCAATTTGTCATCAATGAGAACTGCCAGAAATTTTTGCATTGGGTTATTAAATTAATTTAGCTGAAATGTGACAGGTGGTGATGGTAACAAATTTCGTGACATTTCAGCTGAAAAATGAACTTTTTTCAATTTTCCTAAAATTCAAGAAAATTTTATTCAGAACCATGAGTCACTGCGCCACCTCTTTTGAATACCTGACAGATCCACAGATATTTTAATAAATTATTCAAAATGAAAAAAATATTTGCGAAATTCAAATTTATTCAAGAATCATAAATGCTGAATGGTATTCAATGAATGTCATTTAAATTCAAACAATCTTAACTGAAAATATTGACAATCTAAATGTCACATCAAATTTATAGAGCAACAGTTAATCGATTCCATAAAAGCTTTAAATGCTGCAAAACATTCTGAATCCACATGAAAAAATTTCTTGTCTTGGGAAGTTTTTTACAAGATAAACTTTATTTATGTTGTGCGAGGACTATCTCGCTGAAAATTGAATTCATCTTGAAGCATATGATGCTTAATAAAATTAAGTCAACACTGCTTGAATTTTTGGCTCACCTGGAATTTTAATTTGAAAATATTAAGGTTATTGATTCTAATCTATGTGACATGCTGTAAATTTTGGCAACATTCAATTTTCTTTAACCTTCAAATTCAATCTGTTACAAAAGTAATCAAATATGACCTCAAACTTTTAGAGGATTGCATGATAATAACAGTTTCATTTCCTTGCCAAATGATTGACACAAAACATCCGCACATAAATTTTGATTATTGATTCCACAAAATAATTATTCTCGGTTTCATGTTTTATGTTCACCTATGCTCATAACACTTAACCGTTGGTTTATCATAACTCATTCATGCATATAGAAATAACCTTTGGATGATTTTATCAGATTTGATATTTTGCAAGTTATAGTTGGATTTTTTCAAGTCAGAGTAATTAAAATCTTTAAAGAGCAAGTTGTATGAGATTTTAGATTTTGAAAAAAAAAAATCATTGAGAATGTTTCCTGCAAATTTGTCCTTAAGTGTCATCAAAATAATCCTTGCCTTAATCACAGTCATATTAGGCAAAGATAAAAGTGCCAAATAATGACTAAAATTATTCAGCTGCATTTAGACAGTTCATTCGTCAATTAAGATGACTCAAATGAATGGAATTAAGCTTCAATGCATTCGTACAATTTGTTTCATTTGCAGCGAGTTTTTAAGACTCCCAGACTGTCTAATTTAAAAAATAATCAAATTAAACTAAAAACGGATACACGGTATATTAAGTAATGAATGACTTTAGCGTTCATAACTGTTTTTTATTGACATGTGTGATTATTAATAAATTAAGTTTCATTGAAATTTGATTGCCAAATACAGGAGCTCAAAATTTCAAGTTGAGATTTAATTTAATTACGGAAGCTGTGAAGCAAATACAAAATATATTGAAGATTAATCAGCTCCAAATGAAAGAACTGTCTATGTTCAGAATAAAGTTGTTCAAAAATAGAAATTAACAACCACAGAACAAGCAAAACTCATCGATCACATTCATAGCTCAATGACCGAAAACTCGCAAAATCTATTCTACGTGATTGGATAAAAATATCCAACAAGTTTCACAAATTCTCACTAAGAAATTTTCCGAGAATCCCACAACACATTAGAATCATTCTCATTCAATCAACTAGAAAATACGATCGTTGGTTCTTACGGCGACACCGTTGCAAAAATAGAGTAGACAACAGAATAGAAATAAAAAAACAAAAATATTGGCTGAACGAGGATTCTTCAAATTTTTATTCACTTGTGAATTTGATCACTCTTTGTTATTATTTATTTGTGTTCTGGTTGAGAAGAACCCATGGCACGATGACATCAAAAAACGGGAATTTTTCGTCTTAATCGCCTTCGTGAAATACAAAAGTATCTACAATACGAGGCGAATATTCTAAAAATTGATTCTAAAAACCAGTTTTTCATTTGGTGTGCACAAAATATATCTGCAAGAAGAAATGAAAGAAATAAAAACGGCAATCGACGACCGAGAGGAACAGCAAGCGACGAGAAAAAGTTTTTATTTTTTTTTTTTTGCTTCTTCATCGCAAGTGGTCACATAAAAGTAGTGTGTATGAGAGATGTACGAGGAAAAAAAGAAGAATTCAGAGCAAGGTTAGTCACATACAAACAGCGAGTAATTGAGTGACTACACATTATGAAGTGCATCTTATAATTGTTATTCATAATTAGGGAATTTGAAGGTCGGATGTGATGTGCAATAGGAAAAAAAAATTATGTGTACTTGTAGAAAAAAAATTCTGCTCAGTTTTTTTTTCTCTCACGACTTTTTTGCTGTGCATCTCATTATTTAAGCATACTCTCATGAATATTTATATCCATACACGATTAAATGACAGTTACTGTGTTGCCGCCGTCATTAGTTTGTCTGGATTCCTAAACTTTTTAGCGTCTCAGCTGTTTTGAATTGATGAGATTTAAAATCTTTCAAAAAATTGATGCTTTTGAGCTGCCAAAAAATGTCAGAAACTTTGTCATTTCCGTTCGTTTCTTCATTTTATAAGAAAATTCCAAATAATCTTTTTTCTACTTTCTGCACATGGCATTGATGAGAGTCACCATTTATCATCATGTGTGATGAACACTTTAAAATACAACCGTGCCCTACAATAAACATTTTTAACAAAAAAGTCGAAAAAAATGGAAGAGATAAATTTATTTTTATTATCCTACACGATTGGTACTTTACATTGTGGATTTTATGAGCTACATGGATCTATATATTCGTTTTATGTTTTGTAATAATTTGATGTTGCCAATAGGAATGGATGTGAAATAGCAGTTCCTTACCTACATCGATGAAAAGATGAATTTGTTATTGGAAATTTATTAGATTTGAAAAAATGGGCATTGAAATTGAGGTTGTTGATTAAAAGAGCTTGGAACCAAATAGTAGTTCATTTAGATAGCCTTTATGATTGCTTTCGGTTCTTTGTGTCGCTCGGGAATGATCATTGACTTCTTAACAACTTTTCGACTTGCGAATTTCAAGTTTTAAACATTAGAATTTCCTTAGTCGTGTTCAATTGTTGCATGAGCTTAAAGAATTTGAAAAGTAAAACCAAGAAGAATACTTCTTATAATTCATACTAAAGGCGCACTCGCGTGATGAGCAGATATTATTTCCATTATTTGATTTTGCTCATCAAAAGTTCCTCTTCATCGTAAACAGCAAATATTATATAGACGGAGTCTTACATGAACAAATAAATTTTAATTCATTATACATGTTGTTATAGTAAGATGAAATAATGAATTTTAAATAGAAGAATAAGAAAAATTTCAGACATTCAGCGACGCTCAAGGTCGTAAAACAAACTTTTTTTTATCAAAACAGCTGGAAATTTTAAGGCACTAAAGTTTCTTGATCGAATTTCAATAATTACTCAAATTTTATTTGGTATTAATTTTAAACATTTCATGACTTTATGGATGAATTCATGATGATGAGTCAATCTATAGCTCTTAAAAAGTTATTGTGACTAATTTAATTTGATACTATTATAAGCTAATGATGAAGGCATACGCAGTTAAAGAATATTCTAATTCTAATTGTTAGGATACTGAAAACAGTTTAAAGTTCTTGAGTTCGCCATTTCTGTAACCATCATTCACAAAATATTTTAAAATTTCAAGTTTGTGTGTAAATTTACAAAAACGTCACCAAAGTTTTTCTCAGGAATTAATTACCAGTGACTGATGACAAATCGTTGGATGTCACTTCTCATGAACTGACGCCCACAAAATGACGTATTACATGATCAAATTCAATTTTATTTATTAAAAATATGCCTTACTGGCAGTCATCATTTCAATCAATATGCTTATTTGAATTACTTTTTAGATTAGTGCTTCTCAAATTTTGCATCATTTTGCATCGAGTCACAATATTTTTTTGGAGCATAATTTAGATTTGGTTGGCCCAAAGCTGAATTATTAAGAAGTTGATTCTGCAACCCTTTATCATGATAAAAAAAACCGAGCTTAAAGTCGGCTCGAGATTTTCATCGATTTTGTATGATGAATTCATACAAAATTACATCAATTTCGAGCTCTGCAAAAAAATTATAAAGTATAAAACAACCTGTATCAAAGTGAAATTATTATAAATTAATGCATCAAGCATTATATTGACGCCCCTTTGATGTATGTGTAGCTATGTGTTGCTAAGCAATTCATCACGCTTAATAGGTGTAGAAAATGGATCATCACGTTGATTGCGCTACTCTGTAGTAACTCCCATATTACAACAATTTTTGTTTACATTTTTTTATGCTCAATCTTGACCTAAAAAAATCCTAAGACGACTCATCTGCCATATCCCACTCAGATTTGATGAAACTTGGCATGTTTCAAATATCTGCGACCTCAAAAGGGACAAGACACATGTGAAGTTTTACTCTACTTGTGTTGTAGTTTATCTTCCGAATCATTTCTGTGTGATTTTTTTTTCTTTCTGTAATTATCTTGTGTTGACTGTGTTGTGTGCCTGCTCGCCATACAATCCTACACTTTAAGAAAAACGATGAACGATGAAAATTTTCCGAATTTTTTTCCCACGAAAGAAAAAAAAATCTTTTTATCTTAAAAATTTTCTTCATGTGCTATAAAGCATGTAGGTTGAATGTTATATACAAGCAAAAAATATGTGTGTACGCAAATAGCATAAGCGTTGATAGAAAAAGCATTTTTATGAAATTTTTCATTCCAACACGCGGCAAGGTGACATTTTGCAGTCGTCAGGAGAAATTGCTGATCTTACTTTTAAAGCGCATTCGGAATCAGTTTTACTTTTGGTATATCTAATATGTAGATGGTAACAAATTTATTGATTGAAAAGCTCTCAGGGTGTTGATTGCTATTAGGTACTTTGCTAAGAATTTGGTGCAAAACATAATTATTGTTTCATAAATTAGGTTTGAGTTTGACATTCCATCTTTTCTAAAATTAAATTTTTCATTTTTTAAAACTGATCAAAATTCAGATTTTCTTTTAAGCTTAAAATTTGATTATTTTAGTTTATCTGTGACAATTTGCAGTCTAGTTTAAAATATAAATCTGTTCCAAGAAAAGAAAATTCGAAAAGGTACGAAAATGAGCATTATATTAATGTTATTGACCTTGTGTAAGTGGTGTATTTTTATTTTTTGATATTTGATATTCGTGTATGCTATTAGTGAAAGAAGAGAAGAGATGAATCGAAAAATAGGGATGAACAACAATGGATTTTATCACATGCTGATACACACTTGTAGTTGAATATTTTGGTCATGCAATACTGTGATAAAAATATCATTGATGCTGTGCTAAACAAAATCTAGCTTCAAAGAGAAATTGAACAATGAATGCGACATGGATAGCCAGAATTTTTGTTGATAATATTAAGGTCAAAATTGATTCTGAAATTTACTTACTAGCTTTTCGAAATTTGAAGTCTTTAGGGCAATCTGAACAAAAATTGATGAATCTTATTCATACAAATGGATTCTCAGAATGAATAAGCAATGTGTTGGAACTTAAAATTGAGTATTTGATTTTCAAAAGATGTAATGAAGAAAAGAATTATCAGAAAGGTCAGATTTCCTTGGTGAATTGAAAAAAGTTTGAAATAATAAAAGGGGGGAAGGGGGTAAAAGAATTTGTGACAAGAAGTAGGGGAGGGGATCAATATTTAAAGTTTAAATGCTTAAAAAATAATGTACAAATTTTAATGCTCTTTAAGCTTCCTTTTAGCCTCTCCTTAAAATTCTCTTCAGTTTTCTTAAACAAAATTACTAACCAAGGAAGTTTAAATATCCAAAAACCTTTTCGCTAATAAATAAAATTAAATATAAGCAAACGTAAACAATCAATTCACAAAAGAGAGAACATAATAACAATAATGGTGGTGATGATGATGATGTATATCCAGAAATTCTTGTACACCGTAAAATGAGTCATCATAAAAGTCGCGAATATGTTCGTGTATTCATTAAAATTGAGGCTCGATACTCATTTACTTGTGATGTTCAATAACACGATCGAAACAATTTTTATGATTCAATTAATATTGATTGATAACAAGCGGAACTGATGTGCAAACATTTATTGTATATAACAGCTACATGCGAAGAATGTCGCACTAATTTAGAAAATGTCACGGCTGTTCTTATCATCATTTTCATTTATATTGTGGATATGATTCATTGAATTTTGTTGAATCCCGATGGCTATATTGGTTAATTCGTATGGCTGATATTTTGCAATAATTTATGAACACACAATTCGTAATATTTCATGGTGGATTTTTAAGTTTGGTATGGAGGATGAGAGATTGTACTTTCTACTAGAAGGAACATTTATTAAGCATTAAAAGCAGGGGTGGAACTAGTTTTTTTGAATAAGTAGTTTGAAATTGAAATTTTTTCAATGATATTAATATGGTCAGGATTTATCCTAAAGGTTCCGACCTTTAGATATGAATAGAAGATTAAATCAGACATTAGTCATCTATCACTATAAATGCGAACTCTAGGAATTTACTATGTGCAATTTCCCATTCTAAGCATTCAATCCAATAAACATTCATGAAGAAAAATAGCGAGTGACATGAGTTATTGCTTTCAAAAGTATCCCAACAACAAACACATTTAAACATTTATTTTTGCCAAGAGAAATTTTAATGGACTCACTTCAATTTTCTAATGATTCCCAAACCCGTAAAAAATTCTGAACTTCTCTCAAAGTTTAAACAAAATATAATTTATAAAAGAGAGCTAAAGCAAGGAAAAACTTAAATTACTTCATTTCTATTTATAATTTTCTATTTTCTATCTCAACAAATATAACAATGAACAAAAGCAGCAGCAGCAACAATCTTTTCTACTCTCTCAATAGTACCATTAACTTCCAGTTTAGAGTCGAATTAATAAATTACATGGCTCAATCTCTTAACAATAAATAATTTGCATGGTTTTAAATATAAGCGCTGTTTTTACAAAGAAGGATCCTTGCGGAAACTTGATCAATATGCTATATGATTACTAATTGACCCCAATATGGTTTAGACATCAAATATGAAGTGTCATTTTCCAAAAGAAAATATTTTTTTTATAAACATCAAAATTTATTACTAAAATTCTGCACAAATCTGCTTCAAGGGAGTCCACTAATGCTATTAGTAGGCATGAAAAGGGAGAGAAAAAAATTACGCGAAAGTTGTAAACTTCTTATCGTTAAAAAGCTATTTATTATCGAGAATTATCTGCCTCGTTTCCCTTTTTATTTTATTTTTTTATATATATTCATTTACACACTTTTTGTAAGGAACGAAACTCGTTTCTATAATCTGTTCCGCATTTAATTCAATTTAATTCATTCATGTCTAGGAAAGTAGTCGGAGCTATCATAGAATATAAGAAGTAAATGAAAAAATATGGAAATTTAAAAATAGGAAGAGTCAAGATTTGACATCAAAAAATGTCGGTTCTATTGATGTAAATTTTCTTAGTGAACAGTTTATTTTCTCTGATGAATAAAGAGGCTCGAGAGTGAATTTTTGCTTTAATTATGAGTAATTATGGGAGTTTAAAATTGATTTGACGAAAGGAACTTGAGCGCATTTTTGTGGGTTTGATAGTTTTTACTAGGAATTTTTAATAAAAAGAATCATTGAATTAGATAAAATTCTCCCATTCTTTATGGCAACCCCTTTGAAATAAAAACACTCATAGTGTCTAATATTTAAAATTTTTCACGAGAAATTAAAACTTTTCATCGGTAGACATCATTTGCAAAGCATCCCTTACACTTCTAATGAGACAAACCGAGCTCAAAATCTAATCAATATGCAAAAAAAAACTCCACCATAAGATAAGTAATTATAAAAGTTGAAAGAAATATTTGAGGGATAAAAGAAGGGACTAACAACCTCCAATTATGAAAGGTTGTTAAGAAAAGAAATTATTTTAATTAATCAGATTAACTTCCATTGGGACACCGTTTTGAGCTTTAAAGAGAAAACTTTTTCAGAATTTAAAAGATTTTTATTTTTAGTGGGGTCTTGTGCATGTATTTTGTATGGCATTTTTTCGGATAATAAGTTTGAGCTTCTTAAAAAATTAATAAGAATAAACGGGACATCAATTTAAAATCAATGTTAAATTAATTTTATCCTAACAGATCTCATTAAAATTATCAAAGATTGAATTTTTAATGGAAGTGATGAACTCTCCAAAAATGTCCAAATCACTGTCTTATATTCAAATGTCTATAATATTAGATAGCCATTTAAGAAAATCTGCATTTTTAGTTGTTGAAGATATCAAGATCTAGCATTACAGATATTATAACAAACACGCTTCTTTTGTCTTGTTTTATGAGGTGTTAAATTTTTTAAAAGAGAATTTTCAGGATCATTAAGCAACATTTTTGTTATTTTTCCATAAAATCTGTTTTGCATAAATATAAAAATAAGATTTTCATGCATAAATTGTATCTGCTTTGCATATGAAAATAATATTAACAAGATTTCTGTTTTTTTTTATCTCCTTACAGGTTCGCTTGAGTGTATTTCATAAAATTTTGAGCTTTTAAAAGGAAAACATAAAAGGTATTGTCTATTGTTTTGAGATTTTTTGATAAAAATATGCTACAATTTTTAAGAATCTCATTTAAAAACTTTATGGAACAGCATGTGAATTTTAGTATGAATAGATAAAATTTCATGAACTTCAAACGACACAAACCGTTCTGCATTAGTATTATTTTATGACTAAACTTTTTTGCATTTCCTCGAATTCGAAAAAATTTCAAACAAAAGTTAAATAAACTGAAGCATTAAAAACTTTGCAACAACAATTATTAAAATTCTAAAAACTTTCTCGACATAGCTTTTAATTTAATTAAAAACACTGTACACGACTCAGTTGATTAAGCACTTATTTTATGACTCATTAGACAGAGTGAAAGAATAAATATCAAAGTTTCAATGCTTAGACACTTTTTGATTCTTGTCAAAGCTAGGATTACTAAGAACTGGGGTTAGGGGTAGGCAATGCTTGGAGCTGACGAGCATTTTACAAGTATTCGAGTCAACTTAAAATTACTTTAATGTAAATTGGCTGTAAATCTTATTTGGGATTTGATTAGGGGCCGTTCACTTATGACGTCTATCAAAAAACCTAATTTTTAACCAATTCCCCAATTCTGTCACAGATTTCAATACTAACCCCCTTGTAACGTTCAATTCAAGACACAAAAAAATTATAATTTCTTGATTAAAAAATGGGATATAACAAATTTCCTGACCCCCCCTTCCCTACCACGTAACAAATTTCCTGACCCCCTCCCTCCCCTAAATGTTAGATTTCATAAGTGAACGACCCTTATGGTCTTTAGGTTTAAGAGTTGCTTCAGGTTTTCAGATACCACGAGCAAATTCAATAGCATCAAATTTGTATTAGTAAACAGAAGAAAATAATTTGATGCTAAACTCAGTGGATAAGCATGAATGTCTCCCAAAAGGAAAATTTGAACTAATTTCTATCCATGCTGGCTTTTGCAATGAAAAAGTTCTTCCTCATTTCTTTGTTCAATAATGTTTAATATGGTGAAGTTTGAATATGATTCTGAAAACTTTTTATTGTAAAATCCTAATATTCAATAGCTTCATTTGCTCTTGATTTAAAATGTGAGGTTTATTAAAAGTACATAAATATAAAATTGTGTGTAATTAAGTTTTATAATGGGTGAGAAATGAAGCGTGAAAATTGGTATGTGGGTTGAGTGTTTGCAAATATTTGATTTTTTTAGGTGACAAGAATTATTTCCTTGAGATTGTTATATTGTCTGACTTGTGGCTTATTTATAAGACAGTTTCTTTGATGGTTAAAGTTTTTTTAAAATTTCTTAAAGTACAAACATCCTGAAAACTGTAAAATCGATTATTTCACATTTCTTCCACCCGCATGTAAAATTAAATAATTTTTCTTCAATTTTCCCATTATGTCTTCAAGCCAAATCACAAACAAAATCAAATATTTCAGCTCATTTGAATAAGAAAACAAATGCAAAACCAAAATAAAAGAAGAAAATTGAAAAGTCAATGGAAATGCGGTCTCAGTAGAAATCACAAGCAAACAAATGAACATAAAATGAATAAAGTTGTGCCTGAATAACAGAAAAACAAATCTCTTTCCTGCTAATAGAAGTATTGTAATACTTCAATAGAAGTATTGAGAATATTTTTTCAAATGAAGAGGATTAAGAAGAGGATGGAAAAGTCTTTTGTATTATTTACCTTTAGTCTTTAAATTGCTGATTTCATTTCCTTTGTTAAGTGTTTTGAGGTACTGTTTTAACGGTTTTTGGAGTATGGATTTTTTTTAGAAATTCAAGATTTGCTTAAAGTGAAAAAATGGGTCGAAATTTCTATGAAAATTGGATTTCTGTAGGTTGACTTAAGCTTAATAAATAAGAATAACTCATGCATTGTTTAAATTGTGTAGAATAGAACTGTCAATCGGTCTAGCCATCCAAGGCTATAATTACTTAATACAATTCCATACACAACTTTAAAATTAGCACTTAAAAAATTGCATAAAAAACTGAACTATAAAAAAAGTCAATTTTCTTTATCAGTGAAGCGCATTTATTGTCATTACAAACATAAAATTATATTTTATGATTTACAATAACTTGCAATTTACATTAAAAACGTTCTCAATTGCAAAAGAAAACGTAAGTTTCAACTTTAAAGTAAAATTTTTTGCGATAAGAATTTCAAATGCATTTTTAGCGTCGTCAATGACCTAGTAAAGTAAAAATATAATGTGCAACATTGTAGCTGCTAGTCAACCATAAAGTCCACATTGTAAATTGCACATTTATTTATTTTTTTTTCTGTCTTCACTTCTGACTACCTACAGTAGTCGTCGATTATATTTAAATTGTTTTTCTTTCGTCTTCTTCTTGTTCTAAATAAATCTGCCGACGCCACACACAAAAAAAAAATCACGTCCGACAGAAATGTAATTTAGAAGGGAATATGATGCAATCGAATGCTTAAAATATGTAAAAGAAGCTAAACGTTTAAATGTGGGTCTAAATAATTTGCATAAAGCCTGATCGGCTCACTTTTAAATTTTGTCCACAAGATAGCGATTTAGATAGTTTACCAAAAACCTAGTAAAACTTTTTACATAACTCCTGATTAGTAAATATAAATGTTTGCCGATCGGGAAACTTTCACTGTAAAATACTTGCATTCGTGATTTAGGGATTTATGATAAGCAAAATAAAGAAGCGAAAATGCGTTTAATTCAATCATCTAGATTTAATCAACAACTTTTCACTAGTTTTGCTTTTCTTTTTACGAGACACGAACAAAATATTATGAAATCTTCAAAATTCACTCTCATCGTTTCATACAATTTCTTCATCACATAATGCACTTCTCGTTTTTGAGTAGGGAAAAAACGTTGACTAGAGTTTCACCTCATGAATAATGCATGCCCTCTCTGGCGCTATGATATTAAATTATGTAGTGGCAACATCATAGTCAGTGGCAATATGTAGTTTGGATGTTAGGTAATCATCATTATCGTCATCGTAGATTATTTATTGTGGATGCACCACTGTAGCTGCTTCATCAAAAATGTTGGACATAAAATTTACAAGAATTTGTTATTAATATGAAAATTAATGACTTACAATATTGAAAAGTGATGACAAACATTATAAATGTCGATGTGACAAAAAAATGGGATCAGAAATAGAAAAATTTGGGACATTAAATTAAATCACAGAAAAAACTCATCGAACCTAATTAAAATAGATTGACTTGACTCGAATATTCACGATTTAATGCATGATTCAGCGCAAATCATCTGACGACTGCATACATCTTTATTCATTTTTTTCTTTAAAAGAAATTGTCTCACGTATCGTTACGGATGTTTTCATTAGATGATGATTCAGTTCATATCTTGCTGATGTTATTTACGATATGATATCATATAGCTGTTTTATTTGGATCGAGTTTTATTTATTTTTATGACATGCTACTTATTATAAATTATGAAATGATAAATTATGGGTGCGGATGCTCTGATAAAGCTTTTTCGCTTTGCTTTGGTATTTTTTTGATGTGTACCTTGATTGAGTAAATAAACAAAGGAATGACTTGTTTGTGATAATGAAGTTATTATTATCAAAGTCACTTTCAGGAGCGTATCCAGTTAATTAATTTTAAATTTAATCATTTTCTTCTTGAAAAATTTCGAAAGCTAAACTGCGATTGAATGAGTCGCAAACTTGTAAAATATTTTTAATCAATCACTAATACGTGATCTTAATTACCAAAACTTAATTAAACGCAACGCAAAAAAGCAGAACAAATTTCAAATTGATCGACAGTTTGAATGACAAACTCACTCAATTTCACATTGTTGCAAATTTAAAATTGCAAAAAGTATTGAAGTTAGAAAAATTGCGCTTTTGTCTTTGCACAGTTTTTAATTGTACAGTTTAGCCACTAATTGATGAGATAAAACAGCGTCTATATGGGAAACAAATGAACAAAAAAAAATCTTCAAGCATAAAACTTTTTTAATGTATATCTGCCGACATTGCACTTTTTTTTCTTCTCCATGAAATCGAAACCTCATTTGCCGATAGGGAAAAATGGCAATGAGAGACCATAAAGGAGAGTAAAAATTATTGTGGGAATGGATGAAGGAGATATCAAGTTGATTAATTGCTCTATGGAGTAAACTAGGGAGGAAGATAGAAAGCTACACGGTTGGATGTATATCAAGTCGTATAGACGCCTCGATTAAAGCTATAGTCAATACTGTAAATATAAGCTTAATCATTAGTGCGCAATTTACTCATTAGAAGAAGGCAAAATGAGAGAAATATGGCTAAAAGCTGTTGATGTTAGATATTAATATGTGATTAGAGCGCATTTAACTCATTCATCATAAGTGAAGATCATAGGATTGAAATTGAGTGGATATGTCAGATTTTACTTATATGACATGTACTTAATCATCTTTTTAAACTAAACTTTTTACTTCCTTTACTGGGAAGTCACCAGAACTCACAGAGTACCTAGGAAATAACACTTAAATTAAACATGCTCTTTAATTAGCTTTGTGAGTTTTCTAATCAGTCAGACTGCACTTTCAATGCAAACCAAGTTAAAAAGTGGCTAAGAAATTTTTCTATCCAGCTAAATGAGACATAAAACATACATCAAACATTATTGGAGACCCATTGATTGCAATTAATGTGACATAAATTAAACATTCTGAGAATTAATAATAAAAGTCCATGTGACATCAATTTATTGTTGCACAATTATAGAAAGTTTGAGAAAGGTTAAGGAAAATGATCGATTGACATGTATAAACGAGAAGAAAGAAGAGGACGGAAAAGTTTTTCAACTATATGTGTTTATGTGAACTTTAACACCTTTCTCATTTTATAACGACAACAACGTAAGATGATGCGCATTCACATTGACATTGAACAATGGAATAGATGTGCTTTAGAAATAATAAGAATAATAATAACAGTAATGTATTAATAGATGACAACATTCTCATGTACAACTGAATACTTTTCTACTATTTTGTTGCTTGCTTCTATTTTCATTCACCAACCACAACTAATGAAATGAGAATTTCGTGAGTAGATTTTACTCCGTCTTTTAAACGACATAAACAGCTATTTTGTAACAATTCGACGATGTTTCATAACAGAGAATTGAAGAAGATTTCAAACGGCTATTAACGAGATTTGGTTTGTAAAGTTGAAGATTAAGAAGATTTTTTTTTTGGCAATGAAGAGGAAATTCTTACTTTTTAATTGAGTGCAGCTTTCTTTTCATTATTAGCTTGGGCTTTTGATATCAAATATTTTAGATACAGGATCATAATTTAGTGGTTTTAAACCAAGAGTTTACTGCTATAGCTTTAGACCCTACCTTAGACTTAAATCTTTAATTCATCAAATAACTATTGATGATTTAAATCTTATCAAACCAGGTGTTACTTCCTGTCAGACGAGTGCAGTATGTAAAAGCATGGCATTAATTTCACAGCATATAAACCGCGCTAGCCTCATCAAAGAAATCTCGTGATGTCTTTACTCACAATGTTTTGTTTGTATAAAAATCGTAGAAATGCGATGAAAAAAGAAAGAATTTTACGAACACAAACACTTGCTGTAACCGCGCGAAAATTGTTAAAAATAGAAAATTCTTTTTTCCTCTCGCCGCTCGTTAATTCTTTCGTCTATTTTTCCCATTCAGAAAAATTTTCTTCTCTTGCGCAAAATTACATTATGAAATCACTCAACTGTCTGTGGGTTGTGTAGAAAAATTTCACTTGATGACTGTCGAGATATTTTTATGTCTAGTGGGAAATTTTTTTTCTCTATTTTTGATTAATTTTTTTTTCAACTAAGCGTTGACTTGAATGTTACAACTTGCCCTTCTTCAATTAGTTGATGAGAACGGATGCTTTTCAATGAAAATTTTCTCAGATATTTATGGAAGCGACAAGATATTTATGAATTTTTATTTCGAATAATTTGATGATTGCTGGTTGGTAGATTAGCTTTGGACATTTTGAGTAATATTAGAGATGGGAAGTAGGAGATGAATTAATATTGTAAAAAATTTAAATAAACTCAAATGGAAATATAAATAGAGTAGGAAGGAAAGAGAAGAATTTTAAATTTTAACAAATTCTTTAGACTGCAAACATTTTGGGAACAGAAAATTATCATGGGGAGATTTATTGATGTTTGTGGAGTTCCTGGGGATGAAAATTTAAATGTTCAAAGAAAATATTAAACTTATTTGGATTCTACTTCTTAAGACTCAAGGCGTGGGATACTCTCGGGATTAATGCCCAAAAAGCCCTCTCGATTCCACCAAAAAACCAAATTTTCGAACATAACAAAATTAATTTAATTTAAAATTTAATAAAACTACTCAATTAAGATTTATATTCTAGCTTTTATCCTTATTATTGTGATATTTTTAAAAAGAAATTTTCATAAAAAACTTAATAAAAATGAGCAATACTTTCCCGAAGGAATAATAACATCCATCATGACCATCAATTCAAATATAAGATAAAAATTTTCATCGCAATTTTTCTTATTTTTTTTTCGCAACAACAACATGAAAAATTTTTCATAAGAGATAAAATGGCACTGGACATACAGTAGCAAGAGCAAAGATTAATGTTGATTAATGAGCTAAAAACAAGGAATTTACTTTAAGTTCAAGACAGAACTGAGAGATATGGAGAGACTCTTTAACGACCAGCATTTGCCAAATTACTTTTATCTTGAGTGCCTTAAAACTCTCAATTATTCTTTTTCACTTTAGTTTCCAGAGATTTTGTTGAATAATTTTAGCAAATTAATTTAATGTAAGTGATTCAAAAATAAGGAAGAGGTGGATTTAGATTAGTGGATAAAATATTGCTTTGAAGTCGGTTTTAAATAATAAACTGAAAATAAGTTTTAAAATTGAGGACCACAGCATCACACGAAAGATGAACCATTGAGGACATATTCTTCAAATAAGACATTTTTACAACAAAATGTTACGAACTCCTGTCAGAACGAACCCCAAAGACAGTTCATTGTAAATTCATATTTATTGGTCAAATCTAATTCAAAAACTATTATTCATGTTAATCTTCGGGATCAATTTACAAATGACGACCACAAAAAAGAATACTATAAAAAAGAGAGTCACAGTGATTAAAATTCAACGTCGTAAGCAAAAACTTCCTTATTGTTCTATAAAAAATGGATCATCAATATATATATATATAATGTGTGAAGGGCCCAGCCTTTCAGCTGGAGGCACTGCGATTCAAATTAGAACAGAATCTATTGTACCACACCCTTTAGACCTACAGTTTATAGTGGGATCCGAACCACTTGCAAGCTCTGTACATTGCAAAGACACGAGTACGTCATAAGACCTGATGTACCCTGCAATGTACCTAGTCACAATCCGTGTGCACAAGATGCTGTAAGGAAGTCATCCAGATGCTAGTATATCCTTGTTTACCTAGCAAAGGAGGCATATTCTATGCCAAAGACATCAATACTACACCCAACACACGAACCGAGCTTCGTAACTAGAACGGTGAAATGGAAAAAGAGCTTCGAAAATTAGACATGGCCTGGGATTGAACCCAGGACCTTTGGCACGTAAGGCCAACGCTCTACCATTTAGGTCACTGATGCCATTTCACCGCATGGATCATCAAAATAGAGCAGTATTGGATTTAAATCACGATTGCGGGATTTGCGAAACATGAATCCCCTTTAAAAAAAATAATGCGAACTGAATTGAAAAACAAAAGAGATTTTTTTGCAGATTTTTAAATTGCTGACCTAATTTTTTTCTATTTCTTCGAGAAACTCTTTTTTTGATTGCTTCTTGTTTCAAAATTATTTTCTCATCTTATTTGTTCTTTAGAGAAGTTTTTAATCTTGGATTTTAAAAGGGAATCAGAGCTGTTTTTGCGTTGAATTTCTATTGTATTAGATTTAGAACGATGAACTTAATGTGTCAATTTTTAAAATTGCTTCAAGTTTCTTAAGTGGATTTTGTATGATTTTTCGTATGAATCTTAAAAACGTTGTCTAATAATTTAAAATTATAAAAATCATTAAATTGATGAGTTAACTATAATGACTATATGATTATAAATTACTCAAATGGAATGTGGATAGACAAGTGTATTTTAATAATCAATTCCCAAATAGTATCAAATTACAAACTCGTAACTAAAAAATTAATAAACTTTTTTTAAAAATCTCGAAAATCAAGATTTTTGATGATCCGGAAGATAAGAATTCAGAGCTATAAACAAATAAAAGATAAAATTTAAGGTTTTAAATCAGCAAAATATAATTCAAAATTAGTCATCAGCAACAAAATATTATGGCAACATTGACAAAATATAAAATATTACTTACTTAAAAAAATAAAATGATAACTGATTAATGTACACAGTAAAATAAATTCACCGTAACACGATGCGTGACCAAGTATTTTGCAAAAACATACTTTTCTTAGTATATTCAATCTGAGCATCATCTTAAGCCTACAAGAGCTGCCCACTTACGTTAATTATACTCATATACATTATTAATTATTTCACCTTAAAATGCAATTTCATAAAATTCATTTATTTACACCATTAAGAGTCTCTTACTCTTTTCCTCTAAGACAAATACGTAAAAAAATAATCATTATCGTAAATGAGAGCATTGACTTTGAAAGAGAATCTCCACATCCACTTGAATTTCTGTATTCAAGTACTTTCTGTACACAACATTGTATTTCGATTGTCGTTGATCTGAATTATTTTAAAAAAATTTACATTTTATATCCTAATTTAAAATTCATCTCGTGTTCATGCTAGTTAAGGGTTATGCATCCTTTAAGATAGTTTCGTGATATCTTTTAGATAAAGTTCATGATTATAATTTTTTTGTAGTACTTCTCAATCCCCAAAAGATCTAAAAGTTTCACCTTCAGTCGGCACAACAAAAATCAAGATCCGTTAACTCCCGAAAATTTTCCATCATAAATATCACGAAATCCATAAATACTTCCGATTTCATGCTGTTGAAAATAAAATAGAGCAAAAATTATTTTCAACCGCGACTGAAATTTTGCAAGACTATAAGAGAGAAAAAAAGGTCAAAGCCCTTCACGATACACTTTGGAGCTTTATTTTTGGAATAAACATTAAAAAATATTTCTTTTACTTTTCGCAAAAGTTGACTTGAGACGCGAATCAACGACCATACAGATATGTATTTTGTATGAACGAAGAAAAAAATCAGGAATTTCGAGATCCTCTTTTCGCATTTTATAGTGAATTTTTTTAATGTCGAAATTAAATTGGATTAAGTGTATCACTTTGTCTTTTATTTTTATGAGGTCTTTTTCGGGTCGACATACTGTAATATGATGCTTACGTAAGCAAGTTGATGTTGGCTCCTTTATTCAACTTTGCTCAGTTCAAATAAGCTCCATGGCACCCTTTGGATGCGGTTTAAAGCTGGCTTAGCTATGCTAATTATCAACACTACTATGCTGGTTTATTAACATATACAAGAACTTGTAAATGCGCTCAAAAAAGTTTAGAATCACCCTCATCCTCCGTTCAATGTTCAGGAAGATAAATTTGAGATTGCGTGCGTACAGTGCCTTAAAATGCGGAAATTTTATGTATAATATATAATGTACTTTTTTCGTAAACATGTTTATATAATTTTTTTCTGTTGCTTTAAAAAAATGGCATCAACACAGTCGAATGTCAGCTTCACTTCTTATTATTTTTATCATCGTTCATTGAATGCCAAATTGTCTTGAAGAACGAGAAGAAGAAGAAATAATTTTTTTATGAGTTTCTACCTTCAGAGAAAATCAATATTTAACCAATATACTCTCGCTTTCCGTAAACCGTCTACCTACTTTTAAAGGCACAAAAAAAATTATTATTATTATTAAGGAACATAATGGAAGAGTAAGACGAGTTAAACAAGAAAGTCACACTCTTTCTTAATTTGACCTCGCAATATGTTGCTTAACTATAATAAATTAGTCATTGTCCTGTAATTACATTCATTCGGAATATGCTTCATTTTGCTAATTGTACATAAAGGTACGCGGATGTAACATGACTGAAAATGAAAACAAATTTCAACTTTCACTGCCATAATGGATGTTTTTGTGTCTTTTTTTTCTGTTTACTGTAAAAAGAATTCTTAAGGTTGCCTTTTTTACTGTGTAGCTATAAATTATTATTCTGTTTTAATTCTGTCCGATCTTGAAATGTAAGAAAAACATTTCTTCTACTTCCTGCTGTAGCTAAGAGCTTTCTTTTGTGCCAAAAAAGGAGGTAAAGGTGAATAGAATTTAATTAAGAGGATAAAGAAAAACTTTTAATAATGGCTGAAAATGGGTTTCTAAAATAATTTCTGATCTTTTAATTGTTTTAAAATTATTTTAAGACATTAGAAAAATTATCCAAGTCATGATGATGAGACTCATTAGAAGCAATTTGATATTCATGTACTTTTAATATTATTTTGATTAAAAATTAGACCCTTTAATTTTTTGGATGCTTTCCAAGGGAAATATTTGTGGATATCCAATGGATATCATTAAAAATCATTAAAAACTTTCATATAACTTTAAATAATGTCAGCACTTTGGATTAGGATCTTAATTTTTTGTAATCAATCTTTCAAACCACTTCGAATAAAACATCAAACCAAAAGCATACAGCCTTAACCTTTATGTAGTCTTTATGTTGACATTTAATAAGATATCAACCCACTGCTCAAAGCAATTAATTAAGTCCCAAAAAGTCTACATCAATCATGAAAATTTAATGAATGAAAAAATTGTTTGTGTAAGTGAAAGAAAAGTTCTCATAAAGAACAGTCATCCTACACATATTTTAAGGACTTGACTGTTATTCATAAATGACATTCATTTTAGTATTAGATTTGTCAAAGAAAATGCCTTAAAAGCAATTCTGGGATTCATATTCAAAATCATTTAAAAGAACTGTCTTAAACTGTATCTAGAATCACCTGTGAGGCCTTTTAAATTGGAAAAAGGTTTTTCTTTCTCTCTTTGCTGTGAAATATTTAAGCAAGAACAAAAAAATACAATTTTTCATTTTTTCAAGCCTGATCTCTTTTTGATGTTCACTGTCTCATTCATAAAGCTTAATTTTCCTTCCACTGGAAAAATATTCACGATTTTCTTCTCAAAATGCTCAAAATAATAAGGTTAAAGAAATTGAGCTCAAAATCTCTTTGTTTTTGCATCTTCTTAGCATGTTTAGTATTCTTGTCGGTATTAGAATAGATGATGGCTTCAGGTATTCTCTTGTCTACCATCACGTTATTAAATAACATTAAAAATTGAGAGGAATTTGGTTGTTCACTGAGGTAAACATTTGATAATTTTGTTATTCTTTGCCTTGCCTTCAAACGTTTAATACTGGGAGTCCTCGATTTGAGTAGGTAGGTGTTTTGTTCCAGAAAAATCCTATTCAAATCGAATCTGGAGGATCCATAGGATTTAAATTTTACAATAATTCATTTTGAAATTATAATGCAATACAAGCAAAGGCTTATTCATCATTGTGTTTTCTTTCATGAAAATTTGCTTTAATTGCTATTCCTCTAGATTTTATCCCAGCATCTTCTTTTTATTCTCGTTTGTCATTTCTGTACATAAACAACAACAGATTGATGATTTTAAAGATTAATCCAGATGAGTAAAAGAGAAGCTCAAAGTGAGCAAGGGACATGAAAAAGAAAATCAATTAACGCTGTCATGCATTGCTGAAAATTACTTTTTTGTCTCTTTATCTTGAGATGAAAAGTATAATGCGATTCTTCATTAAACAACTTTGTAATCTGCTTTATTCTTTTGGTTCCTTATGTAAAGTTTTGTATGAAAGCATGGTGTATTTTATTAAAGCAGTGTAAAGCCTGATCTCCTCTTTAGAATTTCTTTATTTTTCTAGGGATTTTTAAGAACCAAATATCAAATCTTGTGAAAAGCCATAAAGTTTTAAAATTCTACAGAAAAAAATTCCCGACAAAATTCTAACAAAAACTCTCGCAATGGCTTCATTTTTTCCAATTAAAAAGTCTTCTCTTCAAAATTCTTTAATTTTTTTCTGCTACTTCATAATGAACATTAAGAAGAAGAAATAAAAATTCATTTTAAATGAGTGTTGCAATTTAATTCTGCAGAGAAAAAGATTCCATGAGCTTCTTCATCATAACAATAATGGCAATGAAGGCTCGCTTAATTTTTTTCTTTCATTTTTTTATAATTCTTTGGTCAATTAAATTTAGATGATTCTCATGAGAGCTGAAACTCGTCGTCTGAAACTGAAACAAATTTCCAGTGAAAAATCGTGATTTTTTTATTTCTCATTCCGCTGTATTTACACAGAAAATGAATTAAATGGAATAAATATGAATGAATAAAGTTTGCATTCAATTAATTTTCTGTTCAAGTGATTTATTGAGTTCTTTTGTTGTCTAAATTATAAAAATAATTGGACATAAGTATCATTTATGTTTCTTTAATGATGAGATTTTATTTTATTAACGGAACTGGAGATGTAATGACATGAAATCTGGATGAATTTCGTGATGATTGAAAACGTGAAATGGAATAAGCACGTGCTTGATTGAATTTAATTGAGAGAAATTTTTTTCGAGTGTTAAGGTTGAGATGATACTTGACAATTAGGATGTTGGAAGCACCAAAAACTATATTTGTATTTGCATTCAAGGACAATTGTTAATTTTATGATCAATAATTGAAAACCTAAAGTCATCGTCTCATGCATTAAATTCTTATTTCATGAGGTTATATTTATAAGAAAATAACAATAAAATCTTGTTGTACAACAAAAGGACTAGACATTAAATGAGATTTTATAATAATCCCGAGATTTGCGTCATTAATTCTCATCTTTTCCATATATAAGACGTTTAATATTGCTCTATCCACTTGTAAATGTTTTTAAGGTTTCAGATATGTTTTCATAACTAATGCATTTTATTAAGTTATGTCCAATAAGATGGTTCTGCAAGATTTTTTGATAAACATTAGCTCATTGGGTCGTTCAGAGCTCCAAAAAAAAATTATCTTTGGTATCTAAACCATCTGAACATTTATTACGTATTTAAAATAGTTTTTAAAAAATCAAAAATTTGACAAATTCTATCCAAGGATATAATGTCTGATTTGTAACCATCAATTCTGCTTTAAATTGAATTAAACTTTATTTGTCATACAAAAATAATAAACATTTAAAATAATTGAATGGAATAATAAATACATTCGAGCACTTTATTAATCAATTTATATAAATTATCGTCCCAGGAATTGTATAAAAAGCAGATAATTACGATGTGCTGTAAAAAATTCATTAATGTTTCAATTCGAGCTCTAAAAATTATTTAATGAGTTCAGCTTTAGAATAAAAGAATAAAATCAGTTCAAATGGCTTTATCGATTTTTATTTTGTTATTTTCATCACTATTATAAGCTGTAGTATTCATAACACTATAAATTGATAAACTTTTTGATTGACAATTATTTGGTGTACAATTATAAAATATTAAATTTTTATTATTATCAAAATTTTAAAGCAGAGCTTCAAGTCAACTCGAGATTTTTATCGATTTTGTCTGGGGGCCGTTCAATTATGACGTCTGAAATTAACGGTCATTTTTCAAAAACAAACAATGGATTTCCAGGAATTTCTATTGTTCTTTTCTGTCTGACCCCCCCCCCCCCCCCCCCTGGATGTCTCCATACAAAATTTCGTCGATTTCGAGCTCCGTTTTAAAGCATTTTCATTTTAATCATACTTTAAATTTTTTAAAATCTTCTGTTTTGTATTTGAGATAATCCAACATTATAACACATCAATGTCGAATAATTTGGACTTATTGAAGTAGTCCACTTCTTATCGATAAAAAGAACATTTTTGGTTTCTAAAGCACTCTCTTTGATGTGACCCAATTGCATTAAAATCCACAAAATTCGAGAAAGCTTTATAAATGTCAATTCTTGCACGATAGTTTATTTATATTCATCACTATAAGTGCTGGCAAAGCAATAAGGAAGAAATAAATACAGTCAAGCGAAAGAATGATGATAAAATAAAGCAAAAATATGAAAAATTAATCTCATGGCATAACTGAAAAGAAAGTTCAAAATTATTTATGTTGTGGTATTTTTGATGGTGTTGTGAAGGATTTTAAACAATTCTGGGTTTTTTGGGATTTTTTCATATTTTTTTCAGTACGAATTGTTAATGAATATTTAATCAACAACCTTTAAAAAAGAATCTTCAACTGCTTTTGAACTCAAAATACTCTCCATACTTATACCTTATCCTTTGAAATTTTATATTGTATTACAAGGAAACAATTTTTTGCTTGATTTAAATTTTGTGACATTGTTTCACAAGATTACATTTCCCCAGCACAAAATGAGTCATTTAATCTCGAGCTTATTACAAAGGAAACTTGAACAACAGTCTGTTATGAATTTTTTTAAAGTTTTTTACAACAACCGCAACAAAGAACTTGTAGCAAGCTGTATAAAGATGCAAAAAACTAATTTAGAAAATCGATATTTTATAGACGACTCAGTTTTATGTCAAGTTTATTGACTGATAGAATTTTCTTTAAAGATTATACATCTTCATTTTGAGCTAACGTAAAAATCTGTTGGCAATTTTAAAGACTGGCAAGACTTAAAATCCTCGCAAAATTAATTCAAAGGAACAGAAGTCATTAAAATCCAAACAAAAAATTTATTAATGCATCAACAAAACGAACAACTTGATTTGGCAGCATATAGTATGCTGATGTCATCGACAGCACCTCTATAAACTCATCACAGACATGATTATCAATACAAGTCTGGAATTGCTGTAATAAAGAACGATAGAATCTACAAGTGTTCCATAAAATGATCTCATTTTAATAAAAATGATACACAAATGCTCACTTTTGATGAGCAAACAAGATGAAAACGTTAAATATTTGTTAATTTATTATTAACTTGTGTGAATTTTCTCGGGAACTGATGTTGATATTGAGTAATGTTTATTGCTTAGTGAGAAGTTTTAAAAGAGAATTTCAAAGAGTTTTTTAAAAGTTATTTTTGCAACTTTCTGGTAGGAAGAAGGGAGATAAAGAAGACTGTTAAAAGTAAAACTTCTAGGAAATGTGACGCTATAATTCCAGCTTCTTCTGTCGGAGTTTTTACTAGAGAAGTTTACCCTATTGTGATCTACCAAATGATGTATCTAGTGATTCAATACACCAAGTGTAATATGACTTACAAGTGTCTTTTCATCATTACGAAATATTTGTGTTTCCAAAGCTTGAAAAATAACGACAAATAAAATTTATTTCTGAAAATTAAAAAAATTTAAAAAGCAGTTAAAAACTACAATTTCAGCTTCTTCTTTATTTAAATTATTTTTTAAAAAAGTGAAGAAAAGAGAATAAAAAAAAATCATATTTTATTTCCTCTTGAAAGCGAGAAAAGAAAAATTAGCATTTGAATATTTTTTACAAGTAGAGAAGGAAATGGCAAAGAAGATCATAAAAATTTTATTTCTTGCTGTTTATAGAATTAAAATGAATTTGAAGAGAAAGAGGAAGATAATGTTTTTACAATTGCAAGTAAGAGCAGAAGGAAGTTTGTAGGGAAACGAGCAATTTATTTAAATGTTGCAGTTAATGAATTTTTGTCTAATTTGCTGCGGATGTGTGCTTAAAAATCAGGAATTTTTAAGAATGTCGTTATCCTATTGTTTTATGGGGAAATCTTAAGCAGACGTTGATTAGTGAGTCATAATTTAAGTAACAAAAATAGTTTCCGGTCACACAGTCTCTTAAGAAACAGTCAATCTGATGAACTAAAGCAAACTAGTTTCTATAAATTTTCTCCAACATTGTTTAGAATTTCTGAGTTTGCTAAACATTCCTGCAATGTTTTCTTCATGATATTTTATTCAATTCTATCTGCACAAACACTAAGCACAACAGTCATATAACAATAAAAGTCCATTTATGAATTCTTTTCTGTTCGTTTTTTGTTTCTTTCTTTTTTTAAATACAGCAATTGTTCCTCATCATAAAAGATGAATATTATTAATATTATTATTGCTGATATTATTTTTATTATTATTTATTTGTCGACGTTACCGTCCAGAAGAATTAGTATTTATACATGTTTTACTTTTTACATTGATTAGTGATACATTTCATATCACTATGGGTGACGTAGAATCAAGCTTCTAATCTTCAAATCTAGGTTTCAAATAAACTAAGGCTCTCGTTTCAATCTTCTGTGGGCGTGACGTGATACATTTCAGGTCCGTTCTGACAATATTCCATTATAAGGTAATCTTGTAGCTCTCGTTCCTATTTCTCCCGCTACACTTCAAGTTCCTGATCCGTTCCTTAATCCAACGTTGCCCAAAATGCCCAATTATGGCTTGACTCGTACATTAAGCAGTCGAAGTATCTAAACTTCTGAAAAAGAACAAATTTGGAAATGGCTGGATTCGAACCGACGACCTTCGAGTTACCATACCAAATTTGAGCCAAGCGCCTTACCTATTCGACCAGCAAGGTACTTAACTGCTTATCTTCATCTTTATTACGATTTAAGTAATGCAAAAAAAAGTTTTTTTTTTGTCTCATTCACTCTGACTTTATCTTTTGTGCCGGAGAGAACAAGACACTCACACACTTGAACTTAAGTGTTCATGACATTCGAATTTCTTGGCTTTATCTCTCGCTCTTTCATCCAAAAGCGATGTTTAAAAGAACAAAAAAAAATTAAAAATTTAAGCACATTTTTCGATGAAACAGAAAAGCTCGTACATTGTATAAATCATTCTCTTGATTGCGATATGATATCGTGTATGAAAAGGCATACACGAATTTTCTGTTAGCATGAAGATTATAAAGCCTTGTGATTTTTTTGTAATGCATAATATGCTGATGAAGATATTAAAATATTTAGACCCTATTATTCTGTTCTAGGGCTCAATAAAATGCGTCACATTTAAGATCATCAAAAATCTTCATACTCACTTTAGGCCGCTACTGCCATTTTTTATCTCACCAATCTTTTCATTCTGCAAACATTTTCACTTTCTTCCTATTATTTTTTGCAGCTCGTGAGATGCGTGTAGAATAATTTCGAATCATGATACTAATGAATGGTCGTTTAAACCATTTTTTTCGGTCTTGTGCAGAAACAACATTTGCTTTATTATCATTTAAGTGAGATCATTCATAGCGCAAATAAAAGATGGGATTGCTCATAAATCTGCACATGTTGGAATATAAAGAAAAGTGTTCAGAAATATTAAAGAAATTTCCGGCATCATTTTTCTATGCTGTTTTTACTGTATTAGCTGTAAAATGTCGATTTTTCTCGCAAGTACTCATTTGCAGACATATATGCTCACATATACACATACTTTCATGAATTATGATATCATCGACAAACGCATGCTGTTGTTGATGGATATAAACAGTAAAAAGGAGAGTGAGAAAATAACTTTTAGTATTATGACGAAAAAATGCTGAATGAAGTTGAAGACTATGAAAATTGAGCTCTTGAAATGTTTTTGAGGGGATTTTGGTGCGCGTTTTATTATTGCAGCTGCATTCAAAGGTGCTGAGAACCTAGCAGAAATAAAGATCACTGGATTCTGAACTTAAACTTTCAGATATCTTCCATTTACTACGCCACTGTATGTTTGTTTCAGGTTTGAAGTTTTTCTACAATTCATAAACAATTCTCATATCACAAAACTATAAAGGAACTGATAAAAACTTGTTAGCATGTAATCCATTTTAATTCCTATCCAGACAAAACAAGTCAATAAACCCGCTTTTGTTTCAACAAAAAATAAATTCCACTGAAAGGAATAAAAATCGAGACGAATGTTGTTGATGAACTCATGTTGTGTCAGTCATTTGATAATCACGTTATAAATCTGCCACTGTGAGAGAAAGAACGTGTCATTAAATGGAAGAGAAAATTTCTTTCTTTACTTCATCTTGACTTGATCATTAAATGTACACGGAGTATTCACGTTGCACATTGGTGCTACTAATTGAGATCGATTCTTTATAAAGAAGCAGGGAACTCATTATTGTGCATTTACTGACTTAATTGAAATGGAACTCGACTCATGTTTCACAAAAATATTTACTTTACTTGCAATACTTTTTATAGCTTGCAGAAATTCAATTTAAAGGGTGAAACTTATTAATGAAATTTCATGAGTTGTAAAAATTCCAAAGTGCAACTGATAATTTTTTTGAGTGCTATAGCTATAAGAAATCCTTCAACTTTTAAATGAGCAATAAAAGTTTACAGTAAATTGAAGCAGCTCTTTTTTCATTATCGTATAGAGAATATAAATGATTGGATATTAAATTGAATGAACAAACTGCTTACTTACTGTCATAGGGGAGTATATAACTTAATTATATTACATTTATTATACAATTAGAAAATAAGCTGCAAATCGCATTTGACAAACGATTCAGACCGAATCACTGATTTTAAAGTTGCTAATTTATGTCAATTTATTCAGTTAATTGTATGGAAAAATTGCATTGTTAGAAAATCATGTTAAATCATATGAAACTGTTTTTAAGAAGAGGGGGTCTAAATCCCAGGCATGTGCATTATGAAAACTTAAATGTCATTAAATGCAATGAAATTTCAAGGAAATTATACTTTACACCTTAAACAAAAACTGTCAGCAACTACCAAGCCTATTTACTCAATTGACTACAATTTCTCAAGGGAAATACAATACAAATCGTAATAAATCCTTAAAATTTCAACAGTTAAAAATCACCAGACTGGGAATTGAAATTTTACACATACACCCCATTAAATTGCTAATTTTATGCAAAACACTCAATTATTCAAATGAGCTTATACTGTAAAATGCATTTCTAATGATTAACTAAAGTCTCAGAAATTCAAGTTATTTTTTTTCTCCATTTCCTTTAAATTGCGGCAGATATAAACATTTTCAATTGTTAGAGGCAAAATAATGCACAGTACACATAATATTGCTTTGTTTACTTATTCATGTAACGTAAGACATGAATGCAAAAACAGATATAAATTGAAAATAATACTAAAATGCAGCGATAAGCACGTCCATAAATAACTTTAAATGATGCATGAAAATCAAATGACTTAAGTTATGATTTCTTTATTTTTCTCATGTCTATTTTTATACTTGCAGATAAGAAATGGCGCAAATCATAACAGCTCGTCTAGCAAGAATTGACTCTCAGCCTTGGGGCTTCCGTTTACAAGGTGGAAAGGACTTTGGAACACCGCTTGTAATCCAAAAGGTAAGCGACTATCACAAATGACGACCCTTAGCGTTAAATTGTGTTGCAATCTTGTGGCTATATATTTTTGATTGGTCAGACTGCTAATGTTTATCGATGTCTGATGTTTTGATCCTTAGTTTAGTCTCGAGATATAACATGAATTTCTTGACTAGATTAGGACATCAAAAATATTTCCCTCGAACTTAGTTTCTTGAAATTTGCTCAAATCTATTGATTAATTGGCAGAATTGAGAGTAAAACTTAGTAAACATACTTTGTCTACATTCAAAACCTTAAACGAACTCATCTGATCAATTAAAGAAATCCAGTCCATAAAATTCCACATAAATTTCACTAAAGGGGAACGTCAATAAATTAGATAAGTTTATTACAATACTTTTATCAGACTTCAGCCCGCCTGTTGTGCCTGCATACATTATACTGACCATTTTCAGTCATTTAAAGCAAAAAAAAAGAGACTTGCACATAAAGGAAACTCGACTGGTATTGATATGTGAGATATTATGACTTTTTGAGATGAAAAATGAAAGCATTTAAGTACGAAAAAAAATTTATGTTTTATCGTTGACGCTCTTTCATACTCGACATCCATAGTCAGTAGCAAATCTTTATCTTTAGTGTTGATTCGTGGGTGAAGAAAGAAAGAAACCTTTTCTTTTATATCCATTAAAAAATTTATGTGTCTGCATTTTTTTAACAACAAACAGCACAGTTTGAATTTGTTATTTTTTCTGCTTACTTCTTTTGATCATAAAAATTATAAACGTACATTGAGTGTGGATTGGATGGTAGATATTTGTGTGATAAATTAGTTCAATTTAAAGATAATAATGGAAGCGAAAATTGTTGTTTAAGTTGCTGATGAAAATTCAATGAACTTAACATTGTGTTTATGAGCACAACAGAAATAAGTCAAGTGACAAAATTTATGAGACAATAAATTTAATGACAAAGTTTCAAAGCTTTACGAATTTGTATAAGAGATTATTGTTTGTTTTGGTTTCCGAATGCCATGGCTGGTTTGAGTTTGGGGATCGGAAATACCAAGATTCTGTACAAAATTCTCAAATCATTTCTTAATTTACCTAATGCTAGGTATTAACATATAATTCTATTAAGTAGACCAGATATTAATTTACAAATTAGACATTCAAAAGTTCCTTATAGGTTCACAGGGAATACAATTGTTAATGCTAATAATAACAAAGGAGACCATTATAGAATAATCTCAAGGCGTGGAAACTCAGGATTAATCCTGAAAAATTCCAAAAACCCTATTTAATCCCGAAATTATCCATCAAATGCATCAGGGATTTTTTTAAAGGATTTTTAGGATTTTTCAGGATAATTCCTGAGTTTCCACGCCTTGAATAATCTGTAGCATTATTCGTGAAGTTACTGTCAACCACTAATTATTTTATATAGCACATTTTGTTGCCACTTGCATATATAATGCATAAGCATAAAATGAAGTGTGAAACACCAAAAAAGTGATTCATGCTTGGATTACGTTAGTCCATATTTATGCGGTCGAAGAACTTTTTTTTCCTTTGGCATCACATTTTATGTTGTCATTAAAAATCAGTGAGATTTCTTTATGATTATCGTTGACCTGAGTCTGGATATATGTATGCATAAACTCACATGAATGATAGATGAGGATGAAAACTTTCAGCTGAATTGAAATGAAAAAAAAATTTTGTGTGAATATGATTTTCTTTGCATTCGCATTTGTGAAAGTTTCTTTTATCAATAAATTACGCCTTTAGTAGAATGAACATTTTTATTTTCAATTTTGAACTGCAATAATTTTATTTTTTTTTCGGGGTACATAATGTAATAAATTTGGTGCAACTTTTATTTCTTCTTCATGACAGCTGAAGTTTCAATGAATATTAAAATTTATTCGACTGAAGAAAATATATGCAAAAATGGCAGTGAACGGATGAGATAGAAAGCATGTTAAAGTGCATGGCAGTTCGCTTTGGCGATGCATAAATTGGGGTCAAAATGAATTTTTGACGGTTAAAATGATAATAATTAAATTTTTAAGGATTTCTCGAAGACTGTAGTAAATTTTTGGTTTTATTAATTTTCATGTGCAACTGGGAATCGAGGAAGGTTAATAGAGGATCATTTATGATCATTCAAGTTTTATTTTTTCAATTTTTTATGTGAATTTTTGAAGTTCATTTAACATGCACATGAAAAATTAATTGAGCGAGTTCGGCCCGGATGTGCAAAAAAATGGATGGTTTATGATCTGGAATCACTTTATTCTGTTATGTTTATTATCAATACCATGGTTAAAAAATGATGTCCATAAAATAATGCAACCAGACTACGTGAAGGATCCCAAAACTTCTCAAATCTGACATAATTGTAAATTAATAACTTTTGTTCAATAATAAGTTTATACTCAGCATATCATCTCAAGCATCTCTAACATAATCACAATATTGACCACTTACATAAATAGAATTAAACCACTTATGAGTAGGGTGACCATCTGCGTAGTTTTACAACGGACAGTCCTGTATTTCAAAACCCTGTCCTGTATAAATTTGAAAATTTTGTTCTAGGTCCTGTATTTTTTTCACGAAAATTTCCGTTAATTTTCAAATTTTCCTTTGTGTCCTGTATTTTTTAGGAAATTTATCAAATGTCCTGTATTTTCATAAAAACTAGATGGTCACCCTACTTATGAGATGTAAATGCGGTTGTTTTGTGTACACACAACATTGAACTCACTTACTTCTTTGTGGTCAATAAATCCATGTCATTCATGCGTGTATGTGAGAGAGTTGATCAAACAAATTAAAGCCACTCAAGTTTTAAGATTTATGGTTAGCAAGCCGCATATCATCATTAACATTCTGGTTAACAAATTCAGGGTCAATTTTATTGAATGCGAGTTTTATATAATTGCGAATCTTAATAGTCTATTTTTGTATGAACAGCAATTAAATAATAAATTTCTTACTTTGATATTTTTTTCTGGCAACAAAATAAATTTTCATCTTTGAATATGAATTTCTTCTTTCTCTGTTTTTCGTTTTGATATTTTGCCAAGAAACGATTTCGTAATGAAATGAAGTAATGAAAGAAAGTTGCAGAAAATTAAAGTGAAAAAATGAGCAAAAGAATCGTTCGCTAATGATGTCTAGCAATTCAGTTTAGAAGGTTCATAAGCATTGTAAACTTCCAGTTCTGTTAACCTTTTGTTGCTTTTTTTGTACAAGTTGATTTTGGAAATGGTAGGTTTTAAACCTTCCCATCCAGCTTGGTTATGAGGCTGCCACCCTTCAGGCAAGGTTGTTTTGGATAGGCTTTTAATCTATCCTTTAAAGTATATATCCTGGCACAGGGCTCGGTTGCCAGCGATGTATTTAGCGGTATCATGGGATACCACGACATTTGGTCAGCTTCGGAGTCAGACTTCGGTGTACCCAATCCCACTTTTAATCTTGCTGTTCATAAAAGCTTTGTGGTTTTAAAGTCCCTTTCATGCTTGACGTCATATGTCGATGACCCCAAAAAGAATGTTTCTGTTTGTGAGATAACATTTATAGTTTTATTGTAGCGACGATGAAAGAATTTTCTCTTTCTTGTCTAAATATTTGTGTAACAATGAAGGAAAAATTCATCCTCTATTTTTCAAGCAGAGTTGATTATCTCGTGCTCCACAATCTGTTATATCATTCTCTAGCTTACATTCAGTCATATTACATTTGCCAACACCGAACATTGAAGTTCTCTTTATTTTCTGCCTCATTTTTTTCTGTCTGGACTGCAAATATACAAAGTTGCTGTTATAATGATCATAATGATGTATAAACAAAGTTTCAAGTTCTTAAGAACTTTTTAAATGCACTGACGATGAGAAAGTTTTAATAACGTGTTTTAAAATAGATTCTACTGCACTGCTAATGGTTCCGTTATGATAAAATGAGTTGAATATTTAAAGTTTGTGACTCATTTTATTGGAATGAAGTTGGGATTAAAAATTCAATTATTTTTATATGCAGCTTAAAGAGTTTTGAGATGAAGATAGTTTTTTAAGCTGTTGTGTCATCAACATTGAAATTTCCTGCACATTGTAGATGATATTAAGGGTCATTTGAGAGTTGCCTTGACTGTTATAGTACATTCATTGATATGATCAATAATAATGTGTGAAGGGCCCATCCTTTTAGCTGGAGGCACTGTGATTCAATTTGTAAAGAATCTATTGTACCACATTCTTTAGACCTATAGTTTATAGTAGGATCCGAAGCACTTATAAGCTCTGCACATTGCAAAGACACGAGTACGTCATAAAACCTGATGAACCCTGCAATGTAACTAGTCACAATTCGTGTGCGTTTGATATGATTGCTCTTTTTGAGAAATTGTGAGCATTGAAAGTATTAAAACTATAAACTGCTTTGAAGACTGAGATTAATAAAGCCTATAAAACTGCTTTGTACACAGCTAAAAACATTGTTGCATCTCTTGCGATTTACTTTCCCTTTTTAAAAAAAATTATTTTTATCTCAAAAATTTAATCTACTCTAATTTATTTTCAAAGCAGTAGGATAGCTTTAAGAATTATTAATTAATGAGCATATTTTATGCCCCATTTAAAGCTAAACTCATCTATTAGAGCCATTAATTTTCTTATCTAATAAAGGAATTCTCTCCCCGTCCACTGTCATTCCTCGAGTAAACCTCAACGGTGGTGATTTGAGACAAAAAAGATGTATGTCATAAAAAAAGGTTGGAAGACCAGACGACGGCAATAACAACAACAATTTTAACACTGATGATTTCATATTAACACTTTGTTATGTTCTTTTAGTCTTTGCTGAAGTGAAGAAACCACAACAAAGGAACATAGCAATAAAGAATCTCTTTAATCCCCACATCACTCTATATTTTTTACCTTTTTTCTTGTCTTTTATTTACTTCATCTTCTTCTAAATGCAGTGTAATATGATGATGATTATGATGACTCATATGTTATGGAATGTGAAGAATGATCAAATGCTGAAAAAATGCACTTAATACCGTCTTATTTCATTCCATAATTCGTTCATTCTAAGATATATCATAATATTGTATTCTTTTTCGGGTTATTGATACTGCATGCCCTTATATGACTATGACACATGTTAAAATATTTTCTCATTTTGGTGAGACGACAAGAGGAAGAAAGAAAAAAAAGGTTACAATAAAAAACTTTATGGTTTTTGTTGCCTGCAAAAAAAAAACACTCGCTACAAAAAAGGGAAACAGATAGAATGGAGGTAACAAAGCAATAATTACGGTTTGTTTACAAATAATTTATTGTTTAAATTATTGTCATAGACTTTCTTTCCTTTTTTGTGCAGATTTTAAAGGGAAACAGAGCTGATTTTGCGGTACTTTTTTCTGATCGTCCATGAATATTTGAATTTGCAATAAAAATGTCGTAAAATCAGAGGATTTAAGAGCATCAATAGATTTTTTACAACAATTTTAAATTTGCCAGAGATTTGCAAGTCAAATACATCCACTGCTTTATAGAACCGAAAGTAATTCGGTTAGTGAATTTATTAACTCGTTTAGATGTGTAATCTATGTGACATATCGTAAAATTTTTTAATGATAAGCATAAACATTCCTAACTTATCGCTAAATCGAAAGATATGGTAAAGTAAGAAAAAGAAGGGATATAAGTTTTAAATAGGTAGTCTGCATGGAAAACGAATCTAATCAGGAACCATTAGCGGGTACATCCTAAGTTGTGTCATATTTCCAAGAGTTTTGTACTCTCAAAAAAACAAATATTCAAGCCAAAAGGTCCAATTCTACACCTTAAATCCAAATTTAAGAGTTTCTGCAGTTTTTTGCAGTTTTGCAGAGTTACCTTAATCCTCAATAAATGCGCTTTAAAACTGAGCTATTCTTAGCAACAAAATCTCTTTCAACATACTTTGCCTGATAAATGACAGAAAGTTTTCTTTATTCTTACTTAAACTATTTACAATCAATAAATTTATAAAAGTACACAATGTTTTTGTTGCTGCAATTGCCATTCCCCCATCCGCAAATTTGTAATATGAATATATAAAGAACCGACTGACATTTTTCTTTTTTTTCCGCGTGGATGAACATTTATGAATCCATTGAGAACTGAATATTGATCCGTCTGGTCACTGATGCTACCATCAGCAATCAATACTTCTTCCTGTTTTTATTTTTAAGCAAATAAAAAAAGAAAGGAAAAGTTTTTGTCGCTTCTTGTTTGTTCCTTACAAAGTTATTGCATCTTGTGGACGATCAAAAGTTCATTGAACATTCTGCAATAAATATTTTATGCATTCTCAGATTGCAATTATCGACTGTCCCTCTTTTATCATTGAATGAAATATGAGAATTAATTGAACATTAAAGAAGATTATTCGAGATTAATGTTGACTTGCTGGATATTTTGATGACTTTTTGGAATTAATTGAAATCATTTATATTGATTTCGAAATGATCTTACTGAAAGATTATGATAATGATTAATTAAGTATGATGACTGATGTGGTTATTGTTAAAGGATGCTTCATTTGTGTTTGATAATTCAATAAAAAAATTTAAATTTAATGATTTTTTATTGATATTCAGATTAAAAAGCACTTTAAATCTGATGCTGTTTCAGAAACAATAAAAATCTATTGAATCTTATCCCTAAACCAACAGAGTCTGATTACACATGAATAATTTTCCTAAGAAAATTCATCGAATCAATTTTGAGTTCAATGATCTAAAATAGTCTTTATGAAAATGATGTCCATGATTTCATAGTTGATGAGTGCCTTTTAGGCTTCAAACAAATAAAGTTTAACTAGAAATTTGGGGTAAGAGGGTGTCAAGAGGTCTCAAACAAAAGAATTTCTAAAAATTGCATTTTTATTTTTTAAGGTCTGGTTTTTAAGAAAGATTAAGGATGAATAGTTTAAAAATTCCAAAAATCAATGTACATCATTTACGAACAGCTCCATTCATTATTTTCCCAGAAGGGATTCTCCATATTTCACAGTTGAGCTCATTCTATATCAGACGTTTGGTTAATTAAAGAAAAAGACATGATTTGGTTAGTCAGCAAATTGCTCCTAATTTTCTCTTCAATCAGTTTTTCTTGTAATCCCCCCCCTTCATGTAAGTTCTCTTACTCAATCATTTTACTTAATTTCTTCTTTGTAATCTTGCCCAATTTAACAAAAAAATTAATCTTAGAAGAAGTAAAAGCAATTCATCAAATCAGAACATTACAAAGATTCAAGCTACAAAAAAAATTCAATCATTTTTCAATTTCAAAAGAAGGACAGTGGCACAAATTTTAGCTCAAACGTCGCATGGCGCCAAATTCTCTTTTTAGTATCCACAGCAACAACAAAAAAAATTCTTTCTATGCACAAAAAATCTCCAAAAATAAATAAATAAATTTAAAACGAGAATAAAATCTGTGAATTTATTTTGAGAGATAAACAGACCGAAAAAAAATAATTTAGAGCATTAATGCACATTTTTTGTGTAGCTTTTTTATGGCTAGACACGATCGACATTCAATTTGTGTGTGGTGCATCAACATTAATTTTTCACATAAAAAAAAGAGAGAAAACCGAAGAATGAGAACTGATTTAAAAGGAACAAGAATGAGACACAACAAAAAAATTGTTTTATTTCATTAAGACTGCAAATGATGATAAATTGCGATCCGCATAAATAACTTCGACTTTTTGTTGTCTCAAGAACAAGAAATAAGACTTTTCGATTAAAAAGCATTTCTGTTAAAAGAGAGGAAAAAAAGACGAAGACCTTGAATAACAACAACGGCAGCGCATGCAGTAAATAAAAATGAATCTAAAAGAATTGACAAATTCATCAATCATCGCACTTCCTTCTCCATTCTTTGTGCTTTTTTTTCTTCATATTCTTCTTACACGTTCCGTCCAGCTGTGAGTACTCTTTCCATTCATTGACTGACGTCTGATGTAGTTTGCGTGCAAAAATTTCATCTCCATTGTTTTATGTCTTCTTTTGTGAATTCTTGAAAAATTAGAACGTTTTCTAGTTAATTAATGCATAAAATGATTTGTCTACCTGTCAGTTCCCACAGGAATAATTTAAGAGAATTATTTTTGCAGGTAGAAGAAGATCAGAACATGAATGTATACCGAACAAGTTCAGTAGGAAGTCTATGAATTATCATCAATCATTTTTCTAGTGACCAGACTTTGTAGGATTTCAGGCTTGATGAATTCAGACTTTTTTAACTGCCTTAATGTTTCTAGATCAGCTTTAGAATAGATAGAGCTGTCTTAAAAATAATAGAACAGTTCTCTTACTTGCTATATTCATTCACCATTTCTTCTTAGTTTTGACTGCTTTTCATGGTTGCGAGACGGAACAGTCAGTTAAGAAGAACAATTCTGCTTGTGAGTTTTTCGCATAAAGTTTTATTTCGGTCATTGAAAGTTCCATTAAATGTATTTATAGATGGAAGAAGTGTCACGCTATCTGTCTTCCTGTTCCACAGAATCTCTTCTTTGCAATATTCATTTCCTATATATGGCAATAACAAATGAGACAAATATTAATGTATGACTACGTTTTAATAGCCACTCTCAGATGTCCATTTAGATAGTCATCAATATAATGAACCTTGGAATTTCCTCACAGTTAGTCACAGCATGTCAAAAAAGAGTTTTTTTTTTCTTTAAAAATAGTTTACATCCACACAGACATTGCATGTGCCCTTAACTAAATTGCACATTTGAATATGAAATAAGAGAGCCGAAAGTTTACCGATGCATGCAATATGAAAGATATAGATCATTAAATTTATGAATGAACTGCCTCACTTGTTTACCTTGGCAGGCCTCACATTTCTCACTCTTTAAAACAAACATTTTTTCTGCCTTTGCTACTCTCATTTATTCTCTATCGTTCTGTTTACATTTCAAGCACGAAAATTAAATTGCAGGGATTTTGGACATGCAAAAAAAAATATCTCACTTTTCATGCTTCCTTTTTGTTCTTTTGCTTGCTTGTTCGCTCCAATTTGTACGTGATGTTTTTACAATTCTTTCATTCTTTTGGCACTGCTTGTTGTTATCTATCTCAACTGTTGTGTGACGGTAAAGAATGGGAAATTAAATTTACTTTTATTTCATGTGTTTATTATTTTTTATTTTATTTATAGCACATAGAATTTTCTTGGCTTGTTTCCGTTGTATTTTCAAGGAATGTTTATAAATGCCGTCTACCTGAAATTGAAATTTTAGAAATCTCCACTCTATAGCTTAACTTTAGGGTCTGCTATAGAACTTTTTATCTTTACTGTTGCCAAATAATTTATTGAGCTCCTTCTGTATGGAACTCCTTTAAAACAAATAAATAACTAGCATCATACTGGACGTAAGCCAACCCTAGTAATTTAATTTTTTATTTATTTGAGTAAATGAAATGTTTAACATGCACTAGCAAGAGCAAAGAAGAATTTTTCGCATTGAGGTGATTCGTGCATGAAAAAAAAAACTGAATATAATTAATTTTTGATGTATGAAAATTTATAACAAGTGTAAACATAAAAACACGAAAATTAGTTTCATGATTTTTTATTGAGCTGATCAATTTTTAAATAAATTATAGATTGACAATCCCAGAAAATTTGCAGTCATGCCTTAATTTTTTTAAGAACAATTAAGAATTTTCAAATTTATTTGATTTTTAATTTAATTGTAAAATCTAGTCCTCGATGATACAAAAATAAAATCATCAGGAAACTCGAATCAAAACAGCACAAAACTTCTCATTTCATTCAACAAACACAAAAATGTTAAAGAGTTTAAAATTCTTTCCATTCCTGATTATCATCTTCTTCCATAATTAGATTAAATTAATGACTTAAAATTCCGTGCAAGGAATTAAATTATAATCTAAAAACCAATATCACCTTAAATTGCTGGTTAAGTTATTTACATGTTATTGTACGTCAATTAAGACACTAATGACTGGATTGAAATTGACATTAATTGCAGGTAATGATGTCGATTTATTTACCAGTCGAAATCCGTGAAATTTAAAAAAGTTTATGCAGGTAGACACAATGACCTTAAAAGGAATTTTCAATTAAAAATATATTTTTTTTTCAATCATCAAAAATTGTTCAAACAAATCTTAAATCTCTTCAGTAAACCACTTTGAGACACTTTAATCTGTCTCCCGAAAATTGAAATTTCTTCTTTTAAGACTTCATGCTGATTAAATTTAAATCTCAAATCATTTGCAAAATCTCATTGCATTTTGTATTTGAATAAAAGAATTGTCATTGAGACAAAAGGAATAACTACTTCACGTAATTTTATTTCGTAGATGTTAGATGCAGATCCGTACCCTTTAGATCTCATAATCAAATTAAGCTTTATTTAATTAAATATTCCTCTTGAGATGTTGAAATTAAATTTAAAGTTGTTAGTCAAATTTTGAGGATTTTATTTTTGAGTCTTAAATGCTAGAATGGTAAAATGTGATTCTCATTCATTTCTTATGTGATATTCCAGACATACGGACCAATTCAAAAATAAATGAAACCACATATAATTCATATTCAAATAAACTTGTCATCAGTCTCCGTTTTCTTCATGAATTCAGGAAATCTAAAGATGATAACAAGTGACTTAAGATTCATTTATCAGATTACTAAGACAGTTCCTGCAATTTTGTACATTCGTTCCTTCATTAGAAATTCAAATGTGTCTCAAACAAAGAATATAAAATTATTTCAGTTTGTTTAAATTGCAAATAAAATTAAATTTCTGACCTGATGTCAATGGTCATCCTCAACATGCAAGAAACATTTTTTTCTCTTCTTCATTCTCCTCGTTTTTTTTGTAGAATTATTTTCAAGTGAAATTAAATCACATGAACAGAACATGAATAATTCATTTGCGGTGCATTATGTTATCACAAAATATACACACAAATTGTTTTTATGTCTCTGTTTTCTTTTTCCCATTCATTTGACACCGAATGTGCATCGAAATGAGCGAAAAATGTGAACATTTAAATGCAATTTAATGCCCATAAATTGCAATTTGTAGATTTCCTTTTCTGTTCCACACTCGAATATGTTTTTGGTTCAACATTCCTCATTTTGCAAATGAAATTTGAATGCCCCTTAGAATCGAACTTTGTGGGGGAAACTTGAATCCTCAAAAAGGGTTTTTTTTTGTAGGGAATCAATTGTTTTTGAACTGCTCTTTTATTGTCCATTAACATTTACATTTTTTTGAGTATCACAAACTTCAAACTTGTTTGAAAATCTTCTGATTTGTTTTTCTTTTGCTTTGCCACGGCTCCAAAAATTCAGTTTTCTATGTAACCTAACCTTCAATTTTTCACTTAGTATCCATAAGAATTCCTTCAAGGGATGTTGATGCGTAGTTTTTTAATTCTGATTAACAAAATGAGGTTCCATTCCTAAATAAGCAAATTCTCACATTTGATATTTAATTTCATAAAAAAAACTGTTCAATTTATTCATTCTGTTCAAATATGGACATCGAACATCTAGATTCATTTGCTGTGCCAAAACCGATGTTGTGTTTAAATTTTAAATATGTGTCAATTAGGGGCAAGTATATAATCAAAGTTCAATACGTATGTAATGCAGGTTGACATGTTATAATTCGATTAAATTACTCCTGAATTCATTTTTGATTTATTTACACACAATTTCATGCAAATATTTTGAAACTCATTTAAATAATTTTCAGAATTAAATTCTTTTTTATGGTCTACAAAATCTATTTGCTTCTGCGGCTATTCTTTTGTTCTTGCATTTAATATTTTCTGAATCAGAAATTGTTTAATAAATTTATAGAGTAGTTGACATTCTGTGGAATAATATCGACTGCTTGGTTTATTACATTGACAATAATTGTGCTGAAATATGCAGCTAATGTGTTGATTTTGGTTTATTTTCAATTAAGCAGTCTACAAAGTTTTGATATGGTTTATATTTTTTTTTTGTGAAATTCAGGATTCTTATTTATAAAATCAATCCAAATGTCCAATAATGCCGCATGAAATCTATATCCGATTCACCGTACATCCAGTTTTTAATGATCATTATCCCACAACATAACTGAATGTGACAATATAAACAACAATAAAAGTGCTTAAAATCATTTCACATTTCCCACAATATGTTCGTTCCATGGCAGAACTATTGGCTCTGTAATAAAGCTTTCATGTAGCCTCAAACTGGATTATCATAGTGCCGTATTTCACTGTGGGATTATCAGTTCCATAACTGCAGATTCAAAATTTAAATTTTTATTTTTATTTGCAACCTGCTTTTTGCTCAACCTTTTTCTCGGTCTGCTTGTGACTTGTGGCTTAAAATTCTTTTGCTCATATGAGATCAGACAATCTTTGTGCATATTCAAGAAAAAGTTTGTATCTCTTTTTTCGCTCGTGCAGTTTTTGGCTCCGTCTTAAGCTCATTAAAGAATTTTAAGGATTGAAACAAAAAAAAATTGTACATAAGGTATGAAGGGTTGCTGCTTGCTTGAAGATTATATGGAAGTATTGATTAAGCCATTCATCAGATTATAGGGTTTCATATGTATTAAATCTCTATAATCCTGTGACTTTTTCAAGATGTGTTGTTTTAAAATTAAGTCTGCAACAAAATCGGCTGGAAATTCCACTTAAAGATCCTCAAAATCAATAAAATCTCGACAATAATGAGCATAATTATTCAATATTCAGGATTTAATTCCGTTTTCCTATGAAATGTAAGTCCGCATTAATTTAAATTCCGTTAAAAATAATGTTGTAATCTTCTGATAATAAATAAGCATTTACCGAAACAACAATGTTCACCATAAAAGCCGACATTCCCCATACATACTGCAGAAAGATTTACAAAAAGATTTTTATTTTTCGTTATGTGGAAATTTCCTTAATGAATCTCACCAATAAATCAAGAAAAATTACGATGAAGATATAAATCTCATTTTAATTACTTTTACTTCATTAGAGCCTTTAAGTAAAAATCCCCATTTTTCGCCATTACCGTTAATAAGCAACTTATGAGACATAATTATTCAGCTATTGTTGAAAAATCAAGATAAAAAAGTGAAATTTCTAATTAATTTGATTTAAAAATTGACACATATGCGTGGAACATTAATTAAACATATATCTCTGCCGTTGACTTTCGTTATATCGCACATCATTAGCAATTATATGCTGATTCATTAACAAAGCAACACCTTTTAATTGATGACGATGATTTTTCATTGCACATCCACTGCGCCACACACGAATGAGCTTGAACATGAAACTAGTGATGGGTGCTCATTGAATGTTGCAACTTAAAAGGATTCCTAGACTTTGATAAAATGTAGATAAAATCTGGAAAATAATTTATACTTAAAGAAGACGTTAAGACTTCTGTTAGCTCAAAATCTCAAGATAATCCTTAAATAATGACTACTTAAAAAAATAACAGACGATAAAAATTATATAACAAGAAATAACTATAAGTAAAATCATGTCACACATAAAATGTGATGTGATCAGCAGAAACAACATGAATCATAGTCAGATGTGAACGTAAATACAACAATGCTGCTTGTTGTCTAGCCTTAGTCGCAATCATATGCAAAATCGAGTATATCTCTTAAGTGATGATTCTCTTCATCTCTTCTTCTTCATTTTAAAGTTGAAATAGTCGAGAAAGAAGAAAAGAGAAGAAAAAAAAAGTCATATAAAGTGGAATTTCCAAGACGCGTCGAGACTGTTTAGTGCTCATAATGCGATTATCTCGAAGAAAATTGAAAGCGATAGTTGTGTGTAAGATTGACTTTGTGGCATGTTCATTTAGCCTTAAGAGGTTGCTGCTGCTATGGCTGCTCCTCTCGTCTTGTGTTATAAAGTTAAATGCTTTCATAATAAATATATAATTAACATGCAGTTTAAGCAATATTTTTACACATTCAATTACTGCTTATTAACCCAGCTAAATGAAAATTAATCCTAATTGATGTTAATGATAAAGTGAAAAATGAGATTGAGTGTTAGAACGATACTTGTGCATTTGAGATAGACTTACTACGCAGGCGTGTAGCCAGGGGGAATATTGGAGGACAAATCCCCGAACGTAAACAGAAATTTCCTTTTTATGCTAGGGTTTTTATGAAAAAATCACAAAAATCCCCCCCCCCCTCCCTTAAATTTTTCTATACAAAAATTTTTTTGTCCCCCCCCCCCCCCCTCTTCAAATTCCTGGCTTCTCCCCTGTTAATACGAACTGAAGAAGACATTCGTGACACAACTGGATCAAAGTATTCAAATATTTTTGGAATCTTATTTTTTTTAACCAATCAAGGGTCCGTTCACATATGACGTAGAGGGAGGAAGGTCAGCAAGAAAAGAACAATAGAAATTTCAGGAAATTCATTGTTCTTTTTTGAAAAATGATCGTTAATTTCGGTCGTCATAAGTGAACGACCCCCAATTGATTTGAGCATTATGGCCTGCCTGGGTCTTTTATTCATCACAACTCACACAAAACACCGAGAAAAAGGAATGAAACAGTCTTGTTTAAAAAGGCATACAAGAAATTGAACTAACAAACATTAAACCGTAAAAGCTATAATCACGTCGTTTTAATGTCCATAAGTTTTCATTTTTACTGTACAAACAGAAGAGAGAAAGAAACAATGACAAAACGATAGATAAAATAAGTGAAATCTCAAAATGGCAAGGATTTTGATAAAAGCTGAGTTAAAAGCTACTTATGAAGGTTTTGTTTTCAATAATAAAACTTTTGGTTTTATTGATCGACCCTTGACTGGAATTTTCGAAAGATATTTTAAATTACTTGATTTTGGTCATCCTCAGAAAATCAAATGTATTTTCTGGTAAGCTTCAATGGTTACATCATTCGGTCAAAATGTTTAATCCGTAACTGTCGGTTTAAATGAAACAAAGATCAAAGAAATGTTAATGGATTTAGAACAATTGTTAAGCTTCTTTTCATGTTTTCTTATTGTGCACATAAAATTCAATGACCTGATGAAATGGGGAATAATAATTGAATTGTCAGCAATTAGCAAGAAGTTCTATTTTACAAAGTCATTATTTTAATGATTTGCTTAATGAATAAGCAATTTTGCAAGTACTAACAAAGCATTTCCAATGAATTTACGAAGCTAAAATTGCTTAAGCTACTGAAAATGATATTTATACAGCAAACGTATCGAATTTCATGTCTTTTAAAAATTATACAATTTTCCTTCTTTTATGTTGTGCTATAAATCATGAACAAAAACTTCAATCAATTCCACCCACAATTTATTTTTGCACCTTTAAATGTTCATTTTGGAAGAAGGCGAGAATATTCTTTCAATTCATTTCACGTAATGTCCATAGTCATTGCATCTTTGGGTTTTGTTATGAATGGAATAAGTAAGAAATATTTTGGAATCGATTTACGACTGAAATGTGAAGTACTTTGGGAATGCTGAGTGGGATTCTATTGTAAAAAAGAACATTATCGACATTAAGCACTTCCTTACTTACTTCGCTGGTCGTAAAGATCAATTGTGTTCCATGACCTCCCTTAGTCGTCCCCTAAAACCAGTTCTAACTCTGGCTACCGTCTGCCAATTGCCAATTCCAACAGCCTCTTTCCATGAGTTCTTTGGACATTAAGCACATCAATGTTAATTCAAGTAAATTATTGAGCAAATCTAATCAAAATGAGTGTTGTGATTGGACCTAAGACAATATTGCCATTCTACTTCCCATCCAACAGAGCAAACATGCTAAAATATGAAAAATGTGCCAAAATTTTTCTTCTGAACGAAACGCTACAAAGTTTTTATTCTTTTCATGTTTGTGTTTGTCATGAAAAATTGCTACAACAATTTTTTCGCTCTTCCGTTCTCGCCACAATAAACATTTAATTATATCTCCATCTCACTTCCTTTACATCTTCTAACCACCAATTCGAATATTGCCTTTTCTTTTACATTTAAAGTATATAAAAGAATTGGAAGAAAGGCTGACATGATATGACTTAATGAGTTTTTGAACAGTTTGATGGTATCCTGGTTGAATGGAAGAGAAGAAAGTGAAGAAGTTTGCAGATTCTTTTCGCATTCATACAAAAGTTTAGCTTCATTGAGATTGTTATCGGATACTTTTCTCTCATTCTCTATTGTGCATTGAATAATGCTTCTATAAAGTTTGGAATAAAAATATTTTGGTAGTCATCAGATACTTAATGGTGTCATAGTGCAGTTTGAAAGTTATTTGAGTCAGTGTCGTGTTTTAAATATGAGTTTATACCTTTATTTGAACATGAGATGATTTCGTGACAGTTTTGAAGTTTGAAAAATCAATTTTAATGCAAAAAGTTTTTCAATTTTTCAGAAAAATATATTGAGCACATATTTGGATCAACTCAAGCAGGGAAACCTATTCTCCAAGGTTCCATATAGATTAAAGTTTATGATTTATAGTTGGAAAGCTTCAAAATGTATCATACTTTTAAGCTGAGAGAAGAAGCTAACCCCAATATAAACCAATAATAGATAGATAGAATTAGATGTAGGGTTCGTTATACACGAAAAGGCACTGCGATCATAGATCTGTTGTACCATCCCTTTAGGTTCAGCTATAGAATTCCAATGTCCTTAATAAATCCCACTAAGTCCAAATAGCGCTGCTTCCTTATGCCACCTATATTGACAACATCCTCCTTGAAGTGTTTATGGCGAAAAGCACATAGTGACTTACAGTCACATAGAATTTTTGCCATGGTCTCCTCAGCTGTACTACAAAACCTACAAAATTTAGAGTTACTCAAATTGAGCTTAACAAGAAAACTATTGATACTCATGTGTCCAGTCAAAGCACCAATTAAGATGCTAAGATCCCTTCTTATCAGTTTCAATGCATCATTTAGGCTGTTCTTGTTGGTAGGGCCTAGCAGATTTTTAGCTGTCACCAATAATAACAAAAGTCGATTTTATATGTCTGTAGATTTTCCTTTATGTAAAGAAATTAAAATAAAATTGTTCCCATCAATTCAAGCGAATCAGTTCTTTATGCCGCAAAAAATAGAACTTATTATTCTTATTTTTTGTTTGAAGGCATCAAAGCTTTATGCGGAAACTCGTTTTTATTACTCCCATCAAAAGTGCTCTTCTTTCTGTAATAAAAAATTTGAACAAAGCATCGAGAAAAGTGAGAACAAAAAGTGCAATCTTCTTCGAGGTGCTTAAAAAGACTTATTTGATACTTTTTTTAAACTCGAGGAATCAGTTTTGAAGAGAAATGTTCGTAGAACAATAAATTTAATGAAATTTTTGATTGATGCCTCACAACCGACTCTAAAAGTTTTCAAGCAGGAAAATTGCTTAAATATAGACATTTCTTCATTCTAGTCCATTTACCATACGCAAAATAATGAAAATTTACGCACTCGCATTCATTAATTCATTTTCAGCACACAAAATTATGTTCTTATTGCATGCACAAATGTAACAAGTACACCAAATGAAGTTCAATGAACGTTCGCTATCCACAGTGTACACAACTTTTCTGACTTTAACGATGATCGAAGGAGAAATAAGAGAATTTTTGTGTGACATCCCCGCAAGTGCTCTCACGAGTGTGTAGGAATTACTGTCATACGGTAATTTAACTAAAAGTCATGCAAACACTTGATGTTAATGGTTCTTTTCTCGGATGCTTTTAACATCTATTGAGGCTACTAGATACACGAGTTTTTCATTCGGTTCTAACAGTTTTGTCATGTAAGCTTACTTCAATTTGTGCACTTGATTTGATTTTTTTTATTGCAAAGCATGTTTGTAGGTTGGGAAAGTTTGTGACACGAGGAATGATTTATGAGTTAAAAAATTTGTGGAATGTTCTCATACTTTGCTTGGTTTAGATGTTTAACAGTCATGCCTGTTAGCACAGAGTCCTTGAACGTGTAGCAAATTCTAAATTTAAATCCAATTTGTTAAAAATAAGTTGTGGGACTTAAAGTATTAATGAACCCGAAAAACCACGACTAACAAGATTAGTTCCTATTAACTCATCTTCCACCAAAACAACCCCATTATAATCTATAGCCAACGCAAAACTCTCTCTTAATAATCGTTAATTACATTTTCATGTTCAGCAAACTCAAGCGTCTGAGACTATAAATGAATTAGACTTAATTTATATCATCATAAGCTTTTACAAAGCAGCTTCTTTTCATTTAACAAAATATCTCCAAATTTACCATCCAAGTCATTACTCAAGGGACATTAAGCACGAAATAAGACCATCATAATCTTCATACAAATAAGTGAAAATGCACAAAAAAAAAATCTTCCTCTAATTGACTGACTTCTTTCCACAGATACTTGTCTTTTGTCTTCTCCAGACGAAGACTCTCACTCTCTTTTGTCGAAAATCTGTCCGATTAATGCAGCTTTTATTATCTCAGATTTAAAAAGTCGTTTTCATCGCTGAAGGAAATGAAAAACAATCAATGGACTTTTGATTATGTTTGTCTACATAAATTTATTGTTTACGTAAGAATCTCTTTTGTTTTTGTGAAGAAAATAAAATAAATGATTTTTAAGCTTCGCCCACGCTCAGAAGATGCATAATATTATGACGGACCAGTATGGAAATGGAAATGTTTACGAATTGTTGACCGGATTGGTTTTGTGGATTAAAAGCAGTAATATTTGGTTGAAACTGATTAAAATAATCCAACGACTGCAAACAAAGAAAACTTCAATTAGATTCGAAAAATTCAAACTGAAATTCGAAAAATTTCGAACTGTTTCGAACTGTTAAATTTTTTAAAAAATAAATGATCGTTAGGGAATTAATAAAAATATATTTATTATAGTTATTTTTTGAAGCAAAATTATTCCTTTTATGTGCTAATCGACTTTGAAATTGAAATTTTACTCTAAATTCAATAAAAACTTTTAATAATTTATCAATTGTATCTTGACAATGTTCAAAATCGACTTCAATTTGTGCAATTACTGTATTGATGAATTTCTGGTTAAAGAAAGGATCAGAACATAAGGTAAAACAATTAAGCTGTCTATAAATAAATTCAAGAATACACAAGAAATATTTTTTTACAACAATATTCAATATTATGCAATTTAAGAAATTCAATCCACTTATCTTTATGCACAGAGCTTTTTGGAAGTTCAAACAAAGGTATTTTATTGGTTTTCTTTCCTTTACAACCAGTAATTACACAATTTCTGACCATTTTAAAAAAATGAAATTTTATAAATTCAATAAAGACTAAGAAATGTAAACAAATATTTTCAACGGAAATTTTAAATTCAAATCAAGTTCGAAAATGAAGTACCTATTTCCGAAAATGAGTTCTTGTTTGCAGTCGTTGGAAAATAATAATACTAGATGTAGCTCCGACTTTTTTAATTTTGTTGACCTTTCCTATATTTTTAATTGTTTTTTCACCCTAGTTGTACTTCAAGCTTCTGTTATTTTATAGTTCTAATAAAATTTTAAACTTTTCCACTCCAAAAATCTTTACGACTTTCAGTAAAATTAATTAATTTATAAAAAAGATTTTTTACTAGTCCAGAATAATTTAGTTGTACTTTTTTATTTTGTCATAAACGAATGTTAATGTCTTTCTCTACGGACAACGTTGAATTTGTTATTTTAATTTAATGCAACTTCTTATTCTTCTTTTAAAAACATGATTTACCAAATGAAAAAAAAATAAAATGTTTTCAGCGCTTTCATAGCACTTGTGGAACGTGTGTTAACTAATTTTATTAGCAACGACAAGAGTTGTAATTGTCAGCACATTCCTTGTGTTATGAAGAATTTTTCTTGCTAATTCATTTCCATGTTGAGAAAAAGAAATGAACAATAAGCAACTTCTTTTATATTTTTTTGGGAGACATTCCGGAAATGCCGATGATTTCGCGAAGATTCTTTTTAAATATTTAAATATATGTGAGATTTAGAAACCATAGAGTACAAAAATTGGGGATATGATCCCCTTAAAAAGAATCTTAAGAGTTTCTAAACTATTGAGTCTTATAGCTTTTGCTTCAATTTATTTAAGTGGCTTTGGAGCCGTTTACGTAATAATGTGTGAAGGGCCCAGCCTTTCAGCTGGAGGCACTGCGATTCAAATTAGAACAGAATCTATTGTACCACACCCTTTAGACCTACAGTTTATAGTTTATAGTTTATAGAACCGAGCATCGTAACTAGACCGGTGAAATGGAAAAAGAGCTTCGAAAATTGGAGCCGTTTACTTATTACGTCCAAAAAACATGATTTCTAGAGCTCCCACCCCCTCTGTCACAAAATTTCTGTGGAAAAATTTCTATTATTTGAGCTGTCATAAAATTCTAGACACCCCCCCCCCCCCCAAATGTTGGACAGCGTAAGTGAACGGCCGCTTTTTAAAATCTGTTAAAAATATTTCAACAAGAAAAAAACCCTTCTTGGAAGCCTCAAAAAATGAAACCCTCAAAAACACTCAGTATCTCAAAGTTTTATTATGCATAACTGATTCAATTCTCCTCTCCATTAAACAATATTCAGCTACAACTATCTTGTTATCAAAAGAGTTATGTAACAATTGGTAACAACAAAAAAAAAGTCAAGAAATTTCTTACATTTTTTGCCCTTAAATTCCAAGTTAGCAGACAAATAAATTCTCAGGATAGAAAAAAAAATATTACGAGATATGCCAAGAGAATAAGAATAAAAATTTACGTAGAGGCTTTTGCTTGAGATACATCTCAATTTTTTATCGCGTTTCTTGAAGTTGAAACTGCGAAACTTCTTTTCGTTATCGATCGATTGATCTGACGAGCAATTTACTTAAATTTTTTTATTGCTCGAATTTTGTGCAAGTGACAATCATGTAAGAGTCAGAAAATTAAAAAAATTGAGAGAGTTGAAGAACAAGGAAGTAAGCGATCCTTGAAATTGTATCGGATAACAATTAATTTATTAAAGCGCAATAAAATGGCGTTTATTGTCGTATTTTGCTTTCGCTTTTTCATTATTTCTCCGTGAATGTTTTGCTTTTATTTGTTTTCTTCTTCTCTGTTGCTGTTGTTGTTGCTATTATTGCATATTGTTGGAGCCAGGGTTGTTTCTTTTGTCTTGCAGACGTACCAAAAATGTTTCCCAAATAACAGATAAAATCATGAAACAGTCCTCTACACAACTGTCATCGATATTCCCTAGCTAAAGTCGTTCCATTGATATCAACCCTGTTTGGAAGTATTAAAAGTTTATATTTACACAATGACTGAGTGTGAGATGTTGTGAAGTTTAAAGAATGTGTTTATCCACTGAGGTAAAAGTTTAATGAATTAATAGTATTTTCTTTCTGCTGTACAGTCTGGCAATTAAATGAATAGTAAAATTATTTTTTATGAGCAATAAGCTTCATTTTTCATCAGATTTTAAGAGTATTTAGTTAATTGAAAATGCTATTAAATGGAGATTGGTAAATATTTGAGAATTGCAAAGATATATTGCGGATGTTTATACATGCTGATTTGATTACATAAGGCTGTTTTTATCGAGATATTTTTATTAATGAAAGATTATCTAATTCTTTAATTTATGGACAGTTTCAAATCCTGCACAATTAACCATTTTTCATAGACTTTTATAGTGTCGCAAGCATTGTACAGATCCTTGTCTTTGTCCTAAATAGAGAGATCAGCCTCTGGTAGGATTCAGCCCCACTTCTTCAAAAAGAGGGTTACGAATATCCAGCCTATAGCCTAGCCACTTGGATTCACACTCTCACACTGATTTATTTCAATACACTTGATTCGACTCTGCTTTGACACCACGCCATTAAACAGTCAACTAATAATATCTAATGTGCAATATTTAGTGTCATATACTTGTCAGTAAAATCAGTCAACCTTTAAACGAGCATAAAATGAGTGGCACAATTTAATTCCCATCAATTTCATGCATCCTCGCATCGCTAAAATTACAAAAAGGCAAACAATTTCCTTTTGCAATTTACATCCTTTCTATGCTGCTCATTTCATGCCATAAGCAATGTCAATTTACACAAGACTTTTATAAAGCAGCTTCATTCGTAAAATGGATAAATGATGAGTAAGAAGTGGAGAATGTTGAAAGACAGAGACATAAAAGTGTACATAGTATCAATGCCACCAGCAATCGTTTTTATTTCATTTTACATTCTTGAGGTGGTAAATTGAAGTCACCAATGACAATTAATTACCATTGAAGTAAGAATTCTCATATAAGTTGAAATATTAGTGCCAATTCAAAGAAAAGATCTGAAATGCTCTTACATTTCCTTAGTCAGACGTGGACAAGAATTTTCCATTAAGTTGCAAATTGAAATTGTCACGACATTCAGACAATCAATAGCTTGTCTCATGTTACATTATGTAGCTAAAATGGGATGTGAATGGATTGAAAAATTGCCAGAATGCTTAAAATTAAAATTTAGAAATTTGCATTTGTGTCATGTCTTCTTTTTTTTCTCATGCTTCTCGTTCTCGTTTTTCTTTGAAAATTTCTTATATCATTCATGTGAATAACGGAAAGCTTTTAGTCTAAGCACTTTTTGTGCTAAAAACGATGCTATCATCTTTAAGGAAGTGATTTACTGGGTGATTCCAAGAATGACTTTTTTCTCTCTCGATATTGCTGAATAATTTTCCAATTGAATGGTTCAACAATTGTTCCTACAAATTTCGTCTAAAATCATTCGTAGACTCTCCCAAAAGTCATTCAATAAAACAGAATATTGAGGATGTTGAGATGAATAAGCACATTTATTGCAATATACATAATGTCTCTTCACTTGAACACTTTAAAATGATGATAAAAGAAACGAGAATAAATCTCATTCTCAAAGGATTTTTGGCATATATTTCATTTCATTTTGTGAAAGCAGTAAGAAGTAAATAACGATCGATAAAGTTATGAAGGAGAGAATTTTGTTCACCTTTCGATATTCCTTGTATATATTATTGAAGTCGATAAATTCTTCAAGCGAAAAGATTGAAGATTTTGTTGTCATGAATGAGTGAAGTTCCTAGAATTTAGGATTGAAGTAAATTCGAATCTGAACATTCATTCATAAAATATTTGCTATGGCTTTTCTAGGTTTTAGTTTGACTTTTAATTTCAATAACTTACTGCCAAAATAAAAGATAAATTAATGTAGTAAAGGAACTTGAATTCTCAAAAAAGGCGAACATTCTAGCTTCATTTTAGCTAAATTTGTTGAGTTGTCAACCTCGCAAAAAAACTCTTAAGATTTCATAGTTTGATGTTTAAATCACAAATTCAAAATTCCTTAAAAAACCCTTGAATCAGATGTCTCCTGTTTCTAACAACAGATTTCCGAAATCTCATTCCAAAGCTACTCAAGTTGTGGTTAAAAAAACTACCAACAAAATCTTTAAGTTAAAAAAAATCTCCATTTAAAATTTCAGAAATGCTCATGTCATGTTTAAAGCCAACCGCAATTTAGATGGAAAAATTCTGATCTTACATTTTATGTACATATTTTTAAGCTTATGCATCTGAACACATTTTTTGCATGCACATAGAATATATTGCTCACTTAACATTGATAATTTATTTACCGAAAAAATAGAGCACTGAATGTTATGGTACAATCCTTATTTTTTCTCCATCTATTGTTACTGTCCCCCAGCAGTTTTGTGCACAAACTTCACCTTCAGAGTTTCTTCTTTTAACCTTCAATTCAGCTTTTGCTCTTTCAATATTTTAAGTATCGAATTTAGAGCAGCTTAGAATTCTCCTTCGTTTAAGTTTACATAAATCACATTGTGAACATTTCTTGTGCTGTTTAGTGCGAAAAACAACAAAATAGATACGAAATGTACAGCAAGAAATAGCCGGGAGGAAGACAAGAAACGAGAGGAAATCGAATTGAAATCATCAAAGTTGTTTAACTGCTTGTGCACTTATTGACTTGAGTACGGCACACAAAATGTTTATAAGAGACTTAACTGTTTCATGGATATTTTTATCGTACGAGTGTGTCTATCTATAAAGTCATTTCTACGATGTTCATCCCTAAAGGCAAATGACACCATTAAGAGCCGTTTTATTGTGAATGGATACAATTTAATGCCTTTTTGTTTAAAGTCACTATTTAAAGCTTTTAAATATTATTTAAAGAACGAGTTAGATGTTTGAACTAGATGCTGTGATGGATTCAATGTGTGAATGTGTCTTTAAGTTGATAGATTTAAGTGGCTAATTTATAATGGATAATTTCGATGCTTAGTAACAATCTTAAATATTGTGGGGTTCCTTGATTTTGTAGCAGGAAGGCGACTGACATAAAACAATTTATCTTCAAAATACATTGGTTTTTGCTATGAAAAATCTATCATCATCATCTTCGATAATGACAAATCAGCGAAGAAGAAAGTTAAAAAAAATATGATAAATTTTTTATTCTTCCTATCGAAGATTGAATCTAAATTCTTCGGTCAATGTACAGGGTTCAGTAAATTATGGTCATCAATTTTAGATAAGTGATGAAAGAATCTTGAGAACTGTCATAAAAATTTATTCAAGAATTCGCACCAATTTATTTATCTTGAAAAACCGGCATCATCTACAAAGGATGAAAAGAATCAACTTTATTGATTTTAAACGAGTTAAGTTGAATTAATGACATCATAAACTGTCTCGTTATCGAGTATGTATGTAGAAAAAACGAAATGATTTGAAGGCGCATCATAGATAAAGAACAGAACGATGAACAAAAGAGGAAAAAAATGGTAAATTAGATATAAATGCGAGGCAAAGCTTTCTTGAAACATTTTACGACTGCATTGGACAGAAGGGAGCGAAAATCTCAATAAAAATTGATTATAGAATTTATTGGTTTGATGTCGCTAAGATACTTAATATGAGAACACACGAAACTCGCTCGTTGCGATAAAACCTAGCAAATAATCGTAAAAATATTTACAAATTCAGTTTCTAGAATGAATTCTATTAGCAAGTCGTGACTTTCGTGTCATATTGGTTGTGTTAATTTCCCCCCGTTACACAATCTTGCAAAACATTTCATGAGATTTAAATAGCGATATAAAAATTGTAACAAAGTTTTCCATCCCTTCACTTCCAAGTTTCCTCATAATAATACTGTTATTGTTATTGTTTTCATTTTCTTTCTTTCTTTTTTTATTGCATAAATTCCCGCTCAATTAAATTTTCATTTTACGCTTGCAAAATGATTCTCTAATCTAATTATTTTGTGTGTGGAATTTTTATTGTTATTCCATTTATGACAGTTTTTCTCGTGCCACTAGATTTAAATCTCGTTATTTATTGAACATTTGAAACGTGGATGAACATTTCTAGATTTAAGTGCTCAATTTTAAATGTGTGAATATTGATGCATTAATTAAATGAGCATACACATTAATGTTGTAGTCCAGGATCGGAATTATCAGACCCCATCCATACTTGTATTTCCTGATAAGCATCTACAAACATCTGTCTCAGATCCAAACAAGTTTAAGTTCATTTAAATGTCGTTCATAATGAAATTCCAAACGTGTCTTCATTAAAAAAACAAACAAACAAACAAATAAAGAAAATTATACAATCAGCCTCATTCAGCATTCAGGCGCAGTCTTGTTTGGGTGTCTTATGGGGAAATGAAATCAAGTTCTCAATTCTTTTATGTCTCCTTTCTCCAACATTCATGCTATTAAATAGATTATTATTTCTGTTCAAAACTGAAACCATTAATTGAGAATTGCAATTAATAACACATTTTATGTGCTCGTTAATTCATTCTCGCCGTTTTATTTTTCTCTTCCTATTGGGATTTGTTTGTTAAAATAAATTACAATAATAATAAAAAGACATAAATCTATGCGAATTCTTTTCTTTCTTTTTCTTGCTGCATGTGCTGCTCATTTCATTGACATTATTTGATTTAAAAATGAGAAAAAGCTTCGCGTGCAAATCTCATGATATGATTATGAATGTGATACTCTTACAATGTTGCTGTTTATTTTCCTTTATATTATTAATAGTTTTGAAAAAAAAAATTCAGAGCATTAAGTTGTCATTTCAGCAACTTAGTAGGATATTCTACCTTTAACTTGACTGTGTACTGGATATTTTATAGAGGAATATGATAAGTTATGTTGAATTTGTTCATTACATTTTAAGACTTCTGCGTGGTAAACTGTTGAGTTTGGAATTTTATTTTGTCGGTCATTTAGAAATGACGTCTATGGGAATTTGGGATTTCAGAGCATATTTCCCAGGCTCGTAGACTAGGCGGTATTTAAAAGGCAGTAAATAGCGGTATTTGGCTGTACTGGGGGTCCTCGATTTGAGTAGATTCGATTTGAATAGATTCGATTTGAATAGATTCGATTTGAGTAACGAAAATTAATGAATAGAAAGTTTAAAAAAAATATTTGTAACGGACATTTTTCATACAAAAAGTAAATAATTCGATTTGAGTAGATTCGATTTGAATAGGATTTTTCTGGAACAAAACACCTACTCAAACTGGTATTTGTGTGGAGATTAGCGGTATTTAAAGTTATTTGGGGGTATACCACCTAGGGTCCGAGCCTGACATATTTCATACTTGTTATAAATTGTTAGTCAACTATAGAGATGCCACACAGCTTATCATGATTAAATTAAGGATAACAAAATCTCATTTAAAGCTTAAACAAAATCTCATCAAAATTTATTGATTGAATAATTTTTTTTAAAAATTCTATCCAAAAAATCCTCTTAAAATTTAAATTTCTATTTAACACTTTCTCTAATACGCAATCTCCCGATTCCCCGACAAATGACATAAAACATTGAACAAGCATAATCTTGGAAATAAATTCTTGAATGAAAGAATAGACGGCATAAAGTAAATGACAAAAATTTACATACAAAATGATCAATAATCGTCTACAGATTATCAAGTAGTCAATTCGCTAATGTTAATAGCTGAGGAAAAAAATCTCATTTTTTACGACATCAGAAATTGCTCAATTTTCACTTCCTTTTTCTATAGATAGAAAATATGTCATCAGAAGCACCGCTTTAAAATTTATGCTAATCTCTAGTAATTTTATACTGAAGCAGAACAGCAACAAGAAAAATCTTAAAAATATTTGAATTTAATTAACACACGATTGTAAAGTGCTGACACGCTGTTTATTCTTTGCAGAACAAGAATCAATTTTTGTGTATGCGGATTTCACCTACACACATTAAATTCTTTCTATTCTACTCGTTTCATTCATTCCACAATAAACAAGATTCTTTAAGTTCGTTGGCTGAAATTGCGATTGAAAATATTTTTTTTGGAGACCTTGTAGACTGTAAATTATGATAAACTCTTTTATACACAAGATCGATGAGTCATTATTATATAAATGTGGACTTTACCTGCTCGTTCACAAAATTTACATATTACACATTCAGGCGTGCGTCATTTTGTGCAATGAAAGGTGAAAATTTTCAAAAGAAATAATCGGTCGATTCCAACGAAATATGGGAATGACGCGGATTTAATCGATGGTTTGTCATCGAAAGACTGAAGTGGGATTTCGATTTTTGAGGAAAGACTTTATTGGAACTTTCGTTTGATGCATTTCAAAAATATTAATTCTAAATTAAGAACATAAAATTCTTTTCAAACTGTAGACATTCCATCTTAAAAATAAAATACCTTTTTATCTTTGTATCTAGACATTAAGTAAAAGATCAAAAAAATTTATAAAATGATTCAGTCAATTATGACGCTCAATATTAAGGAGCAAAGCTGTGAGATTCAAAAAAACTTAAGGAATTTTGTGATTGTGCGGACAAAAGAAAAAGAGCAAAGAAGGTCAAGCATCACATTTGTTATAGACATCATAAGTGAATGACCCCAAATATCATCAAAAGCTCAACTGAATGGAAAAATTCGGAGAAAAATTTTATTTAATATATCGCATACTTCTTGTTGCTCTTGACATTCCTTAAAGCAAAATTTATAATGGTAACAAAAAATGCCTGCAAACGTAATAAATTAAAGTGCCAAAAGAGTTTTGGATTGTTACCACAATGTGAGGAAATTTGATGGAAAATTTTGAGTATGACATGAATTTTTCTGCCTTTTTAATTAATTCCCCGAATGGCACAAGTCGGTTAATCGATTAGAAATCCGGCACCAAGACAGTGTGACTCTGGCAAGGTTCTAGATTTAAATCGAAGCCAGCATCTCTCCAGAGTCATGCCAGAGTCATGCCAGCTTGGATCGGATTTCTATTTGACTAACCGACTAGTGCTATTCGAGGTAATAGGTGTAATAAATGTAAATAAATGATTTGTTGGTATTTTTTGTCCTTATTCTCTGGACAGGACAAAAAGTGGATGATTATGAGTATAGCTTAATATTTTTGAATATTGCAAGCTTTCTTAGAGAATCCAAAAATCGTTTAATCCATAAAAAACAATCGATTATTTTTCAAAACCACCTAAACAATCCATCAGCTTCACATAATATCCAATAACGATAACAAGCACATCAACCAATAACTTACACAAGGTTAAAATATCTCAACATTTCAAAAACAATTACTCAGCAAAAAAGAAAATTGAATGAACTTTTCAATGCACATTGTTGAGTCCAATAAATTAAATAACGATAAATATAGTATGAACATGTCCATAAATAGCGACGTCATTTGACGTCTTTAAAATTAATTTAAATCGATATGAAAATAAAACAAGGAATCAAACATCTAATTTATTAAATTATCACATGTTTTTGCGCGTTGGACATTTTTTTTGGAATGTCACAAGAAGTGAGAATTTAATGAATTGAAAGATAACTTCAAATGTTTGAAAGTGTGATTTAGTAGCGTGTTTAAAAAACTCTATACTAATTGAGCTAAATGCTCTAAAAATCAACAACATGGATCAGCAACCGAATAAGCCTTAAATAGAGCGACGAAACAGAAAAGTGACGGATAATTTTTTTCTCTCCTCACTCTCGTTAACATTTCAGCAATAACTGATTGAAATGTTATGATAAAGCAAGGCAATTCATTTCAACATGCATAAATATGCAGCATACAGCAAAAAAGTAGGTGTGTACAAGTGTGCATATCAACTTATATGTACGAATGGACAATTTAAAAGTGATTTATTGCCTAATTGACATAAATAAATTAATTTTCTCACGCGCACTCGGAACAATTAAAAAGGAAAGGAATGAAAAGGTTCTTCATGCAGTAGCTATTGAATCGGACAAAGTTGAAAACAACCGCAATAGAGAATATATTGTGATGCATTAATAAGAGGGAAATTGATACAATTTTAACAAGTTCATGTACTTTGGTTTCATTTCATTTTCATACTCAATTCATTCTCTCGTGTCTTCAATTCATTCCGCTTTTGTGGTTTTTTCGGTATGAATGGTAATGGGTATCGGTTACAAATTAATGAATCGCAATTCCATCTTGTGACGTGATGCACACAAAGTTTCTTACTTGATATTAATTTTTAATTTGAATTCAGCAGCAAGTATAAAGCGCTTTTGGCGATTTCATGAATGCTAAGACAGAACATTGGTTTTTCCCCGAATTAGACCATAGAGATTAATATTCAAATCTATTTTCAATCTTTAGGTCTAAATTCAAATAATTTTAATCTTCCGGGGTCCAGACAGACAAACAAATTGAGAACATTTTCCATGATTTCAAAAAATGTCAACCTAAGTATTGCTGATGATGATGCTGTTGCCATTCTAATTAATCACGTTTGCCATTTTCACATCAAAAATTTCATTTCCCTCCTTCTATTTTCATCGTGAAATTCCCATAAGCAGCATTCTTTATATTTTCTTCTTCTTTCATTTGCTTCAGTCTTCCTCATTCTCAGATCATTTCACAAGTTTAAATAATGTTCTTGAAGTAAGTAAATGAAATTACTATGACAACAGTAAGCGGCATTAAACATATTAAAATGCATGTGCAACGTGATATTGCTAGCAACTTTGTTAAGTTCTTGATTATTTCTCTCCCTTGCAAAAAATACTGGCAGTATGGGGAAGCATATTAGATTAGAGATTGGTTAAAATAATATTAAGCGAATATACACTTAAGTTACAAAATTAAGCACACAAATTTTAAGAATTAAATAAATTCTGATGAAATTGAAAACAAGGAATCATCTTAAATCTCAAGCGCTGCCTCATAATAATATTGTATGACCCTGAGAAATCATTATGATGTCAAATCAATAATATTGAGTCTCACAGACAGAAAGGAAGGAAAATAAGCCTTAAGTCAGTGAGCTTTTGTGGCTGCTGTTGATAATGAGATGCATTCAGATTTTAATCTCTCATTCTATCCAATTTTTGTTGTTTTGCTGCATACTCATGCATGAAAAATTCAAAGTCTGTAAATTTATGCATGCAATAAAAATTATTATTAAATGATTGATTTGGGGCTGAATTAAAATGATTTGAATTCTGGTCAGTTCAGTGCATTATGCAGTTTTAGAATTTTGTTATAAATTGCAGTCATTTAAATCATTTTAGTCACCTTGGCAGAGTTTCTAAGATCGACAGTTTCTCATTCATTTCCAATTAACTTTTATTAATTTATGAAGCAATTTTAATGACTGGAAGTCATGCTTATAAAATCTCAAAAATTCAATTTAGATCAAAATTAGATAAAATCGCCTTAAACTACATCAAAATTTCATTATTCCATAATTTTTAAGGTCAATAACAAGTCAGTAAATCTATCAAAATATCAATCTTATCTCCGATGTTATACAGTGTAGCAAGACTTTAAAGTCACAGACCATTACATGTATCATTAATTTATTTCATCACTTAATAGTCACTGCAAATGAATTCAGTAGAATAAATGATCACATTATTATTTATTATAACACAATTTATAATACTTTATCTCTCCATCTTTGTCTTTACATCTCTCCGTTCATGTTTTGAGCTCTATGCAATGTCTTTCTATCGATTTTTCTTCTCCTCCTTTAGACTCCCAATAATCGCACGTCATTTGTCGCTGTGTCTTTAAGTAAATGCACATACGCTTGTCAATTTGATTCATTGTAAATTTATAATGGAAATTTACTGAAGATTTTTTAGCTACTGACATACAGGGATTAGGTCAGTTTGGACCTACTCGATATCTTAGAGATTTTCTTGTAGCAATTGGGAAGTAGGGGAATGGGAGAGATTAATTCTTTTGATAAGCGTAATCTGTAAGCTAACATTGTTGTCATTGATGCATGCAGTATCAGTTTCACTATAGCCACAAAGTCTGTACAAGTCTATATACAATGCGCTTCATATCATCAACATTCTCAATCAATATTTTTATCCGACAATTTCCTTTCGGTTTTTTCTGAAGCATGTGCTCAACATGACACATTACTTATTTGCTAGTTACTTTGTGTTGCAATAAAGTTAAGCGAGAATAAGACAAATAATTACAATATTAAATTACAATAGCCAGAAATCAAATCAATGAAGGTGTCAAAGTCAAAACAGAAACTTGAAAAAAAAATGTTAATTCTTGCCATAAATTACGTCGATTTGCAGTCAAAATGCAGTTTAGAAAGAGAATTTTTGATATTGGAATGTTTCTTATTATTATTTTTCCGCTTTTAAGTATTGCGCGCACAATTGGGCACGGCATGATGAAAAAAAAAATTCCATTTCTGTATCGTGTGACATATACTCACGTATATGTGTGTATAAGATGTAAAGTCAATTTAATTAAAATTTATTTCTTATTAAATTCATTTGACAGGTTCATACAGGAAGTATTGCCGATAAAGCTGGACTTCAAGCAGGCGATGCAGTCGTCCGTATAAATCAAACAGATTTATTTAACTTAAGACATAAAGATGCACAAGATGCCATTGTTCAATCAGGTCCATCATTTGAATTAGTTGTACAACGGTGAGTAGAGACATAAGATGTTGATGATCAATCAATTTTAATTAAATTTATCAATTTGTCAATCTCTCAAATAGCGGTGGTGCAACATGGAAGCCAACAGTAACACCAATTAGTTCCGCAGCAGCTTCACCAATTCCCGGCAATTTCACACCTGTCACAAAAACATCATTGGCTGCAAACAAACAACCAGTAAGCGCCATTGGTACCGGACACAACACTGCTGCAAGGCCATTTGTAAATGGCAACAGAACATTTTATAAAATTACATAAAATTATCTAATTTTTCATTATTTTATTCCACATTCAGGTTCCACCATCTCCTGTTCGTAGCATTGTTAATAAGCAATACAATTCACCTGTCGCCATGTACAGTGAAGAGACAATTGCTGAAACATTAACAAGCCAAGCTGAGGTTCTTGCCGGCGGATGTTTGGGGTAATTAAAGTTATAATCGATTCTCATTTATGATTTGCATTGTTCATAACTTTTTATGGTGCATTTCTGGTGTAAATTAATAGATATGTTCTGGATATATCACAGAAATGAGCCATAAACTCCTTTCATTAAAATAATTTTATCACTTGTTAAATAGTTTTGTGATTAACATGAGAAAAATTTTTCTTTCTGCATTTCATCCATAAACACCATAAATCCTCACACCATATTTAGTGTCAACTTTAAGAAAAATGAAAAAGTTTACAATCCTGAAAAGTCGGAAGTGCTCAAAGCATTGCAGGAAAATGACTCGGAACCGGAGCCAGGTAATGATGATGATAATGAAAATAATGATTTTAGGGATTAAGGCAAACGAAATGAAAATGCCATAAATAATGATTGAAACGATAATTTGACGAAATGATGGAAATGACAATGTGAAAATTATGTAGTCACATCATCATTATTGTTGGCATTGACATGTCATGCGATTTAAAAGGAGCTAAATACACTGAGAAGGGAAATATTTAAAATTGAAGGTTTTGGATTTTCTTCTAGCTCGATAGATTGATTTTATTAATGATAATCCACAAAACCTTTGAAGCAAAATATTTATTTTCTCACAGTGTATGTAAATCTTCTTAACTGCTATGGTGATGGAACATATTCTTTTCTTTAAAAACCTGAATGATAAATTAATTTGAAAGAAATTTTTTTTATTGCTGCTCATTGTGACTCTCATTTTTAAATAACAATAATTTTTTATACTTTCCTCCAATATTACGCATTTCAACGTAAGCTTCAGTCATGTTGACTTGTTCTTCATCAAAATCCTCGTATATTTCTTCTTCTCTCTGATTATATATGTATACTTTATTATTTCTATCTACTCTGTGACACATAAAAGCTCATCATCACGCTTACATCATTTATAATGTCGAAAGACGGTAAAAAATGTTGATGAAAGAAGACGGAAGTGAAAATGAAAGTCAGTTTGATGCTGATATAATTTTCATAAAAATTGACTTACTCCAAGAAAATCTCTTCTTCGTCTCTCATATTTTATTTTATTTGATGTTAAATTTATCAATGATTATTCAATCTTAATATTTGTAGAATCTTTTATGGTAAAGCTTGTTGGGAAGTGCGGTCGTTACATAATTGAGTTCCTCGATAAATTTTCTGTGAAATGCAATAACGTTCAATGGAGATGACAAAGTATCTCGTGATTACTATACTTAAAAGATTGGAACATCATTGGGGCGTCAAAAGAGCTCATAAGTTTTGTTCAATGATATGGATGGAATGCTTGGTAGATGATAAAGATGATATCGAAGATGATTATTTCTGTTCCTTCGTTTTTTACCTTAAGTCAAAATTCGTAAATTCACCAATTGAACACAAAAATTAAGCTTAAAACAAGACTGAATTCATATAGACTACCCAATCCGGCTGGCAAACAAATCAATGAATTTCAATGAATATGTGCCGATCGGGCTAGCTCAGAGTATCTAGCTCCAAACTTACTTTTCAATTGTCGAGTTCCCAGAGTATCTTATCAAGATTATCTGGGTAAGATATTTATCTTACATAAATGATGAGGATACTAGTAGGCAGCACTATCAGGACATTATTGGCTTCATCAAGGACATAGGAATTTTATCATAGATGGCTTGGGATGGTACAACAGATCATCGATCGCAGTGCCGTTTTTGCTCTGAGCAAAACCCTACATTACATTCTATTCTATCTTATCAAGATGAAGTTAAATTGGCACTAATGTCTACAAAAATCTTAAGATAGATTAATATTTCAATATAAAACTCAAGATAATACAATTTCTCGGTAGTTTACTTTCAAACAATTTTTACAGACTGCAATTCACATTTTATGCTCAATAGAATTCTGAGTAATGCCAGAAAAAAGCTGCTTCTCCATGTTTACAATAGCACCTTTCAGCAAAGTTTACAATCTCAAGTTTTTTTTCTGAGAATTTAATTTAAATTTTTTCATTGAACTTTATTTTCATTTGAATTTCGTTTACAAAATGCAGTAAGGGGTTGTTGACGTGAAGCATTAAACAGTTGTGATTTTTTAAATTTGAATAAAAAACTTGTTAGATTTACCAAAAAAGAGCTTAAAATACCAACGAAAAAGTTTTCTCAAATGGAACTTATTCCTTTATAAAGACTTCAACAATCACTTCTATTTAATTTAAACTTGAAACTTTTTCACGTTTAAATAACATTGACAAATTCTTCATCTCATTCTTGTGTCATTTACTTTTTTGCTCATTTTTTTCTTATCTAAAATGAAAATTTTACGCTCATGTGAGTCTTTAGGGAAGAAATTTTTTTTAAGAAAGAAAGCAATAAGAAGAATTTGTAACTTGAAATTTCAAAACAAGAAAAACGAGAAAAATTTTCTGTCTTTAAGATAAATGGAAAAAGTTAATCTCAAAACAATTGTATAAGCAGAAAACTTTCAAGTACTTTTTCGGATCTTTTCATCCTTTTGCTCCTTTTTTTTCATCGTACATCATCTCGCACTCTCTTAAATGAAGAAGATCTTCGACGGTGTGAAAAAGAGAAAAAAGAAGATTTTTTTTGTGCGATGGCTTTTAAATAGAATGTTTTCTTTTTGTTAGAAAAGCTTTAGACTGAAGGCAAAATATTTGACTTACAATCTTTTTGCTTCTGCGGGTTTGTATAGCTTTTCTTTAGGTATTCGATGTTATTGAGGCGGAAGCAAGGAAGAGATTTATTAAGAATTTAGCAGAAAATTTCTTTTGTTAAGATTTGATACAGAAAGTTTTTAAGGATATAAAGTTGATGATTAAGTGTGAAATATTTATAGAATCTTGAGTTTTTTTAAATCTAAAAGAAGGAAAGCATTTAAAATTACCATGGAACTGGACTCTTCCTTCAGCATTTAGTCATTTGTGAACGACCCCAAATAAGATTTTTTGGTTTGTCTTCATTAAGGGTTCAGAACTAATCAATCACGTTTTGATCATTCTTATAAGTTCGACACCCTTGGTCTTGTTCAGCTTCTTTCAATCTTTTCTTTAAATCATCGGAAAATTGAGGAAATTTTGCCTTAATATGCAAAAGATTTTTCATGATTGTTTTCGCATTATTTATTTTCACAAAATGTTCTCATCCCATCCTATAAAGTTTCAAAGGGTTGTGAGAAACTTTTTTCTTCTTTAAGATAGAAAATAAATTTCAATACAAAGCTCTTCTTTTCACACGTTTTATGGCACATACAAACATTTTCAGTTACAACCCAAGAAACAAAAGTTCGGCTTTTGAAGTCTCTTAAGGTTCACATAAATTTTCATATTTGAATAAAAAGAGTCAAAAATTAAAAATTATGTTACAATAAAAAGGAAATTTAGCCAAATTATTATAACATTTGTCGCATTTATGATATGATTTATAACTCCCAGTGCACACTATTAAAATATTTGCTGAGTTGAATATTTTTTTTGATAATATTTTGGGTATTTTTTTTTTAAATTTTTAGCTTTATTCTTGGCAATTTTTATGTTCAATATTAAATTTTTCCAGATAAGTCAAGCTAATAAAATTACAACTAAACTGAATTGAACAGTAATTTAAGAAAATGAATTGCCGACAATTATTTATAATTTTTAAAATACCATCATGTTATGCTGCACACAATAGGAAAATACATGAAATTTGCAAGGATATGGGGAGAGAAATAATAAATCATTTTAAAAAAGAAAATTAGCCCTGAGAAATGTTCGTACGATTCCATAAAATGAAGCTTTACACGCATGCCGAGTCATAATATTTTAAACATTAAACGAGGATGATGCTAGATTGTTTTAAGATTCATACAATTTAATTGATCATTAATATAAATTTTGAATCTAATTGATCCCTAATCTATCCATTTTGTAGCAAAAAAATTATTTTTAATCCTATTAAAATCAGATAATATATAAAGATTGAAAATATGCAATCCTAATAATTCCCTGATTAAGTTCTGACCCTTAATTAGAATAAACTATGTTCCAAGTCCACAGCACACACTTGTATTACTCGGGCATTAAACCAACCCCCTCAACTTTTTTGCTCACTTATTCGCTTGTTCATTGTAAAATGAATTGTTAAGGTGGAATGAACTTGATGAGAACAGCAATTTTTTTTCTCAATATGTTGTAACAAGCATTATCACAACTCATATTTTCCTCGTGCCTTTGTTCCTTTAATTTTTTAATTAAAAACTTTTTTATTTTCCATCCATTTTTCCTGCGTCTCTCACAAAAACATGTATTTTAACACAATGCTTGATGTCATGGTAAATTTAAAGGTTTTATTAAGCATGAATGTCTTTTGTCGTGAGAGAATTGTGGCAATTATATCAATGAGTCATAGCTGATAAAATCTTATGTGTGCAGGAAATTGAGAAAATAAGTTTTTATGTCAGTTATCAAATCTGTTATTTCAAAGTTTAAATCAGCACCTTTTAGGCTGGATATTCTCTTAACAACTTGTTGACTGAATTTTATAATAAATTTTCGAAACTCTATTTAATTTCATGCTTGGCTCTCAAAAATTAAGTTTCAAGAAAAACTCAATTAATTACAATGATTTAGTAAATTTTCACATCTTGCAAGCATCAACATCGTATTTTAAAATTTATTTTTATCTTATTTCGCAACAGAATAAAATAACAGTTTTAGATTAAGTGTTAAAGAAATGAAATGCTTCACATGCAATCATTTATCATGATTTTAATGTTTCTGGATTATTTCTTTATTTTTCATATTGTTGTAGATCCACAATAATAGACGTTCATTCGTCTATTGAAGATAGAGAAGAATGAAAAATCTCTGAAATAATTTTTATGTTTATTGGCTTTAAACAATAAAGATTTTTTTTATATCAAATATCTTTAACATTGTTAGTTTTTGCGTGGAGATATTTGTGTCCGAGAAGCAAAAGATAGTTTCAGGTTTAAGAGTTTAAATTAAAGATAAATATGATGAAAATGCTATTTATGATAAATTGATAGAATCATAATATGTTTTGTAAATGCTTAGCGGTGAAATGGCATTAGTGGTCTAAATGGTAGAGCGTTGGTCTTCTGTGCCAAAGGTCCTGGGTTTAATCCCAGGCCAAGTCAAGTTTTAGAAGCTTTTATTTCTATTTTGCCGTTCCATTTACGAAGCTCGGTTCGTGTGTTGGGTGTAATATTGATGTCTTTGGCACAGAATATGCCTCCTTTGCTAGATATACAAGCATTTGGATGATTTCATTACAGCATCTTGAGAACACGAATTGTGACTAGTTATATTGCAGGATACATCGGGTTTTCAGACATACTCATGTCTTTGCAATGTGCAGAGTTGCAAGTGGTTCGGATTCCACTATAAACTATAGGTCTAAAGGGTGTCATACAATAGATTCTGTTCTAATTTGAATCACAGTGCCTCCAGCTCAAAAGGCTGGCCCTCTACATGATTTACTTTACTTTTTTGTAAATGCCTGCTTGGGTGATCAATTAATCATACTTCTATGTTAGTAGTCGTCGTTAAATTATTTTCATTGTTCTGAGGAAATCAGAACTGTTGAACAGAAAGAGTTAAGATCAACTTAAATAGCTTAAGATACTGATCCAACGAATATGCGATAGCTATATTAGCTATGATAAAGACGAAAAAAAGCTTGTGTCACTCGGATTGTTAGAAATATAAAGAAGAAGAAGAAGAAGAAAAAGGAAGATGAAGATACAAAAAAAAAATCTACAAAAGACGTAAAAAATGAGAGAATTTTAAACAATGAAAATCATGCAAAAAGATCGATAAATTTATTTATTGTCACTGAGATTATAGAGCCTGATCTACACAATGAATAACACATATTGGATATTGAGATATTATTCAATTTATCACAATAATAACATAACATAACAAGAACGAGAATGTGGCTCATTTATTTCTATAATATCTCTTGTATCATCATTAATTTAATTTCATGACTAATTTTCTTTCTCATTCATTCACTAACATTCTCTCATTCCTCCAATTGAACACGTACAAAAAATTCCAATTATAAACAAAAAATTCCTATTTGCCATTCACAAAATTCAATTAACAAAAAAATTCGGCTTTAAACCAAACTTAATTCCAATAAAAATAAAATTTACACAAAAACACAAAAGAAACTAATTTAGCTGAATTGTCATCAGTTGCACCATATCATCAGCCTCCACAACCACCACAACAAATAGTTACAAAACATGTTACAGCACCTTTTGACAAACCACCAAGCAGTAATCCTTTGCCACCAGGACAAAATATTTGCGCCGATTGTGAGCGTCTCATTGTGTAAGTGATACTTTTTATTTATTCAATCTCTGCCAATGAGCTCACTTTGATATTTTTCGAACAACAAAGTGTCAAGATGTCAACATATTATGTCTGAATCTGTAATACAATTTTTATGAGCGAGAATGTTTTTATTGTTTATCCGAGTGAATTGAGGAAATTGGAAATTGATTTTTATGCATTATTTAATAACAGTCTGACTCTTAAGTGACACGAATAGGGTTGTTGTCTTAGTGGACATAAAGAGATGTTTTTATGCAAATTTATGGGGGATTTGTGTTTTCATGTTAAAGATGAAGTCAAAGTTTCAAAGGAAAGAATTTTTTGATTTTTCTAAGAAGGCAAATCCAACCCGATTTCAATTTATTTTAAAGACTGCTTAAGTTTATAGCTAAAAGGAGACTAGCACTTTGGTTTGTGCAAGTTAGTAAAGTCATCAAAACAATTAAATTTTGAAATAAAATTTCATAAACTTAAAGAACGACTTAGAATAATGCCTAATATAGTTCAAATGTTTAAGTTCCTTTTCCACTTCAAATTAAATTTTCGGAAATTTATTTAAATAAAATTGAATTTATAAAGGAAATTAAATTTTGTGGGGAAGAGATTTTTCATTTCTTCCATTTTTATTAAATTGTTGGCACCATAATAAGGATGATGATAAAGTTTCAAGTGGCCTTATAATAAGAAATTACTTCCGTCCGTATTTTATATTCGAGGAAAAATTACATTGTCACTTTTATGTATTAAATAATCAGAGAAAGGCATGGCAGGCCTATCGTATATCTTATCAGAATGACTTGTATTAAATAAAGGTTCATATGGCGTGCATAATGATTGTGCTTCATGAAAGTTATGTTCTGATATTGTCAAACGGAAATGTATTCAATTTTATTCAGTAATTAATTAGGGGGATGATTTGGGTCACTAAATGAATTTAATTAATTGATTTGTCGATTGTGTTATGTAATTGTTACTGTCTTGGCAAGTTTTAAGGCACAATATTTTATATTTGAAAATCAAAAAGGTTTTTTTTAAATAAATCAATTTCCAATGAAGAATTTATACAAAAATTTCCCATATAAGAACATCTATCACTTCCGAAACACTTCCACCCAATCGAAAACATGAATCAATCAACATAGAATTAAGTTTGAATGAAAAATTTACCATCAAACAATTCAGAACCAAACCAAAGAATGATGAATGTGAATTATGTTGTATGATTGTTAAATGAAATGCATGACGTAGACGAGAAAAAAAAAACATTCCATTTATTCTGTCATTACCATTATCACTGCTGATTTCCAAATCTTATAACAACATTCAGACACACGCACATTTTATAAATAATGCCGTCATTCATCAAATTCGCACATTCGCATACACACATAGACACAAAAATCACACACTTGAGCATTCAAGACGATAAATAATGTTATATACTAAACGTTTCTCTTGATGACTAAATTGCAAAAAATCTATTTATTTCAAAAGTAGTCATTGTTGACAGCATTTTGCATAGTTTTTTTTTATCAGAAAAATTTGTTCCGTCAATCGTCAGCTTCTTTTTACTTCGTCCTGAAAAGTATTTGTCTTTTTTAAATTCCTTAACTATTGACTTGTTTAGTTGGATCGTCATTCTACTCAAAACAATCGCACGCAATTGGTGGTAGTGCACTTTCATATCATTCGACAAGACCCCTTACACCAAGCTACCAAAATATTCCTGACTCAAGAATGGGAACATCCCTTCAACAGAATGTTTTGGCTCCACCAGCAACACATCGACCATCATTGCCGGTTCATCCTGTACAACCTGTACAGAAAACTGCACCACAACCAGAACAAAAGCAGCCTGAAATTGTCAATTTTGTGTCATCAGCTTTACCAGCACCTCCTCAAATCTCTATCGAGTAAGCTGTCGTTGAATGAAAAAACATATTTAATGCTCTTCATTTCGAAACTTTTTTTGGTATTTCCATTTTTTTCGTGTTGGCTTTTTTTGACTTATTTTTTTGTGAAAACTTTTTTATTGTCACTAAAAACTCAAGCAGGAGTTTCAGAATGATACTTTTTTTTGGATGATGTTTTAAACTACAAAACACTTTGACACACAAAAGTATTGTTAAAATTGACATCAAGTCACACATATATACATAAACATACAGCTGCTTTTTATGATATTGAGACACTTTTTTTTCATCTTCTTTCATAAGGATAGAATATTTTTATATGATGATAATGGTATATGACACAAAAGGGTGAACATTGAGATAGCGTGTGAGGGAAAAATAAATTAAAATGACAATTTAATTTACAGAACTTGAAGCTACATATGGGAAAAGTTATGAGGAACAAACACACATAAATAGGAAGTCATAAACAGTGATAAATTTATTATGTAAAGAATGGAGTGTAGCTAAAATATTGGGGATGTGAAGACCCTGCTAAGAAATTTTCAAAAATTGCCAATAAAAATATTTTAAGCACTGCTCAAAAAATGCTTTAAGTGCTTCATAAATTTACTTCGCACTTCTCATAGCAATGCACTTGCAGTGTGAAAAATAACATCAACAAATCATTTGCACTTCACTTTTAATCCATTAGCAACATGCGCCAAGAATCTTCCCAATGGGTTTCCACCCCAGCATATACTCAATTTTTTTTACATACATAAAAGCGTGTATGAAAAATAGAAGAGGAAAAAAAAAGCTTCATATCATCATGCGGTATATTTTCATATCACAAATTAGAAAACTTTTTTCCTACATATTTTTCCATCCTTTCTTCTCTGTTTATTCATTTCGCCATTCGCAGAGTAAAGAAATGTATACGCTCCAAAAAGCAATACATGTATAGCGTAATGATTCTATGCATGTTATAGTTCGTGTGTGTATATTTGTGCAAATGGATGTGAGTGTTCCATTTATTCATGAGTGCGTTGAAAATATAAACTGTCCCGAGCTTTAAAGAGCTTCTGAAAGCAATGATTTCGTATCACAAGAAAGTTTATTGATGATGTACTTTGAGGTAGATAATGAAATGTTTGAAAATAGACATAGTGGCTTATTTAAATATTATAGAACAGATTTTGTAGAAAAAGAATAGCTTTAGATATTAAGCTCTATAGGTTTGCAATAGGCTGATTTGATTTTAAATATTAAGATAGAAATTAGACATTTTCATGTTTTTTTTATAACGAAGGGCAAATTAGACAGAATAATGATGTGTCTCCTCCTATAAAATTGGGCATTCTTAAATATATCAAAGATTTAAGACATAAATTAAAAAAAAAATTAATTACAAGAACAGTAATAAATTAATGCATTAGTTTATGATTATATTCATAAATCTTACTGATACTTAATCACTTCAGTCTCCCAACAACGATGTTAATCATGTAATTCTTGTTTTAATGACACAGTTTTTGTCAGTTACGACTTCATCGGAAAATACACTTTAGGACAATAATGAAAAGCTACGTCACTCGGTTCTTGAATGAATTTTTTCAAAAGTCATGGAATGTAATTCTTCAATTGTTCGAAAAATAACAAAAGCTCATCCTCATTGATTTTTTTTATGTCTTGTTAACTTCAAATATTCTATTTTCTCTTCCTTTTTCATCTCTGAAAAAATAAATCCATTTTTGTGTGTATTTGCGGTGAATTTTTTTTTATTTACTTCACTTCTTCATTCACACATAACAATGATGATGATGTGATGTAACTCATTTAAACACACATAGTGGTGTTTTTGTACGTATAAAGGATAAGAATCTCCATGTTGAATGTTTCAAGTGCGCTACATGCGGTTCATCATTGAAGAATCAAGGCTATTACAATTTGCACAATAAATTGTATTGCGATGTTCATGCACGTTTGGCTGCAATGAATAGCCCACCACCAAATAGCAACGGTTTAGTGCCTGTAGCCATCCCACCGTAAGTATTTTCATGTCCTTATTCTACTTTTCTCGGAGATAATTTATTTGATGAAAATTTCGTGCTCACAAAACATAATGAAAGGAGCTTTACGGTTTGTTTTATTGCATTGAATTTATCATAGTCTTTATGTGCGAAGGTTAAGGGAATTTTGTCAGATTTCCTGTAGAACAATTTTTTGAAAAATAGTGGGATGGGTTGATTAAATGACAAATTAAAATCCAAACATACAAACATACATTGCAAAATCTGACAAAATTTCCTTATCATTGAGATGCTCTTGTGGTTTACAACTCTCTTTATTCAATGTACCACACAACAAAAGGTAAACTTTTTCTCATCATTTCAAATTTGTTCGCAAAATTTTTCATTCTTGACATGAAAAAACTTTTTTCTGCTGTTCTAATTTTAATTAAATTCTTTTTATTTCTTCTCTTTTTTCTGTCTTTCATCCAAAAATGTTCACCTACCGTTAACAATGGAAATGCAGGAAAAATTTGGGTGCTAGTACAATTTCATCTGCATTGAATGCCCATGCTGGAAACTTGAATGGAAATGTGAGTATTTTTTTGGCAAATCTATTATTTTATTTAGATGATTAAATGTGTTTGAATTGCTTTTATTGCTCTGTGTGTCTCTCTTTGTAGAGTTTTGAGTTTCAAGTCCATTTTTCATCACATTAATTTTTAAAATGTTGTGTATTTTTGAAAATTGTGTTTACACTCTTGCACATACATTTATAGATAGAAAATCATTTATTTGCATTTATTTTGTGATCGCGAATTTCGCTGTTCAAAAATCTATTTTTGTAAAATCATGAACTCAATTAAAAAAGCGTTCAACAGAGCTCGAGTTGACTCGAAATAAATGAAGTCAACTTCGAGCTCTGGCATTCAATAATATATTGAGGAGGATAGGCTCATTTGGGTAGTTCAGTTTCTAGTTCCTGTATCATTGATATGGAAATCATGAATTCTAGAACTGGTGATCTCGATTTTGAGAAACTCACGATGAACTATGTTCACAGCAAGGTTTTAGTTTTAATCCCTAGCGACGCAAAGGAGGCATGTAACTTCCAATAGGAACTAAAATTAAATTGTTTTAAACATTAAACTCATAAAAAATACAATTATGAGTTTAGGTTGCTTTTGTCTTTAAGTCTCAAATGTTGTGAATCATGAGCCTTCAAATAATGCTTTCTCGAAATCCAGGTCCAAAAAATTTTCGGGATCCCGAGAAAGCATATTTTTAATCATTTTTGAAACAAACTGCCACGGTTATTATTTAAACTCTGAACTCAACAAAAGAATATTTTAACACTCACAGTTTATGATTGAAGCTTTGTTCAACTTTTTATTCATTTGGTTACCCACAAATGGACATCATTTGAAATAACTTTTTTCAAGCAGAATTAAAATTTCTCCATAAAATAACTTTGGAAATAAGTGAAAAATGAAACATTTTATTCATATGTAAAATCATAAAAGAAAAACTATTTTATGGGGATGGAAAAAATCAACTTTCTCTTTTTGTGAATAAAAAAAATTCATGAAAAGTTTTATGGTACAATTGGTGAAAATATGTTGAAAAGTTATCGAATATTTTTGGAACTGGTAGTTTTAATGGTTTTAACAAATATTTTAGGATAATATTCAACAAAGTTTCGATGAGTGAGATATGAAATATTTTTGCTAGTCTATATTATTCCAACATACATCACGTTACAAAATGAATTGTGGAATTTGTCATTATTAATCAGTTTTCTGTGCAAATGTTCATGTTCTGAAATGTATTATTTTTTTTATCAAATGTTTTTAGAATTTGCATTTCTAATTCGGAAATAAAGTTTGTCAAATTCCTTTCCCAACTGATCATAAAAAGTCAGAACAAAATATTTCAATTAAAATGTAGTCCTCAAATATCCACAAAACTCAACAGATGTACATATTTAATCTTAAAGCAAACAATCTAACCTCATAAATACATCTATTCTGCCACAGACAAAGTTTTAAATTGCATTTGACTTAAGCTTTTAATCTCGATTGAGGAAAGCAAAAAGTTTCAATAGAAAATCTCTCGTTGATTTTTATTTACATTTAATTATTCCTTTAGTTTGTCTTTTACCTTGTTGATGATACATAAAAGGGGTAAAGTCGGTAAAGTCGAAAACTCATTATTATTTTTTTGTGATTTTTAAAACAAAGTAAATTAAAAACTTTTAAAAAAGCTTCTGAGCTTTTCATGAAATTTAAAAACTAGAAAGCATTTCGTTAAGCATTACGAGAGTAATCAATTAGATGTAGTTTGTATATTTAGTAGTGCATAAGGAGAAGGGGTGTGCAACTGTTTCGATTAGACTAGATTAGACCGACTCTTAAAGTCGTTGGAAACTTTTGTTAAACTTGATAATTTGAGCTTTTGTGCCACTTGACAAAATAGAGAGACACAAATGTTTTATGAGCTTTTAACGTTTTTTAGCGCATTTTCTTTTCAAGAATTGACGCTATTGTCCTCGTTTTTTTCATTCCCATCTTTTGGTTTTAATTGCTTCTGTCCATTTTATTATCACTTCTTTTCATAATCCTATTCTTTAATTATTATTTATTATTTCCTGTAACATTTCTTTCCTCCCTCAAAATTTTGCCATGTTTGTGATTAAACCCAAAAAATACATAAATTTATAGCATAACATTAACGAGAGTCAAATAAGTCCGACAGCAACTTTAGTAAGTAAAGGATCTAAAGTTAATGATGATAACAATAACAACATAGTTTGTGATAATCGTTACATATCGGAGACGGATTGCAGTAGCATATCAAGCTCCGATAAAGAAAACGACTCACGACCATCATCATCACATGGTAATAACATAAACAAGTCAGACATAACTAATGGAAATGATACAGATGGTTTTCACTATCGTACGATAAATGGAAGAGTCATCAAAAGTGTAATTGCACCAGGCAAGGGTATAAAAGTCAATTATAAGGTAAGTAATTTTTATGTGGGTTGAATTTGCGTCTATCTTGTTAGCTTTTTTCGTTTTTTGTTGTATATCGAGTTGCATAAGCTAAAAGGGTAATGGCAATATGATTTTTATTCATCCATTTTTTTAAACTCAATATGCAGGTTCCATCAAACATTTCAGGACCAAAGCCATTCTCATATACACAAGCACCAATTCAAGTAACAAACGTTGCTGTTAATCCACCAATGGCTGCACCAAAGAGCCCATCATCATATCCACCACCTAATCAACCAACATGGGCTCCTCAATCAGCTGCTCCAGTTGCACCAAAACCAGTCGGACCAGTACAAGGTGTTTATTAATTTTATTATTCTTGCCTCTTTTTTTCATTTGAACCAAAAATCAAAATCAAAAATCCACTTTAAATTTTGTAAATATATTTATTTTGGAAAATCTTTTTTCACTACGAACACCTCAGAATTAAGCATAAATTGATATATTTTTACAAAAAAAAATCTTCATCCCTCCGATCATACACATAACATATATGCAGATAATACACATAAATATAAAAATAAATATTTGATGAAAAGTTTAATAACACACTTGCTACATCTATGTATTCATATGTGTACTGTAACACTTTTGAAAATATGAAATAGCAGTCTTGAACATTCAACATTGAATGTAAATAGAGCACTGATGGGAAAAAATGAAATAAATTTTCACAAATGGATGGAAAACATCTTTTTACTTCGAGGAAGGAAAATAAAAATATTAGAAATTGGGAACTTTTCAATAATCTATAAAATAAGGCTCATTTATTTTAAGTATAGGCAATTTGTAGGATAAAAAGTTTCATGCTTTCGGATTTTGTCAGTCATATTCTTAATGGAATTACTTTCAATAAACGTTTGTGTTTCAATTTTCATAATGAATTGAAAACCTTTGGAGACTGAAAGGGAAATTTGATGTCATAAAGGATACTGCGGTCATTAAGGTTCATTCGATAGAATTAATCTCAGTTTCTACTTTTATGGTCAATTAAATTTATTTAAGAATTCTCGTTCAATTTTATTTGCTGGATAAATTTGGGTTTTTACTAGATTTACTCTTTGGGAGTGCTTAAATTTTATGCATCATCAATGATAAGGCAGGAATATAACAAAAATAAAATCCTTAAAATCAAACAAAAGATCAGTGTTTAAAAAGAAAGTAAGGATTTTTGAATCATTGGAGTATCCAAATTTAAAAAGTTCCCTCCTTTGGACAATTCCCGAATGGCACAAATCGGTTAATCGAATAGAAATCTGTTATCAAGCCGGCATGATTCTGTCATGGTTCTGGCTTCGATTTAAATCCAGCACCATGCCAGAATCACATCAGCTTGGTGCCGGATTAATGATCGATTATCCGACTTGTGCCATTCGGGTTTAATCATTTGTATACAAAAGTATCTCCTGACTTCTATCTACGTCTCTGCCCAAAAATATCAGTCGACCTTTCCTTACTTGCCAAGAGTTAAGAGCCTAGCTTCATTACTTTCTGCCATCATTATTGTCGATTAAATTTAAAAACGATTTAGTTTTTCCATCCATTTAATACTGAAAACTTTTCTCACGTCTATAAAGCTTGATGTAGTTAAAGTTTCTTTTATTGATTTAGCAAATTTACACTTCAGTTTCTATCTCTCTTCCTATCAATCTCATAAATTTTCAATAGTTTGATGTTCATTCACACTTGACATCGATTAAAAGTTTTAATGTTTAATAGTTAAAATAGTTGGTTCATTGGTGTTGTTAATTAGAATAGAATTCGTACGCAATTAGCATTTTTTTGTTGTCTGTTTCAAAACTTTTAGTGGAAATTAAAACCAAATTATGTTGTTAAAAAATTTTATTTGTTTTAATTCAATTATGTATTCATATCATTGTATAAAATGCCATTGACACAAACATAATTACACAATTACGAATGGCACGACGAATGAATAACAAAAATTTTGGTGATGCAATTTTTAAATGTCTGTTAATTTTACTTATACACGCTCAAAGGAGGTTTAAACAAGAAGCTTGGATTTAAGCCAAAAGGTACATACAAAATTCAAATTAATTCTGTTTTGTAAAACATCCCAGTCCAAAAATTTAAAATGACTTCATACACTCTTGCCATGTATATGTTCTGGGTTGCAATAAATGAAAATAAAAAAAGCTTGCGATGCAAATCCCACAAAATTGAGTGCTTTCACATACACATACATACTTACACTTATACACACACTTTTTTTGTAGTCATTTGTAAGAGGATGATTTTTTTTCTAGTGGAGCTATTAACACTGAGGTTGATTTAATCCTGGATTAGAAAATAGTACATTTTTGCAAGTAGTTGCATGCAAAATAGTTTGTGAATCATTTATTGAAATGAACTTTTAGAGAATTGAATGACCAAAATTTACTTTAAATTAATTTTAGTTCAGTGCACTAGTAGCTGTGTACATGTTATATAAAAATCTTATTACAACTGCTGTACACCATTAAATACAGCCTTCAAAATGAAACATTTTTAATGTTTCATCATAAAATATTTTACATCATCCAATTAAGTTCTACATTTGCTAATGAACTTATCCTATTTCCACATTTATGCACAATTTAATCCAGGATTGAATGAAATAATTCCTTTTACACACATGTGTTAATAAATTAAAATTTTCCGCTCTCTATCCACAAAAAGAACAAATATGGCACATGAAAAAGGAAAACACGTTTAATTGCATGAAAATGCAGAAATAGATTCGCATAAAGCATACAGTAAAAGCTTCTATGATTGAGCTAGACATTAAAATTCTGTTGCAATATGAAGAAGTTTTCGTGCAGCATTTAATTGGAATGAATAATTACAAAACTTGTTGTTTACTCTTTTCCTGATTCTATTTGCTCTTTTATTGTTTAATTTTTGCAGAAAATTAAAGATGAAAATTTTCTCATGAATGAAAGCTCTTAATGCTCATTACGATTATGATTGCATTAAATAATGTTTTTCAGTTGAAATTTCCTGTTCCTAACTATAGTTGATGTTATTTCGTTAAAATTCAAATTCACTGATTTATAGCCTCAATTTACCTAAAAAGGAAAATAATAAATTTAAGAAATGCCAATAAAAAAAGTTTTTATTCAAATTGATTTGCTATTGAAATTTTGGTACCGAGCTGCACATGATGCGGTTAGAATTTTTTAATAAATGCTTTAAAATTCTAGTGTTTAAATTTAGGATTTTTTATGATTTAAGACGTAGTCTCTAGTTTGTCTTGCTAAAGTTCTCTCAGTT